>BSBM01000068.1:3790000-4390000 GCA_027924585.1 Larix kaempferi | reverse complement strand
AAATGCTCATGCAAGAGCTTATTCATCCTACCTACCTAATCCAAGCATGATGAAACGAGCATGTCAAGTAAAATCACACAATCAAAGAAGCCACCTTAGCATATCATCCATGCTATGGATTCTCCTTTTGTCTTTGGCAATAAACCAAGACAAGACAACATCACTAATGAGCTAAGTACATGTAATTATTTTCATGGAAATAGGGCTAAAATGATACATAAAATCATGAACAAAGATGTCTCCAATTTCTTGCCACATAAGATCATGAACAAAGATCTCTTCAAACCCTTGCCAAGGAGAATAACTCTTTTCACAAGCTCATTGTATCCAATAATGGATAGGGCTTCAGTACCCACCTTCTTCAGCACATAACTTCTCTTCAAAACATGTTTGCTTCCCCAAACCATCATCAAAACCTATAGAACCTTGAAATATATGGCTAGAAAAGATGCCTCAAATATTCCCTAGGAGAAGGAAAAGTTTGATGCTCCATATCTTCCATAGGAAAGGGAAAATACCATTATTTTGGACCTACATTAAAGCATTCTTGTTACTATTCCAAACCTGCAACAATCCCTGAGACAAATGGATGAAAATAATGGCCCAAATTCACCCTAGGAGAGGGTAAATCAAGTAGCCCAAAATCTACATCATAAACCTCCTTATGCAACCCTATTTCATTATCATGAGTGAGAAAGGATGGATGAAAGTGATCATAAGAGATCTCTCACCCATATCATGATCAAAATGATGAAAATGTATATCATAATATCCATGGCCATCATCTTCATTGTAATAAAAAAGATCCTCAATTCTATCATCCTCAAAATGTTTGTCTTCAAGAGCTAGAGGAAAAGGAGAGCTCACCAACTCCTCATCACCATGAGGAGAACAAGGAGATGCATCCATACCATCATCAACTAGGTCTTCAATATGATGTTCGATGGACAAGTGAAGTGACTCTTCAATAAGGACTTGTGCAAACCAGACCTAAATATAATGTATGGATTTACAACAACTTTCTAATAGTATATCATATGTGCAATTTTGACCCCAGATTGTTGAGAATGTTCCTTTTCAAGTTCATGGCTCTTTTTGAGGGACTAGTTTGGTGATAGAGGTTTAGGGTTCAAAAATTGTTCTTGAAAAGCTCTAAATTAGAAAATTAGTAATTTCATGTTGTATCTAACTCCAACACATTTTTTTATGATACCTCATTGGCCCCATTCCAAAATTGTATGACCTAGTTATAACCATCTGAAAGATCTATATGCATTACCAGGGAAAATAAACTTGCATGATTGTGTTTCAAGTATTGAAACCATGCTTTCTAGAAACCATGAGCCATGAATGATGTTTTCAGTATTGAAAATTCAATTACAACACGTTCTGCCATTTCAATGATTGTAGGTATACCACCAAATAGGTACTTGTTAGATCTATCTTCATCAAGTGAGGAAGATAGACTAGAAGAGGTTGAAAGTGAGACGTCTAATACAAGATCTAATAGGTCAAGATCAACTAGAGGTGAAAAGGTAAGGAGAAAATTTTGTAGACGCATGGAACTTTTTGTTTCTGAAGGAAAATCATGTGGTTATGATAACGAGTGCATAGGTGACATTGAGTTTCCCCTAAGGTACAGACATATTTTCAAACAATGGCTACCCAAGGAGCTACCCCAAGTGGACACAAATTTCTTCCTCAATGGGAGGACTTATCGCATTGCTCCATCCTCTTTACATGGACTGGGGCTATTTGCCATGGATGGCATAAATGTGTCATATGGCACTAAAACTGAATTGATGGAGTATGTCGGTCCATGCTACAAATACAATGACTAGTTGTTGTTGGTCCGATATATGTTGCAGAGATACAAAGTGACAACAAATTATTTTCAACTACTGGACAACAGTCTGAACAAAGAAGCAACTGTGTATATTGATGGAAGGCCAAAATCTTCAGGAAATATCGCAGGATTTATAAATATCACACGACCAGGATCAACACATAAGCTACCCAATTTCCTATTTCAGGGGCGTGAAGGAAATTGTCTATTCGTATGTGCAACAAAATCAATAGCTGTAGTGAAGAGTTGTTGATCGATTATGATTTGAATCAAACAGATGCACGGGTTGCTATTATGGGGGTAAGTTTCTTATACAACATTTAACTCAACCTTTGATCGATGACTTGTTATTTTTCTCTTGCATCAAGTTTATTTATGTCATGCTTTTTATAATATACACATGGTTAAAGATATGTCATGCTTTCCATTAATCACATTTAAGAGACATTATTATATATGTAATTTTCATTTTTAATATGTCTCAATTCTTATATTGTGGGAGGGTGATCGTGGCCATATGCCACAAGATGGCCATGGAAAGTCACCAATGGTGACAGATGAGGTAAATGTTAGTTTAATAGTACCTAATAGCATCAATGTAATAGTAACCACAACTCATGATTATATTACATCTGTTAACATTTGACATTTTTTTTTTTATTAAGCTCAATATTTCAATATGATATCCTTCTAATTGTATTGTGGTAGGGGGTCGGTACTATGAGCACACCTAGAGCTTCTGGACAGGTAAAGTTGACTCTCATAGTAACAGTAAAGTTTTTTTTTATATTAATCAAGTTTATTATACATGGTTCAATTTTTAGTTATCAATATTAATATGTCTTTCTTATTGTATTGTGGCAAGGTGACTGTGGGAAGGCACCAATGTCGTCGCATCAGGTAAATGATAGCGTAATAGTACCTAAACAAGATTATAGTACTTTTTATGTTATTATATGCATTATATATTTTTTACGTGATTTTTTTATTGACGTTCGTAGAGCACAACACATCAAGGTGATGAAGTAGAGATACGTTATTCAACCGACCCAATGGTTACTGTGAAAATGGCCTTGAATAAGTGCAATGATGACCTTCTTGAACTGATTTTAATCGATCCAATGACTACAGAAATAAAAGAAAAAATTGATGAATTGAGGAGAAAGATAAAAAAATATGCGGTAAGTGGCCTCTTTGAAAGTTTTTATAAACTACATATATTCATTTATGTTATTTTAGTTCTCTTTTTTTTATATGTTCTAATCAATTGAAGGTGTATTCCTTAGAGTTTTTTGGAGCCAAAACTCGTGTGTCAAGAACAGACTATAGAGGGCGGTATAGTTAGTAGCAATGCTTCAACAATTCGTAAATCTACCATACCAATGAAGCTATTTTCCACTCCTACACAACAACACACTTTAGATTCCATGCCCTCAATGGATGTCGGATGTGAAGATGGCCCTTCAAACACTGCTACTCTACATGATGATAGAGAGGATGGTGGCACCGATTGTTATAGTTTCTATCCTGGCTCAATGCGTGTGGTTAGTAAGGGATCATTGCCCGTTATCTTCTTGGTGGACGGTGAGTGTATTCCAATCAAGATACCGAAGATTGCAGGTATTATTTAATTTATTATGTGTTTTTTATTCATGTAACTCAAAGCCACAAAACTCAACCTAGTTTTAATTAATGATCATATGTTTTTTGCAGGAAATAATGTCTTTTATAAGAACCTGCATGAAAAAGTGGTAGAGATTTTTGGGCCCACCATTCGTACACGGTGGAATGCCCAAAAAGAAAAATTGAAAGATGATTTGATAAACCACATGGTTAGCTTGTTTGGTGAAACCTTCAACAAAAAGGGTGTCACTGTAGAAGTTGGCTTAAATTTGAAATATGTTAGGGCAGATTATAGGGACAATCTACAAATTAACCACAAGTATGAGCGTCCTCCGATGGTTCCAAAGAAGGGGTGGAAGGTGCTCATGGAGGATGCAAAGGAGTAGGAAGTGATAAAACAAGGAAAGACTAAGCCAACCGGTTCAAGAAGGTATGTCACATATCATATTTTTTTTAAACTTTTAAATATATTTAAGTTGCAATATCTAACGTATTTGCAACCTTTCATAGGCTCCCCCACACATCTAAAGAAACAAAGGAAAGAATGGAAAAATATGGGCAGCACAAACTGGGCCAGGATGGATATCAAAAGCTAAGGGCATGAATTGTAAGAATCATTTGATCATTATTTGTAGCCAACAATTAATTGATTTTTCTAACAAGCACTTTACATGGTGTTATGCATTGCAGGGAAATGCTTTTTTTTATGAAGCCACTGAGGAAGACTTGAAGGTCAACTTCAAGTACAGTTTTCAGCATGTGCTGGAACATCGAAAAAGATTGGGGAAAACCCAAGTTTCCCCATTGATTCACTCCGAGGTAAATAAAATCAATAAGGAAATCATTAAAATGAACTTGCGTAATCTATCCATGAATGATTACATCGAAAAATGAATGCCTTTTTTTGTTTTCAGGGTGAGACCTACAAAAGCAACTAGGGTAGCGGTACCGAACCGGTACCACAAGATGGTGGTGAGATGCCTAGCCATTTAGGTATGTATGGTATAAAATAGATGTATTCAATATGATTTTAAGTACATAATTGATGACGTTTACTAATTAATATTTTTCTATGAATGGAAGATCATGTACCTTCTCATTCTTAGTTGGGAGAAAAACAAATGGCAGAGCCAATGAACACTCCAATTGACTTGGCTAGTCATACAGCAGGTAAAGATCATTGTAATGAAATTGAAAATAATGAAAAACATATATCAATAATAACTTCGCACTTATATCTATACAACTATCTTGTTTTTTGCAGATCATGCCTCTGTCCATCCACCTCCACCCCCTCCTAATCGACGTACCAGAAGTATGGTGCGGAAGTGATTATCCACACAATCAATGGAAAAAGAGGGCACAACAACTACAACGGGGCAAGACACCGAAGATGAAGTCCCCTTCTTACAATTTATGAGAAAAAGACCAAAACATAAAAAATGTAGTTGTAAATATTTAAGATTTGTATTTGACTGAGTGAAGCCATGAACTCTTTTTGGTTTTGTAACAAGTTTATTGATCTAGTCGTTTCATGGTGATATTTTGGAATTGAGGTTTAACATCTGTATGTTATTGCTTAGATCATATGTCTGAATATGTGTGAACTCTTTAGATGACTATGGTTATCCTAAGGGTACTGGCAACCCCTTCTTGAGTTGACCTAAGGAATAGGAGATAACCATATCGTTTATAATTGGTTTACTGCTATTAATGCTTTTGTTTTTAGTACTTTAATGATTTATGTAGCTCTATGTTTGATAGTATTGTGTTGATTAGAACAATTAATATAACTATGTTTGTGCTTTTTGAAATTTATATGCGAAATGTTTGTTCACTTTGTTGCATAGCTTATTATTGAATATGTGTGACATCTTCCGAGGAATATGGTTATCGTCAAGGGGCTGGCCACCCCTTGTTGAGTTAAACTCAGGAAGACGAGATGACCACATGACCTTCCTTATCCTGGGATGATGATTATGAGCTTCCTCTCATTGCATGAGACACATGTGACATATGACCACATATAGTTGAGAAGGTTGTGTAACGTACCTTTGACAATGACTTGATGTGCATGAGCCTAGTATGACGCCGTGTTACCTTATTATGATATGTTGACTTGCATGTTTACTTGTATGTCATGTTTAGCCTTGCATGTTTACTTGACTTGAATGTTTACTTGTATGTGATGTTTAGCCTTGCATGTTTCATGACGCTTACTTGACTTTCATGTTTACCTTGACTTGCATGTTTACTTGTATGGGATGATCTTTTTTAGGGTCTTTTCCAGTTCAGCGTTCTCTCCTTTAACCTGTATGTTGGTCTAGTTGAGTCTCATGCAACTAACCTAATGCTAAGAGGTTGAAGTCTGAGGATAAGGGAGGTCTACCCCAACATCTGAACAAGTTTTCTTTCTCCTTAGTCATTTCAACATTGCAAATGATAATGTGACATGTCCACAATAATGAATTTGTTTGTCTTCTCGGTGTCAATGGGCATGCTGTAGTTTACATTATCAAATGCAACTCAAAATAGAATTGCAATTATTTAATTTTTTTAGCTCCTTATATTGCTAATATGTTTATTTGTATATGATTAATTGACATCTTCGTACATTGCAAGCTATGCATGACTTTAATGGATGTGCATTTGTATTGTTTCTGATCAATCTAGCAGTCCCTTTGATGGTTTGAACTATTTATGGTGACACGTTGGACATTAATAAGATTATGTTATCTCATCTCATCTTATCTTATCTTATCTTTCATGGCTTAAAACTTCTATACCCTAATATATGCTTCAGTTGTTTTAAACTATACAAAAATATCAAGAAGAACTAAGTAAATTTATGACCTTGTTTCGTAGACATGAGGTAGCTTTTTACTGTAGTTCAGATGCTTTGTTGTCACTAGCTCCTGAAAGCAGGAATTGGATGACATTGCATTCACATTGTCTGTACTTCTTTCAAAATTAATATTTTTGTTCTTGTATTAAATATCAATTTCCTCTTTCTTAATAGACCACCTTTTCTGGGTATGATAAGTAGCTACTATAGTTAAAGTTACGAGCACTTTATGAATTTACATTGTTGTTTTTAAAATATCATTGGAATATATTTTTCAGCTGGGTGAAGACATCTAAATCCAAACATCAATGATCAGAAGTTTTGCCTGGAAGGCATGCTTATAAGTTTGTTTCCTTCCATCAATTAACGTTTAGACAATGAACTTAATACTGAGTTATGAAGTGTTTGAGCCATGAGCATTTATAGATGATTGAAAATATTAGAATGTGGTTGGGTTGTATATGATAACCATTAGTCAATATGCAAATTATGTCTAAAATAAATGATGCACATTACAAACTACATCAATAGTTGCATCCATAGAGGCCAGGAAGATATATTAAGCTCTTTTTGTTTCTGATCATGAGTGTTGACCCAAGTAAATATTGTTTCTGGAGTATCTTGATCTCTTTAGTTATACAGAGGATTTTCTTGCTCTTGTATGAACCTTAAATGAAATAATATAGTTCGAGGGATTGCATGGCATTCAGTACTTCTGTATCTTAAGTTTTAACCCCTTCCATGAATGGAGAGTAAGATCATGATCCCTTGCATTAAGACTGCTATTTAGGTAAGATCATGACTGAATTGTAAATTTAAGTTTTCCATGTGGTTGGAAACTGAATACGATTGCTGCCATTTTTTCAAGTGACAATCTTGTGGAGTTTTGTACAGGAGTCACTGCTGAAAATTTCAGTGCAAACACAACATTTTGGCAGAAGCAATTCAGTGAATATTGGAAGCTTATGAATGTGAGTAAATATGATATTCGAAATGTAATGGATATGAACTCTTTCTATGGTGGATTTGTTGCTACTTTCAGCATAAAACCAGTTTGGGTGATGAATACAATTCCTCCGAGATTGAGGAATACTTTACCTGCTATCTATGGCAGAGGCTTGATTGAAAATTTTCATGATTGGTCGGTAACTTTGATTTCATGTTCCAATTAATATTCCAATGATCTTTTTAGATTTTTGTGAACTTATGCATCGGCCTTCTATTATGGGAAAGGAATTGCAAACTAATGCCTTAGATTTCACTATAGGTGTGAGCCATTTTCAACTTATCCACCTACATATGATTTGATTCATGCATTCTGACTGTTCTCACACTACAGAGGTGATGGTAAAGGTTTCCAAATAGAAGACATTATACTTGAGGTGGATCGCATTCTTCACCCACATGTATGCTTTTTCATGCTGCACATTCTTATTTCTAATTCTTGGCATTAAAGTAATCTTTTGGGAACAAGTGTAAGAAAGAGGGGTCACCTCCATCATACAAGGAATAAATGCCAAGTCAAATGCTCATATTTCCACATAGCAACCATCAAGCATCTAGAAGCCCTCCAAATGTAATTTTTTTTCTAGAATGTAGGAAAATATCCAAGATAAGTCTCTAGAAGAGGGATGTTTTCATCGACAAGGAAATCAACATAGCTTCAAAGGCTAGCACTGCAAAGAATAGGCCCACAACATAATGAACAAACCCTATATTCCCTCAAATGGAAAAATGTCCAAGGGGATGGCCCCATCTAGAAGGATCCATTCAAGTTGTCCTCCAAATCACCCAAGGCCCATAAGTAACCTCAAATGCACAACAATCCTTCTTATGTTCTTAACCTCCAAATCAGCCAATCCTGTTGTTCATCGCTGATTTGATGCACAAATATGGAGGTTGAAGGTTGCTCTCACGACCAGGTTTTCTCAGATTTGAAGAGTCAAACCTTTTGTTGCTGTTCCACATCCATAGGGCTGCTGAGATTGGAGAAATAGGGTTGTTTACATGCCCAAAACTGACCATAATTCAAGATTTAATTCTGTAAGGGGTAGGACAGTCCTCATAATTGCCCAAATTTCTCAAAAACTAGACCAGAAATGTTAGTTTTTCATAATTTACTTCAATATGATCTAGGATCTTAACTGAGAGAACAACATGTACAACATATCTACGGCATATCAATCATGGACACAATAATGCAAGCACACAAGAGACACAGAGTTTCACCGGGGAAAACCAAGAAAGTGAAAAACCTCGCAACTTCCTCAGAGATAGATAGAGCAATAATACAAACCAAGTACAAGAGATAGTCTTCTCCTAGCAGCAGCTTCTCCTCCTCCACAAGTGCACCACTCTCCCATGAGTGTGTGAGTGAGTAGTGAATGTGTAAAATGAGAGAGACACACTCTCTATTTATACACTAACTTGACTTGACCTTTACTCAACTAGGTTGGCCTCAACTTAACCACTTAACATAATGCTGACTGGGCCGACCCCGAATAGGGTGGTCTAATAACCCTTTGACTCACATGACTTATACAAGGAAGACCCCAACAAGGTGGTCTAATAACCCTTTTACCCACATGACTTATACAGGGCCGACCCCAACAAGGTGGTCTAATAACCCATCAAGTATAAGTTACGACACTTACAATATAAATGACGACACTTCCATATAGAGGAATAATAACATCTCTATAGGAATACAAACACTTCCGTATAGAGGAATAATAACATCTCTATAGGAATACAAACACTTCCATATAGAGGAATAATAACATCTCTATAGGAATACAATATACATAGGTGAAATACATTCCGAAGTTACAATTACATCAACACTCCCTCTTAACTAGGAAGGTATTTCTCGACACAGGTCTTCTAGCACAAGTCTTCTTCTCTGGATCATCATCACTGGATCATCCACATCGAATCATCGTCATCGTCACTGCTACTGCTATCTCAATCAATCTCTGAACTACTCATCATAAGAAGTTCTACAGAGCCAGTTCTTTTTCATACTGGATGTCGGCCCACCACCTGCAGGTCTTCATCATCACTAGCCATATTGTGGAATCCTCAGGACTTATTACATGCGTCATAATGCCTCGAAAGAGTATCCTAGGACCATTTATGTGCCGAAGCACAAACGACAAGATCTCCCAGCTCCACTTACATGTGACTGTCACAAAACCTTAAAAGAGTGTCTTGACTAGCAAGAACCCTAAAGAGCATCCGAGGCCTTTTACGTGACTAGCACAACCTGTCCGGATCTCTAGATCATATTACATGTGACCGCTCACCACAATGCCTTGAAAGAGCATCCCGGGACTTATTACGGGCACACAGCCCAACCTATCAAATCTACCAGGTCTACTTACATGTGGTCATGGCAATGCCTCGAAAGAGAATCCCAGGACTTATTACGGGTATACAGCCCAACCTAACGAATCTCCCAGGTCTACTTACATGCCATAGGATAATGCCTCGAAAGGGCATCCCAGACTGTTACGAGCACACAGCTCTTCTTGTCGGATCTCCCAGGTCTACTTATATGTCCTCCCAGAGAAATGCCTCGAAAGAGCATCCCAGGCTGTTACGAGCACATAGCTCTACCTGTCGGATCTCCCAGGTCTACTTATATGCTCATCTGCACAACCTGTCCACGACCACAGAGTATCAACCTGATACTCACCATACATCATCCTAATGTACATCATCACATGATCAACCTGATCATCATCATAGCATCATCCTGATGCATGTTATTTGGAGAAACATCCTGAAGCTCATCATCCATGATCATCCTGATCATACAATGCATCCATCTGATGCATACCAAGTATCTACCTGATACATGCATAAATACATGATCCACCTGATCATATCAAGCATCCAACATGATGCATATACAAATGCATGATCCAACTGATCATATCAAGCATCCAACATGATGCATATACAAATAAATGATCCAACTGATCATAACAAGCATCCAACATGATGCATATACAAATAAATGATCCAACTGATCATAACAAGTATCCAACATGATGCATATACATATACATGATCCAACTAATCATAACAAGCATCCAACATGATGTATATAGAGCAGTAACTGGAGCATCATCCTGATGCTCATCATACAACGCTTACATCCTTAGCCATGGGAAGGATCCTCCTCTCACCATGCTTGGAATGGCTCCTGCAAATGTGTCCATCACTTCTTCCTCAAAGTGTTGTCAATTTGAAGAACACCAAGCCTCTCTCTGAAGTACTCAGACTTCACTTTGGCTAGTGGTTTCGTCAACACATCTGCAACCTGCTCACCCGTCGCAACATACAGGAGCTTCACTGCTCCTCTCTACACCATATCCCCGATATAGTGATATTTTATCTCAATTTGTTTCGACTTCTCGTGGAACATCGGGTTTGCAGATAGCTTCACACAACTCTGGTTGTCACAAAAGATACCAGTAGCCTCCAACTGAAGATCAAAAAACTCAAACAGTAGCTTCTAGATCCATACTGCCTCACAACTAGCTGAACAAGCTGCAACATACTCTGCTTTGGTTGTACTTAGTGCTACGCAGGACTGCTTCTTGCTATACCAAGAGATCACACCTGATTCCATACTGAAGCAACACCCAGATGTGCTCTTCCTATCTCCAGCACTGCCTGCCCAATCTGAATCAACATAACCCTGCAGGTTAAACTTTTGATTTGCATCATACTTGAGCGCATAATCAATCGTACCCTTAAAGTACCTCAGAATATGGTTTACAGCAACCAGGTGAACACCTCTGGGATCCGTCAGGAACTGGCTCAATGTGTTCACCGCAAAGCAAATATCTGGTCTTGTATTCGCCAGGTACATCAAGGACCCAATCATCTGACGATACATAGTAACATCAACCGGATCAGATGAAGCACCACACAGAAGCTTCAGGTTCGATGCCATATGTGTGGCCATGTCCTAGCAGTCCATCATCCTGAATCTCTTCAGGATCTCTACTGCATACTTCCCTTGTCCAAGGAAGGTTACATCTGCACTCTGCCACACCTCCATGCCTAGAAAATAGTGCATCATCCCCAAGTCCTTCATCTCGAACTCGGAAGCAAGCTTCCTATTGGTATCGGCAATCAATTCATCCTCACATGTTGCAAACAGGTCATCCACATACAAAAGTAGTAACACACGATTTCCTTCCTCAACCTTGTAGTAAAAGTTGGAATCCGCTTTACTCTTGGTAAAGCCCAAACTGGATAGAAATTTGTCTATCCTACCATACCAAGTCCTAGGAGCTTGCTTCAAGCCATACAAGGCTTTATTCAGTTTGCACACATGAGCCCCTCTGTCATGTGTCTCAAACCCGAGTGGCTGCTCCACATACACTTCCTCCTCGACTACACCATTCAAGAAAGTTGTCTTGACATCCATTGGGTGTATCTTCCATTTCATCACTGTAGCTAGGGCAAGTACTGATCTGATGGAAGTGTACCTGGCTATAGATGCAAAAGTCTTTTCATAGTCTATCCCCTCTTTCTGAGAGAAGCCACGAACTACAATCCTTGCTTTGTATTTTTCTATGCTACCATCTGCAGCATGCTTGATCTTATAGATCCACTTGGAAGTAACAATAGACTTCCCTTCAGGTCTTGGGACTACATCCCAAACATCATTCTTCATGATCGACTGGTACTCCTCGATCATGGCATTCTTCCAAATCCTGGGAACTTCAATATCTTCAATAGATAACTTTGTTACTGAACAAATGTTGTAGTCCTTCTTTTGTAGGTGATGGTATACGATCTTTCCTACAAAACAAATTAAATTGCATGATTAGAAACATCTCATAGTTTTCATAACAAATTCTTACACATAAATAAATATGTCATTCAGTCATGCAATTATCTGAGCCAATGCTTCAATACAACATTTATCCATATCTTGTAACTTTCTAGATGCCTTCCAATCTCTACTAGAACATTGTTAAGAGTGTGCACAACTCCCAACATGTCAGCAAAGAGGTTTCATTCTAGATAAGTAGCAATGGAATGTTATACATTGCCATAGGCCACTTACCCATCACATGCATATTAGTAGTACACTGTTCATTACTGCAATTATTCTAATATGTATAATACACACCCTAAGTCTAGGGACATAAGCATATACATCATTGAGCAATATTATTTAAACAAACAAGTATGCAAGAAATGACAATTCAAATACTTATCTTTGTTTGGTTGTAGGGTGGACTCCCTCTAGATATTTTCTCCCTTGTAGGAACTACTGGAGTGTGCTCCCTCTTGATCTTTGCTTCCTGGATTACCTGTCTTTGAACTTATATCCATCCTCGATCACTATGCATACTTACTAGTATCATCATTGTGTTATCCTCGAGGTCTCATACATACATTCATTAGTATAATCTCAATACTATCAAAACACAATAATCTTAAACATGTATAGTCACGATTATTTCAAACGCAGATAATAAGTATTAGCATTCAATGTTTTAGGGAATACTTCTCTTACTCATGCATATTCATATTTGATGATAGAACTCTTCTGGCTAGTCATAGGTAAGAGACATAATATGCATAAAACCTAGATTACTTAAATTTCTAACTTTATAAATAATCATTATCAATCATGCCATGCATACTTATATAAGAGATCCTAACACAAGGTAGGATTCTGACTTGATATAGGAAAAACATACCTGGATTAATATGTTAAATGGTTATGTCTAACATACCCACACGATGTCTTCTTGTTCTCTTAAATGACTTGTGCTAGTAACCTTCATATCTCATAGGTTAAGCATTATAGAACCAAGTTATACATACCTCGTAAGTAGATATTCTATGTGATCCATGACAATGGATGAATCTTTGTCTTCATGTCACCACGGTCATATGTTCTTGAACTAGAACATGATTTGTCTTTCTTGATGTACCTTTCATGTTAGCAGATAACATCAACCTCATACAACACCATAATGCATTAGTACAATCATATGTGTCAAAACCCTAATCAATGAATATCTGCATTCATAATTTTATTAAGGTGATATGACAAGTCTAAAGTTAATCAAGATTGTACTAAACTTAATGAAGACAAACATACCATAAACTTACTAATGAACAGATCTCGAAACATACCTGGATAAGTCATACCTGACGATATTGCTTGTAATATTCTTATGTAAGGCATTAGCCTCATCTCCCTCTGAAACTGGAACTTCTTCACTTATGTAGGTGACCAATCCATTCTCTTCTAGGATTAAACCAATCCATTTGTTTTGCAGAAACTGGATCTGGAGCTGGATTAGGGTTTGTTAGGGAAATCCTAAAAATTCAAAATTTGAATTTCAAACTTCTGAAAGGATAGAAATATGCACCTTGATGAGATGATCAACCTGGTATACTCAGAATTTGAAAATTGCAAAGTTTCACCCCTCAAAATTGCCTTTGAAACTTCCGGATCTTTTGGATAGAATCCCGAACTAGGGTTTGATAAAGCCCGGCATTCTACCCAACCAAAAGATTCCATCCAAAGCTCTAAACTTTGATTTTTTTTAGGAGCTTACAGCCGTGGTCACAGATTTCAAAAAATCCAACTTTTGCAGAAGCCCTAATTTTCCACCTTTCCGATCAAAATCCCGAACTAGGGTTTGATCAAGCCTGGCCTTCTGCCCAACCAAAAAAATCGATCTTGGTCTCTAAATTTCAATTTTTCTAAGGAGCATTCAGCCGTGGTATCCAACTACAAAAATTCCAACTTTCTCTGAAACCCTAAATTCCCAGAGCCATGAATGAAGGTGCTTAAACTTAAATTATGTTTTGACAGAAATATGCACCTGATTGTTTCTGGTGTAACTCCAAAATTTTAGATCTACAAAGTTTGAAAATTTTTCCTTGGTATCCTGGCCTGTTATCTGTCCAAACCCATAGGTCTGAACTCACATGACTTCTCTGAGAGAGAGTTATGCCAAGTGTCGCAACGTGACCTATTTATGGGATAAAATAGGAGAGCGAACTTGTACTGCGTGCCACGTGTCACTGGTTCTGTTTCGGCCACTGAAAAACTTACCTGCAAAAGCATAGTCCGTTCCCTTCCTGTCACATTTTACTAAATTCATTTGGAGCTTCCTAGTCCAAGTTATGACCTTTTGTCCTAGGTCACCTACTTATGACTAAGATTTGGAAGAGGCAGAAACCCTATATTGTACAGATCATAAATCACAAAGTACAACGAATTAGAGGTTTTCCTTTGGAAATAAGGTACATGGGGATCTGATATTCGACCTGTAATATTTTCAAATCCTGAAACCTTGCCGAAATAGATTTATGGCGAAAGTGCTACGATGACTGGTTTTTGCTATATCAGGCCCTAGCTTCGCAAGTGCAACAAGTGTCATAAATGCCATATCATGCCTTCTTTCAGGCTAGCTCTGATACAATGTTAGTTTTTCAGAATTTACTTCAATCTGATCTAGGATCTTAACTGAGAGAACAACATGTACAATATATCTACAGCATATCAATCATGGACACAATAATGCAAGCACACAAGAGACACAGAGTTTCACCGAGGAAAACCAAGAAGGTGAAAAACCCCGCAACTTCCTCAGAGATAGATAGAGCAATGATACAAACCAAGTACAAGAGATAGTCTTCTCCGAGCAGTAGCTTCTCCTCCTACACAAGTGTGCCACGCTCCCATGAGTGTGTGAGTGAGTAGTGAATGTGTAAAATGAGAGAGACACACTCTCTATTTATACACTAACTTGACTTGACCTTTACTCAACTAGGTCAGCCTCAACATAACCACTTAACATAATGCTGACTGGGCCGACCCCCACTAGGGTGTTCTAATAACCCTTTGACCCACATGACTTATACAGGGTTGACCCCAACAAGGTGGTCTAATAACCCATCAAGTATAAGTTACGACACTTACAATATAAATGACGACACTTCTGTATAGAGGAATAATAACATCTCTATAGGAATACAAACACTTTCGTATAGAGGAATAATAA
Organism: Larix kaempferi; assembly: GCA_027924585.1. Classification (NCBI taxonomy): domain Eukaryota; kingdom Viridiplantae; phylum Streptophyta; class Pinopsida; order Pinales; family Pinaceae; genus Larix; species Larix kaempferi. Next base: position 4,374,627 of record BSBM01000068.1, on the reverse strand, counting down.
CATCTCTATAGGAATACAATATACATAGGTGAAATACATTCCGAAGTTACAATTACATCAACAAGAAATACGTCATATGCATATGTTTAATGCCATGTAATCTCATAACTTAACAAGCTGATATAAATATAACAATGAATAGTGAAAGCGCAAACACCAAATAAGGAAAGTTAGCTTGCTAATCAGTAAATGGATTGGAACTGTGTTACATTAAATGTCTTGAGAATGGACCATATGCTGTCCCAATTACCTCTTCCCCTCAGCTGGTGCTATTCTGATTTATTACAACAGTATTACTTTGAAGAGATGATGACATAACCTTCTAGTCAACTATGTCCAATAAAATAACTCTTCCCATCAATGTATACAACCACCAAAATGCAATAGAGTGCTGCCCAGAAATGTAAATAGTGTTGATGTATATGTAACTTTGGAATGTATTTCATATATGTATATTGTACTCCTATAGAGATGGTATTATTCCTCTATATGGAAGTGTTTGTATTTATATAGAGATGTTATTACTCCTCTATACGAAAGTGTCGTCATTTATATTGTAAGTGTCATAACTTATACTTGATGGGTTATTAGACCACCCTATTGGGGGTCGGCCATGTGGGTCAAAGGGTTATTAGACCACCCTATTGGGTGTCGGCCCATTCAACATTATGTTATGTGGTTAAGTTAAGGCCGACTTAGTAAAGGTTATTAGGCAATTCAAGTCAAGTATAAATAGAGTGCGGGAGGCACTCTATTTCATCATTCTATTCTCTCACACACTCTCGGGAGAGTGGCGCACTTGTGGAGGAGGAGAAGCTGCTGCTAGGAGATGTCTATCGCTTATGCTTCGGTTGTATCATTTCTCTATCTATCTCTGAGGAAGTTCTTGGGGTTTTTCACCTTTATGGTTTTCCCCAAGTAAACTCTGTGTCTCTTGTGTGCTTGCATTATTGTGTTCATGATTGATATGCTGTAGATATGTTGTACATGTTGTTCTCTCAGTTAAGATAATATATCAGATTGAATTGAATTCTGAAAAATTAACATGGTATCAGAGCTAGCCTGAAAGAAGGCATGGTATGGCATGTATGACACTTGTTGCAATTGCGAAGCTAGGGCTTGATATAGAAAAAAATAGTCATCGTAGAACTTTCACTATAAATAAATTTTGGCAAGGTTTCAGGGTTTGAAAATCGTACAGGGAGAAGATAAGATCCCCATGTACCTTGTGTCCAAACGAAAACGTCTAATTCGTTGTACTTTGTGATTTACGATCTGTACAATATAGGGTTTCTGCCTCTTTCAGATCTCAGTCATAAACAGGTGACCTTGGAAAAAAGGTCATAACTTGGGCTAGGAAGATCCAAATTAAATTTAGTAAATTGTGACAGGTAGTGTACGGACTATAATTTCTCAAGTAACTTTTTCAGAGGTTGAAACTGAACTAGTGACACGTGGCACGCCATACAAGTTCTCTCTCTTGTTTTATCCCATAAAGAGGTCATGTTGAGACACTTTTCATAACTCTCTCTCAGAGAATCCATTTGAGGTCAGACCTATGGGGTTGGAAATATGACAGATTGGGCTACCACAGGTTGAAGTTTCTGACCCTATGGATCGAAAAGTTCAAAGTTACACCAGAAACAATCAAGTACATATTTCTGTCAAAACATAATTATTTTTTAGCACCTTCATTCATGGCTTCCGGAATTTAGGGTTTCGGAGAAAGTTGGAATTTTTGTAATCAGAGACTATGACTGAATGCTACTCATCAAAATTGAAATTTAGAGACCAAGATCAGAATTTTTGGTTGGGTAGAAGGTCGGGCTTGATCAGACCCTAGTTCGGGACTTTGATCGGAAAAGTGGAAAATTAGGGCTTTTGCAAAAATGGAAATTTTTGAAATCTATGACCACGGCTGGAAGCTCCTCAGAAAAATAGAATCTTAGAGCTTTGGATCAAACCTTTTGATTGGGCAGAATGGTGGGCTTTATCAAACCGTAGTTCAGGGTCATGTCTAGTGAATCCGGATGTTTCAAAGGCAAATTTGAGGGGTGAAACTTTGCAGTTTTCAAATTATGAGTATATCAGCTTGATCAGTTCATCAAGGCGCATGTTTCTATCCTTTCGAAAGTTTGAAATTCAAAGTTTGAATTTTTAGGGTTTTTCTGACAAACCCTAATCCAGCTCCAGATCCAGTTCCTGCAAATCAAGTGGATTGGGTCACCTACATAAGTGAAGAAGTTCTTGTTTCAGAGGGAGATGAGGCTAAGGCCTTACATAAGAAGATTACAAGCAATCTCGATTGGTATGACTTACAGGTATGTTTCAAATTCTGTTCAAGGTTAAGTTTATGATATGTTTGTCTTCATATCATTACGGTTAGTACAATCTTGATTAATTACTAGACTTGTCGTATCACCTTAATAAAATTATGAATACATGATAGAAGATATTCATTGATTAAGGTTTTGACACTTATGATTGTACTAATGCATTATGGTGTTGTATGAGGTTTATGTTGTTCGCTAACATGAAAGGTACACCAAGAAAGACAAATCATGTTCTACTTCAAGAACATATGATCATAGTGACATGAAGACAAAGATTCATCCATTTTCATGGATCACATAGAAGATCTACTTACGAGGTATGTATAACTTGGTTCTACAATGGTTAACTTATGAGACATGCAGGTTACTAGCACAAGTCATTGAAGAGAACAAGAAGACATCATGTGGGTATGTTAGACATAACTAGCTAACATACCAATCCAAGTATGTTTTTCCTATATCAAGTTAGAATCCTACCTTGTGTTAGGATCCCTTATATAAGTATACTTGGTATGATTGGTTATGTTTATTCATAAACTTAGAAATGTAAGTAATCAAGGGCTTATGCATTTTATGTCTCTTATCTTGATTGATGATTTAACTAACCAGAAGAGTCCTATGATCAAATAAGAATATGCATGAGTAAAAGAAGACATCCCTGAAACCTTGAATACTAATGTTTATTATATGTGTTTGAAATGATCATGACTATACATGTTTAATATTATTGTGTTTTGATAGTATTAAGATTATACTAATGAATGTGTGATTATGTATGAGACCTCGAGGATAACACAATGATGATACTAATGAGCATGTATAGTGATGGATATAAGTTCAAGGATAGGTAATCCAGGAAGCAAAGATCAAGAGGGAGCACACTCCAGTTATTTCTTGCAAGGAAGCAAAGATCAAGAAAGAGCACACTTCAGTAGTTTATTCAAGGATGCAGATATTCAGAGGGAGTTGACCACTTCTCACAATCCACATCAGAATGGAGTTGCAGAAAAGAAGCAAAGACTGAGAGGGAGTCAACCCAACAAACAAACACAGAAAAGTATTTGAATTATCATTCCTTGCATATTTAATTGTTTAAATAATATTGTTCAATAATGTATATACTCATGTTCCTAGAATTAGGTTGTGTATTATGCATAGTTGCATTGACGAACAATATACTAATAATATACATGGGTAAGTGGCCTATGGCACTATACAACATTCCATTGCTACTTATCTAGAATGAAACCTCTTTGCTTACATGTTGGGGGTTGTGCACACTCTTAACAATGTTCTGGTAGAGATTGGAAGGTATCTAGAAAGTTATGAGATATGGATAAATGTTGTATTGAAGCATTGGCAAAGATAATTGCATGATTGTATGACATATTTTTTTATGTGTAAGAATTTGTTCTGAAAACTATGAGATGTTTTCTAATCATGCAATTTAACTTGTTGTGTAGGAAAGATCGTATACCATCACCTACAAAAGAAGGACTACAACATTTGTTCAGTAACAAAGTTATCTATTGAAAATATTGAAGTTCCCAGGATCTGGGAAGAATTCCATGATCGAGGAGTACCAGTCAATCATGAAGATGTTTGGGATGCAGTCCCAAGACCTAAAGGGGAGTCTGTAGTGACTTCCAAGATGATCTACAAGATCAAGCATGCTGCAGGTGGTAGCATAGAGACTTTTGCTCCTGTAGCCAGATACACTTCCATTAGATCCATACTTGCTTTGGTTGTAGTGATGAAATGGAAGATACACCATATGGATTTCAAGACAAGTTTCTTGAATGGTGTAGTTGAAGAATAATTGTATGTGGAGCAACCACTTGGTTCTGAGACACATGACAGGGAGTCATATATGTGCAGAACTTGGTATGGTAGGATAGACAGCTTTTTATCTAGTTTGGGATTTTCCAAGAGTAAATCGGATTCCAACCTTTACAACAAGGTTGAGGAAGGAAATCCAGTGATACTACTTTTGTATATGGATGACATGTTTATTACAAGTGAAGATAGATTAATTGCCGACGCGCAGTAGAAGCTTGCTGCCGAGTTCGAAATGAAGAACTTGTGGATGATGCACTATTTTCTAGGTATGGAGGTGTGGCAGAGTGCAGATGGAATCTTCCTTGGACAAGGGAAGTATGCAGTAGAGATCCTCAAGAGGTTCGGGATGATGGACTACAAGGCCATGGCCACACCTATGGCATCAAACCTAAAGCTTCTGTGTGATGCTTCATCTGAGTCGGTTGATATCACTATGTATTGTCAGATGATTGGGTCCTTGATGTACCTGATGAACACGAGACCAGATATTTGCTTTGCGGTGAACACATTGAGCAAGTTCCTGACAGATCCGAGGAGTGTTCACCTGGTTGCTGTAAAGCATATTCTAAGGTACCTGAAGGGTATAGTTGATTATGAGCTCAAGTATGATGTGAATCAAAAGTTTAACCTACAGGGTTATGTTGATTCAGATTGGGCAGGAAGTGCTACATATAGGAAGAGCACTTCTAGGTGTTGCTTCAGTATGGGATTGGGTATGATCTCCTGTTTTAGCAGGAAGCAGTCTCGTGTAGCACTGAGTATAGCTGAGGTAGAGTACGTTGCATCCTGTTTGGCTAGTTGTGAGACAGCATGGCTTCGGAAGCTACTGTCTGAGTTATTTGATCTCCCGTTGGATGCTACTAGTATCTTCTGTGACAACCAGAGTTGTGTGAAGCTGTCTAAGAACCCGGTGTTCCACGATAGGTCGACACACATAGAGATAAAATATCACTATATCATGGATATGGTGCAGAGAGGAGTAGTGAAGCTCCTGTATGTTGTGACGGATGAGCAGATTTTAGATGTATTGACGAAGCCACTTGCCAGAGTGAAGTTCGAGTACTTCAGAGAGAGGCTTGGTGTTCTTCAGATCGACGACACTTCGAGGAAGAAGTGATGGAGACATTTGCTATAGCCATTCCTAGCATGGTGTAAGGGGGATCCTTCACATGGATGTGGATGTAAGCGCTGGATGATGAGCATCAGGATGATACTCCAGTTACTACTCTAAATATGCATCAGGATGATGCTGGATATGATTAGTTGGATCATTTATATGTATATGTACGCATTATGTTGGATGCTAGATATGATCAGTTGGATCATTTATATGTATATGTATGTACGCATCATGTTGGATGCTGGATAAGATTAGTTGGATCATTTATATGTATTTGTATATGCATCATGTTGGATGCTTGGACCATGTATCTGTATATGTATCAGGTGGATACATTGTGTGGATCATGTATGTATGTATGTATCAGGTGGATACATTGTATGATCAGGCGGATAATGTATGGTGATATGTATCAGATAGATACTTGGTATGCATTAGGCGAATTCATTTTATGATCAGGATGATCATGATGACGAGCTTCAGGATGTTGCTCCAGATGATATGTATCAGGACGGTACAGTGATGGTGATCAGTATGATCATGAGCACCAGGATGATGCTTCATGCGATGATGATTAGTTAGATCATGAGTATCAGGTTGATACATGGAGGTCAGAGATGATAAGTGGCAGGTTGTGCAAATAGCATGTAATCAGTCCTCAGAAATCCGATAGGTTGAGTTGTGTGCTTGTAATCAGTCCTGGGATGAGGTATTTCTATGTAGTATGTAATCAGTCCTCAGAGATCCGATAGGTTGAGCTGTGTGCTCGTAATCAGTCCTGGGATGAGGTATTACTACAGAGGCATGTAATCAGTCCTGGAGATCCGATAGGTTGAGCTATGTGCTCGTAATAAGTCCTGGGATGCTCTTTAGAGATCTTGCCGATCGTGTTGCGGCACATAAATGTTCCTGGGATGCTCTTTAAAGGTATTGCCTATTCACATGTAATCAGTCCTAGAGATCATAGAGGTTGAGTTGTGTGCTCGTAATAAGTCCTAGGATGCTCTTTAGAGATCTTGTCAGTCATGCTGTAGCACATAAATGTTCCTAGGATGCTCTTTAAAGGTATTGTGAAGGGGATGCATGTAATCAGTCCTAGGAGATCTTGCCGGTCGTGCTTAGGCACATAAATGTTCCTGGGATGCTCTTGTCAGGTATTGCATCAGCACATAAAATTAGTCTTGAGAGACCACCTCTATCAGACCATTCACACAGATGATGAAGACCTACATGTCACTACTACATTTTTGGCCTTTAGGGGGGGTTGTCTTCCGCCCCCAAAAGTGACCTACGGGGGGGGTTTGGCTTTGGGGGTGGTTTTGGAAAAAATGCCCCTAAAGGCACCGATGTTAAAAGTTTTTCCCTTTAAAGGTAGGTTTTGACAAGATTGGAACCACCCCCAAAAGTGACTTTTGGGGGCAGTTTGTGACCCCCCTCATAGAGGTCTACGGAGGCGGTTTTAAACCCCCCTTGTAGACCCCTTCATATATACCTACGGGGGCAGTTTTGAACCCCCTTCATAGAGACATACAAGGGCGGTTGTGAACCCCCCTCATAAGCCCCCTCATACAAACCTACAAGGGCAGTTTGGAACCCCCCTCATAGAAGACTATACAGGCGGTTGTGAACCCCCCTCATATAGTCATATAGGGGCGGTTTGGAACCCCCCTTATAGAGGCCTATAGGGGCAGTTTAGAACCCCCCTCGTAGAGGCTTATAGGGGCGGTTTTGACCCCCCTCGTAGAGGCCTATAGAGGCAGTTTGAAACCCCCCTCGTAGAGGCCTATAGAGGCAGTTTGAAACCCCCCTAGTAGAGTCCTATAGGGGCGGTTTGGAACCCCCCTCATAGATGCGTATATGGACGATTTGTAACCCCCCTCATAGATTCCTATAGGGGCAGTTTGGAACCCCCCTCATAGTTACCTACAAGGGTGGTTCTAAACCCTCCTCGTTGTAACATACAAGGGCAATTTCGAACCCCCCTCGTAGGGACATATGGAGGTGGCTTAGAACCCCCCTCATAGTGACATATGAAGGCAGTTTAGAACCCCCCTCGTAGCAACATACAAAGACGGTTTGAAACCCCCTCTATAGCCATAATAAATCATAATAAGATATATTTTATTAAAAATACCAATATTGCAATATTAATAGGGCATGGAGGAATCGAACCACCAACCTCCTGCTTGTAAGGAAGGTGCTCTTCCACTGAGCTAGAACCCTTTCAAAATTGGGGAATTCCATTTCAGTCAAGAATGTAATACAAATGCTAAAAGCTACCATGCTGCAACAAAAAACAAAGAGAACTCACACATAATAACTACTTTGGTTTGCATAAAGTAAAGATAAATTGTACCATAAAGAATGACGATGGAGGCATTCTCAAACCCCATACACCAGCAATAGTAGGCACATTGACAGTTTGGGAAGAAAGATTCTCATTAATCACAGGTCTTGGATGCTAATAATATGTTAAAGAAAGAACATGTGATGAAGATGTTGGTTGAGGCTGCTGAGAATAGGATGCATAAGGAAACTATGATGAAGGTGTTGATAAAAGCTACTAAGGATAAGGTGTAAAAAACTCTTTTGATAAAGAAGCTAGTGGAGGTTGCTGAGATAAGGGCACATAAGTCACTTGTGAAGAAGGAGGTTGTGGCTATTGCCCTTCAAGAAGAGGAAACTGATGAACTTGTGGAGTATACTGTTCAAGTTGTTGTTGAACTGATGGAGACACACCCATAGTTGTATGTAGTGTACCTTTCCTATTGGAAAAAATTTCTTGGTGAATCCGTTGGCTTGCTGGTGGCATAGATTTATGCCCTGACTATGGTGAAATTCTAGGTCGAGGATGCAAAATGTCAAAGTTAGACCACAGGAAAGTATTAATAATTTTCATGTATGCAAGGAAGACAACAAGGAAATGGATGTATAGTAAGTAAATACATTTAGATCATACCTGTAATGGTTGTGGAGCCCCAAATCTCTGATGCAATTCAAAAAAATCAAAATTAGACAACAAGGGCAGGTCTGATTAGCCTAGGAGGATTAGTTGCTTTTTTAACAACCAAAGAGTATTGATCTCTACTCCATTTGCCACCTCTAGTATTGACAGATGCAAGCCTAGCCATGGCCCCGCTAAGGAAGAGAGGGATTTGGGTAAGAGTTCTTGGTCTTCATCCCTATATTCCCTTGCAAATGATGACTAGACAATAGTAAATACTGTTAGATACTAGAAGTCTACTACAACCATTGGAAGTGTTTCTCTTTGGAAGAGGAATTTATACTTCAACTAGCTAAACCTAGAATGGATTTCTGATAAGCTAGTCATGGTCACAGAATTGTTGGAACATCAAGACTTGAACCTCCTCCCATTGCAAGCCCATGAACTATTGAGACCTGGGATATAAAAAAAAAATATTATGCATGAAATGAACTATTTATAACCATGTCTATAGGGTATTCCTTATCATTGTTCTCAATAATTGCAGGTTTGTGTCAAGATGGTTTCAAATCCTTGTTTACAATTCACAACATATTCATTAGTCCTAGCTTTGTTATACTCTCACAAAAAAATCTAAAACCTATATTAAAACAAAGAATAAAAATTCATCTCATCAAAATAGCCTAAAAATAAGACAAATTAGAAGTTCCAGTGCCATACTGAACATTTATTATGTTAGCTACCTGCTCAATGGCCGCAAATACAGGTGTTGGGGGAGTGAGGTAGAAAAGAAAGAAATGCATCTACTAGTACATCCATTAGTGCAGGAACTTCACTCTCATCATCATCATTGCTTGCAACAAGATCAATAACATTCCCAAAGGCCTTATTGCAGCATATCATAAGTTCAACAATTGTTTCGCAAATTTCCCCATACCTAAGAAGAATCTCAAGTAACAATTGTATAAGTAAAAAGCGCATTACTTGCATTTTGATAAAGTTAGATTCACCCTTAGAATCCTATGATGGAAAGACAAGTATTAGAGATAATGATCATACTTTAAACAAACAAAATTATTAACACAAGGGATAACAAATTTCATTAAACACAACATGAAAAATATGAATCCTGCTTCTGATGAGAATTCTCAATTTTACTCTCAAACTATAAGAACAAACTATTTATATGGAAAAAAGAACAGAAAGGACATTATTTTAATTATTGATATGATAAGTTATATCTTTTCAAGATCATAAAATAAAGAAAAAATAGCTAATTCATGAGTCTACTTACAGCTTGGAAAAGTTGTGCTTCTGCATTATGTAGTTTGTTGAATGAATCTTCATCATCCCTACTTAAAGGAAAAAATAAAAAGACAAATGGAATATTCTGAAATGTCCCTGAGAAGCTCATCATATAGGCACCTAAATAATTGGAATCCAAGGGACTCACTTCATGCTGCATACTTTTAATCAACTCTGTGTTTATGTGAAATCATCAATTTTTGTGCATGCACAAATAAATGTTGCATTTGCTCAATGTTTACTCTCCCAATCTGCAGTTCTGTTAACATTGGCATATGTCAATGTCTCCCAATCTGCAGTTTTGTTAACTTTGGCATATGTTAACGCATCAAGAATTGATAATTTCAAATCCATGAATTTACACAATGGAAGGAATTCTAAGTTTGATTCTTACATGGATAAAATTTCATGCTACAGGCTTCAAATAACAATTTACCAGCAGGACGCGCTCACCTATGATTCAATCCATAGATTTAGATTCAAATAATTCTTGAAACGTCATTCATCAACCATGCATATACTATGTAAATCGACTCATAGCAGTCACAACTTACCTTGGTTGGAGATAGAGCATTATTCAAACATCAAACTCAATAATAACCTTTTCAATGCTGATTTTTTTCTTCTTGAATCGAAACCTTAGTCAACATATGAACTTCTGTTATGACACAGAAATTGCTATCTACTGTCAGCTCCTATTCGTACTTATATAGCTACATCTCCTCTAACTCGTTATAGCATGCTCATTAAGAAGCTCCCTACTAGCTAGTGATGTTCCATCTAGATCCTCTGAGACTCTTCTATTAGCTAGTCCATATAGACCTGGTACTCCCTATACAACTCGTCATCTTACTAGTCCAAAAGAAACACCTCAACAGAGCTATAGTGCTCCCATAACAAATATATATGACTCCTCCATAATCACATTAGGAATATTAGTGTTAGGACTTGTGAACTCCATTAAGAATATCTTACTCTATTAGTATTCTTAGTTTTGATTTCCTCTTTTATAACGCCATCATTTCTTTTCTGGACTATTTCTTTGGCACAAGGTTATAGTCTTTCACCTAGTTGGATAGTTTATGGAATCCATGAAAAATAACCTCATTTTAATCAATCTATGATTTTATCCCAATATAGGTTTCAATACAACTCCCTCCTTGAACTCTTGATCGCTACACCTACGATTTGATCTAAGTTTTGAAATTTAGATCCAACAATCCAATCATAGTACTCTATATCCACAATGGAGATAACGATTTCTTCGTAGGGTTGCATTCAAAACACATCGATCCCCTTATCAACCGCAATCATCACTTAAATCTTCGATTCCATAATATGACCCATATTCAGGAAGCTTGAAATATCAACCAATTGTAGCAAAACTCTGCATCTTGGAATCATCCTCAATTTCTTATCTTCTTGACTATTCATAGATAGTCCTAATTCACATTCAGATCTTCACTGTTGGACATAAAATACACAATTTACTAATCAATAATTCGTCCATTCAACTAAACATTAACATATTAACATAGAAAGGCATATACAGATTAACACAATACTTCATTAGCTATAAAATATGTGCATTCATCTTCATGGCCTGATTTTACATTTCTTGGCTACATCTAGCCTTGACAGATTAACACAACACTTCATTAGCTATAAACTCTGTACATTCATCTTCAGGGCCCGATTTTGCATTTCTTGGTTACATCTAGCCTTGACCTCCTCTCGCTCTCTACTGCCCTGAATTGCATTCGTTTGGCCACTCTCCTTCTTCATACCCTTAGTCTTACATTATATGGAGGAGTACAATTGCTTCTAGCTCACCAACTAACTTTTTAAATTCTTGTAACTGACTTTTAACAACTCTACTGCTCTATATCTTTCAACAGCGGGTAACCCCCGAGCTAGGCTATGATTTCACCAGGGTGAAGGTCTTATTCATAGGGCTCTATCTCACTCTCACCACTCTTGAGCCTTAATTATGCTGAGAACACTTAAAACCTTATGTAACTACCCATTATCAAGGAAATTAATGTAATTCCTAAATCAGGGCTATAAATTTAATTGAACATACTAGATAAAACCATAATAGTATAATACTTACACTAATGTTTACTAGGTAATAGTATGATAAGTTATAGCACAAATATTTTGTAACTTATTGATTGCATACCCTTACTGAAGATGCCTCGGATTGCGTAACTTCACAAAATCTTGTTTCTTGAAGTAGTTTACAGCTCGAAGCAGCTTCATTGAAACACCACTCAGGAAACTCCGTGCATGGAACGACTCTCCTTGAATTAAATGCTAAAATAAATGATCCCACTAGAAAGCACATCGATCCCCTCCAAATAAACCATTCAGAGGCCTATGATGGTCATCTAACACATATGATGGCTGTGAATACATGAAATTGTGGTGGAAAACATATGGTTTACCACAAAGAAAACGTATTATGGCGTGAAAATATTTAACAAATTTCAAGAACAATAGATAAACCTAGCTTGTCCTTTATCCCTCTACTTTCTCTTCTCTAACAGGTAGAGAAGGTGCATTCTAATGGTTGTAGCATAAACTTAGGTATATGTATGTCCAATCATAATGGTTTGACAATAATTTGGATTGAAAAATAGCACTTTACTCGTGGATAGAATTTTTAATATAATGGGAATAGGTTATAGCATTAATAACTTAGACTGTAGTCCTTCACAATCTACTTCTTTGCTAGTGATCAACATAGAAGTAGCCTATCATATGATGTTGGAGGTAAAAAATGACAAGAAGTGGCTAGGAGAAAAGCATGCATAGGTTCCAATAAAGGACAACTAACAACTTCTCAAGAGGAAGTTTGGAGTCCTCCTAGGGAAGACCAAATTAAGTTCAATTTGAATGGGGTAGCAAAGGGTAACCTAGAGAGGACAAGAAACAAGGGAGCATTAAGAGATCATGAAGGCAATATAATAGAAATATATATATGGAGAACACTAGGAAAGATTTGAACAACCAAGTGAAAGGTAAAGCCTTGATTGGAGGAGTACAATTATGTAATTATGTAAATATATTCCAATAACTTCATGCAAGAAACCATACATTTCTGGAATGATGTTTCTTTTGGGATTCCCTAGTGCATCGAGTGGCGGATTCTGTTTTCTATCTCTACTCATATTAATTTCCAATTCTTTGATCAGAATCTGGAATCTACAAAATAACAATTTTAAACATGAGAATAATGAAAGTATAAATCCTAGCTAAATCTCCTCACCACAACAGGAGTATTTTACAGGAAGAGCTAGTTCTGATCCCCAAAATTGAAGTTCAATCCATTAAAATAAATAAAGAATAAACTCTAGGGTGAAGCTCAATTCTTGTCAATGTGCCAGTGTTATGTAAACTTAGCCAATTGCAAGTAGATATAGACGTGGTAGCATATATAGAGTTCTAAGTTTCTAACGTAGGACAAAAATGCACACCCCTTTATTTCCACACAAGAAAGATATAGATATACCTATAACTCTACCAGTTCCCCTTCAAGTCTTTCCATTTGAGCACCATGTGACTTAGAAACAGAACGTTGATGTTACACATAATTGCTACCTAATGATGACAACAAATTTCCATAAGAACTGTAACATTGCATTTTGAGGTAGCGATGAGAATAATCTCCAAATCATATTGATTCTTACCTCCTTGTTTGCACGTTGATAATCAACAACCTTCTCTAGTGAAATGCTACCAATTGTATCTTGAATTTGTTTTGAGATCCAAAGGAAAGACATTCAGGGGACATGGAAAAAATATGACTAAACATAGAAAATGAATTTTGCATTGAATTTGTTGGAAATGTTGTGTGTCCAATCAATTCATAATGTTGAGGGAATATGACCAATTAATGTTAATGAACATATGCTACAGAAAAACTATAGGAATTAGAATCAGACTTGTGAAAATAGCAACAAAAACAACAGCATATCTTCTCTGCAATCATTTAATAAGCAATGTAATCAACATAACAATAGGAAAATGTTAGACTAAGAAAAGACAAACCAATGGCTATTATCCTCAACTCATGTGCATATTATTTCATGCCAACGATGTGAAATAATGCCAGCAACAATTCTCATATAAGCTGAGATATGGAATGCCTCAGATCTGACTCTATATATTCCAGTCTATATAACCATATAGTCATTAATACTACTGTATGAATGCTTATTGTTTGACAATAATTTATAAATAATGAGAGATAGGTCACTATGAAAAGTCACAGTTGAATCCTTCTATTAATTATGATAAAATAACGGTCACATAGAGAGAAGGTATGTTACACATTGGCTTGAAGAACTTCTGAATTTAATTGACATGAAAACTAAGTGAAATTATCAAAATGCTACAACCTATGTAAACAACCTAATATGGAAATTCCAACTCTGTTGATCAAAAATCCAAGGTGGCATTGGAAATGAATTTTTTTCTACCACCTATTGTATGAGGAAATGACAAAGGTGGGACAAATGAAGGAACACAGATACACAATAGAGCATTGTTCAACATGTCTTGTTCAATATGTGCATGAGCAGCCATACACGCTCTTGGCTGACATCCCTTCATGTATTTCTTCAAAACCTTGCTTCCTTTGAGTATATATTTCCTTTGAATGCATTAGGTTCTTGCATTCACACAAAACATGAATTTTCTCCCCTCCCTACCTTTTGGATTCACCTTAGGAACATTTCTTCTCCCTTTTCTGGCCAGAAATTGCATGCTACAAATTCTCCAAACCTATAAACTAGAATCATCTCCTTTTAATGTCCAAGTATCCAACTTTCAAGCAAGACACATGCAAGATTCCATACTCCATTGCTATTGATAGTTTGAGAGCATAGTTGGAAAAGGGAACTTGTTACATTACAATGATTTTTCACTGACTTTGGATTAAACTATCTTCACACCCATTTAGTTTATCCATATTTCAAGCAAGACACATGCAAGAGTCCATACTTCATTGCTATTATTAGTTTCAGAACATAATTGGCAAAGGGCACTCATTACTCTACAATGATTTTTCACTAACTTTGGATTAAAATATCTTGACACCCATCTAGTTCAAAATGCAAGGTCTGTTCCTGACATCCTTTTGTCCAATAGATCTTTATTAGATGGCTTTTTGTATATTTGTAGAGGCCAATCATTGTTCGGCCTTGCTCTGTTTATGATTATCAAATTAAGGAGTTGCTTGTTTTCTGACATTTCCATTGTATTGTAGGTTTGTGTTTTGTCTACATGGAAGATAAGCGCAATGCAAAAGATGCTATACGAGGTCTTGCCAACATAGAATTTGGCCGAAAAAAGCATCGCCTTTCTGTGGAGTGTGCAAGGGCAATGTTCTAGTTTGATCTTTTATTCTTTTTAATATTTACATATTGTTTTATCATGTATTTCTTGAAATTGTCTCCAAAGGTGACTCATCAGTAAATTTTTTAGAAAATCACTATTTTTATGAATACACAGCATGTTATCATACTATACAATACCTATACTAGATGAACTAACTAGTTGCACTTCCTTGTAGCTCACGAAACTTGTCTGTCCTTAAAAGCAGTTGTCTGCCTGAATAATACATTGTAGCATAAGTTGAATAATGACACATCAATTTAGATTTAGAAAACAAAATCAAAATTACTTCTAAGCCATAGGATGCAGCTACCAACCCTCCCAGGGCTGACAAACCTGACATACAAAAATAGTGCACAATGAGACCAGTTGGCATAATCATTCAACCAAATATTTGCAGTCACAAGTTCTTCCAACATTCTCTGTTCTTTTCATCTCTTTCTTCATAAGATCCATGAAATTGATTGGTAAGAAAATACTAAAACTGTCAGTGATGTAGAAATTGTTTAGATTTGTTTGCTTGTTGAATTTCATGATCATATTGTTAGGAGGTTGAGGGAATTGCAAGATGTATCCTGGATTTTACTTTTGGACCGTATCTATTCAATAAATATGAATACCTCCTTGCAGTACAATTTATTTTAATCGGTTCCTTCCCTAGGAACAATACTTAAGTCTTACACGTTACTTCAATCGATACATCCCTGTAGAGAGGTACAGGGATCAGAACTTGTTAGTCTATCTCTTGTTCTAGGGTAAGAAATGTGTCTCGACTCTCAATCATCCTCATTCTGTCACAATTACAATTGCTTTAATTTTAATTATAGTTAGGCCCCCATCTACTCACTACTGGTTCAAGTAGCTTCACAACACGCTTAAATGGCCCTTGCATTGATTTCTCATAAACTTGTCTAATCAGCCAACAAATGAAGGTATAAATGAAAAGATATTATGTGAGTGTAATGATTCAACCCTGAACCTGTTGTGTCTTAGTTTCCTTTGAACAGTGAAATGCTTCTTATCTGCAATCATTAGTTCGAGATCGCATACAATGATATCTATGACTTAGAGCATCATATCTAGCTCATAATTCACTTTGGTAGCTATTGCATTGGGAACTTGGGACCTCTTTATAAATCCGTTATAGTACAACTCTACCTGAGATAGAATTATGAGACCTCCCTGTAAACCTAGTGACACCTTAGGCAAAAGTGAAAGACGGGCTAGAAAAGAAACCACACTTGCAAAAATTCTTTCGAAGACACCTGCAGCACCATGAAGCAGGACCACCCTAGGCAGTTTTTACACATGACTATCAGAGTTATTTCGCCATCGCTGGTGTAGCAATTTCCCAGGATAATATGACCTTTGGAATCAAGGTATATTGTAACCTTTATTTTTTCTTTTTTCTAGGAGTCATTCCTCACAATTAAGACAGAGAACTCTTCATCTAGTTGTTGAAATCTGTGTTTCCAGAATCGCCAAGTAATTGGTAATCCTTAAAAAATAGCAAAAATGAAATTTAATTTATGTCCCATTTTGAATTGTATCCTGATTCTTATCCTTTTTGTTATCTCCTAAAATAACCAGTCGGTTTTTCATTATTTTAGGTGATAGGTTTGAATCCAAAATTTATTTTAAAAAAATTTTAGAGTCCATAAGGAGGTTCTCGTTCTTAGTACTAAGTCAAAAATCCGATTTAATTGAGTCTGGGTTTCAAATTTTTGGAAGGACAGGTTTCGGTAGCTAACTCTGTTTTGTAGAGGCCAGCTAACTGCCGAAAAGGCTCACTTTCGGCAGCAGAAAGGATTAACCAGAATTACTAAAGTTATGTTAGCTGCCGAAAATGATCTTATCATAAAATTAAAAAAGAGAGCACGTGTCCGTACTCGACTTCACATCAAGAGAGCCTGTGTGTTTTGCCGCCGAAGGAAAGATCAGAACACATCTCATATGACCATCATGAGATTTAATGTTGGTAGCTGCCGAAGGCGAGTCATTAAAACGCCCACATCATTGACTGCGCAGGGTAACACAGGAACTCATAATGCATATCTGAGGATCATTCGCAGCTGATCGCTTCATAATTTCACACGACCTAGACGATATCATAAGTAATCACTTGCTCGGCTCAGATGGAAGGCATCTTTTTCCCCAAATGTTGTAAGCAGGGTCATGGTCATGGGGTTTTTCATTTTATCGCTCAGTTGAAGTTCTTGTTCCGTTCAGACAGTTTTTATCAGAGCAAAGCATTTATCCAGGGACGCTCCCATCAGGACGAGACTCTAGCTCAGTGTCTCTTTAATCATCTGCTGCAAAAAAACAAAGGGCTCAACTCATGGCAAAAACAAATCTGCCACTCAGGACAGAACTAGACGGGGTCTGGTATCTCGAGTCCCATCCACAAGTGGCCGAATCTTTCAAGTCTGCAGAAGTTTTTGACTACTGTGAGAGACTCACTAGTTTCATCCAGCCACTTGCTGAGGCGTTTGCTCTGAGCTACGACGGGAGAACAGTGAAGTTTGGCAGAGAAGAATTTCATGTGGATGAGGCAACTATAGCCGAATGTACAGGTCTCCCCAGAACAGGGCAGAGTTGGTTTAAGACCACTAAAGCTTCAGACATTAAATTCAGGTCATATCTCCTACCAGCTCATAAGGAAATCATTTGGAGAAAGGATATTCCCATCGCCTTTCTTGAACCTCAATGGCAGGCTCTTGTAAAGGCCATCATCGTTTACATAACTTGTGAAGGCCGATATCACAGGGTGCTGCACTACCATTTCAAACTGTTGAATCATTTCACAGGGAGGGAAAAGATAAATCTGCCATACTTCTTCCATAAGACCCTCACTAAAATGGCAAAGCAAGTCCAGGCTAAGCCAAGCAAGATTGCAAGCAGGATCTCTCACCAGGGTCTCATAACATTGATAATCAAGGAGCTTTTGAAGAAGAGAAGTGTAGACTGGAATTATTTTTTATTTTGGCATGAGTTCCCCACAGAGCTTGTCAATGAAGAGGCAGTTAAGCAAGATAAGGGCGAGAAGAGCAGCACTCCCAAAACCAGCAAGAGAAGCAGGAGAGCCATCTCTCCTCAAGCCCAAATGGAATCCCCTTCCTCATCCAGCAAAAGGAGAAGGTCAAAGAAAAAGTTGGTATTTGAACAAGCTGAAGGAACTCCTCAAGGAAAAAATACACTAAATCTCCCCTACTCAGGATCTGAATCTGAAGACGAAGGAAAACAAGGAACATAGCAGCCCATGGAGAGTGAGAAAAGTAAAGACCCTCCCTTGACTGATGTACCAGGTCCCAAACCTTCCACACCAGAGACCAACAAATTCAATGAGCTGCTACAGGAACTTTCCCAGGCAAAACATAATGAGAAGCAGGTTAAGTTGCACAACGCAGAGCTGATTGAAAAGAATATGGCACTGCATGATCGGAGCCAGGAAATCTTCGAAAGACTCAAGAAAAAAACCGAGAAGAACGCATTGCTGATAAAAGACAATGTCAAGCTCTACCGCAACCTCAGGATGCTCAGGTTAAAGTTGAAGGAATTGGAGGGGACAAAGGTACAACCAGTAGTCACAGGAGCACAACCTTCTGGTCTAAACACGTTGGCTGAGGTGGCCACGATCCATGAGGAAGTAACACCTGTGGAAGCTCAGCAAGAACAGCCTATGGAAGCTCAGCAAGAACAGCCTATGGAAGCTCAGCAAGAACAGCCTGTGAAAGTTCAGCAAAGACAGACTAAACGAGTGACTAGAGGGAAAAGAGCAGTTTCAAAGAAGTCCTAGCGATTGGTCACGAGCATACAGGAAAGCAGCGTTTTGGGTTTTAATTTTTGAAACAGTTACATCTTTCGGCAGCTTAGGTGAGCCCCACTGAGCTCATTAGCTGCCGAAAGGTCTGACTTCCGGCGGCTAAGGCACGAAATCAACAGAATAGTTAGCTGCCAAAAGCCTGTTTTTTGCAAAGAGGTTTTGAGCGAGTTTGAACCAGTGGGTACTTTTGATCAAGTTTCAAACCTTGTTTGGAGGAGCATCTCTATAATCCAACTACCACATCATGAAAATCAAATCTGTGGCGCGCCCGACTCAGTTCACCGAGCCTTGGAAGGCTGCTTCATTTCACCAACCATCGAGTCGTTGAAGGAGATCTCCATATCAAAATTTACTTGATTTTAGGGATTAGTCCCTATCTTTTTGCTTTTTACTATCAGTTAGTGTTTTAGTTAATTAAACAGATCCATGTTTTTAGGATCTGGAGAGTGATTTTGTAAAGGCTATAAAGCCTGAAAACTAATACTATTTGGTGTCTCGATTTCGGATAGAGTAATCTGCTATTGCACTCAGTTTTCTTTATGCTAATACAGATCACAGGTTTCTTTCAGTTTTGGTGTCAGCTTTCCATTTTCCTTTCACTATTATCTGTGTTGTCTAGCTTTGAATGGTTTCTTTTCCATTGTTCAGCTCATAGCCTGGTATTAGTTTCTTGAATGTCTCTTGAACCCTACTCTGTACTGGTTTGGTTACATTCCTTTTCTTCATCCATCTTTGAAGTTATATGCTGATTAATCAATTCTTGAGAGCACTGTTTCATTTGTTTATCATGATGAATGTCTGAATGCCATACTCGGATTGAGTTGTCCCATTGATCCACCTTTTCAAAAAACACAAAAAACATAATTTCTTAAGTTACCAGGCATACCTAGCTTATAACCCTAGGTAGTTTCCTGGAGTGATAACAAATTGGCGCCGTTGCCGGGGAGCGAGGTGAGAAGCTGATCTTCCTGGGAGAACGACACAGATCTGGTCCTTGATGATAGACAAGGACTAGACACTTCACTGGTTATATATCTTCTATCTGGCGACTCCACAACATCATTCTGGCTCCAAAAAGGGCCAGCACCAGAGCAAATCCCCAAGGACCCCTGGTGTCTCCAGTATCAAATCCAGATCGAATATTGAGGGAGGCGAAGAAGACCAAAGGTCAAGTTGTTCCAAAAGTCACCACTGTAAGTTCAACTGTTGTTAGTTTTTCTGTTGCATCACATACCACAGTCATCATGGCTGGGGGAGCAAATATGACTAAGATGGAACAAATACTAGCTAACAGATATGCTCCATTGGTACTAGCACTTCCACTGTCTCAAATGCCTTTTGGGGACTACCAAAAATACATGCCTAAATTCTTTGGGCCAGGCAACTACACAGCAGAAGAACACCTTGAAGCATTCTACGCTTATGCAGAAAATACCAACATCGAAGCTGAAGATGTTTGGATGAGAATTTTTGTCCAGAGCTTAGATGGAGAGGCCCGAAAATGGTTCAAAACGCTGCCAGCTGCTTCCATAGGAGACATCACCACTCTTGATGATGCCTTCTTGAAAAATTGGGGAGACAGAAAATATTACCTGCATTACATTACTGAGTTTGGCAATCTCAAACGGAAAACGGGTGAGTCTGTATCTGATTTCACCAAGAGGTTCAATAAGATGTATGAAAAGATCCCTGAGGTAGTCAAACCTTCCGAAACATCTGCTATGATCACATATTTCGGAGCTTTTGATTACAAATTCTGCTTGATGCTCAGAGAAAGGGATTATGAAACTCTTGTAGCCATGCAAGAGGCTGCCCTGAAAGTTGAATCGAACTTGTCATCTTCTGAGAAACTGAAAGTAGGTTCCGAGAGAGGGAGAAGGAGTGAGGAAGCCCCCTCCTCCTCTAATTCAAACCAAAAGGTTGACAAGTTGGCAAAAATGCTGGAAAACCTGACCTCTGAAATGGAGAAGATTAAGACCAACAACAGATCTCCTGACAGAGGGAGAAATCAAAATAAATTTGAGCATCCGAACAGGAATCAGAACCGAGATGATTACCCAAATAGAAATCAAAATTGGAGAAGGGACCAACAGCAGGTCAAACTTTTACAGAGAGAGAGGAATCCAGCTGATGATCAGAAAATCAGAGCTCCCTTCCAGAATGTAGTGCTTGACGAAGAAGATGAGGAGGAGGTTCAAGAACTCGAAGAGGACATTCACTGTGTCGAAGCTGAGTACGAAGAAATCTACTTGACCGAAGCTGACTATGAAGGGTCATTGTTTGATCAGGGACTGAACCAGCTTTATGAAGATCAGGCCATGCTGCAAACTGATGAACGGGCAGGGTACAATCTGAGATCCAAAAAGAATACTGGAAAACAAAACACTCCAGTTCCTCTGAAAAAGACTGCTGCCCCTGCAAAGCACCAGCCAAGGAAGTTCAGAAAACAACTCAGTCACAGCCCATGGTAAGAGCAAATCCCTCTGAATCTGAAAAATTTGCTTCTTCTTCTTTCAATTTACAAACAGAAATTTAGAAACTAAAAATCCCTGTACCTCTTATTGAACTCATGAAGAACGAAGCCTTCCGAAAGGACATTTGTAAAAGCCTTGATCACAAATCTGTCTCTTTTTCCTCTGACACCATAAACTTATCTGATGATAACCCCAGCATTGTGCTAGGCCCTATGATTGAGGAACGAGGTGAAAGCTGTCCCCCTTTTTATGTCTCTTTGAACATCCATGAAAAGACCTTGCACAATTGCCTCCTCGATTCAGGTGCTTCCCATAACCTGATGTCAAAAACAGTCATGCATGGACTAGGCTTAGAAATCACCCGCTCTTACCATGATTTATTCTCCTTCGACTCCAGGAAGGTGAAATTCCTCGGGTTGATAAAAGACCTTGCTGTTTCTCTGTCCTCTGCCCCGATGAAAACCATGATTATGGATGTTGTTGTGGCTGATATCCCGCCCAAGTTTGGGTGTTTGCTGTCCAGATCATGGATGAAAAGACTAGGTGGAACCTTGCAAATGGACTTATCTTATGCCACTATACCAGTCTTTTCCGGAGAAAGCAGAAGGCTATACCGTGAGTCTCAGCTTTCTTTCATCATCAGTGATGAAAAGAATCCCGCTAACCATCCCATTTATTCAGTAGACACGGAAATGGGCTCATGTATCTTACAGGTTGATGACTCTTTGCCGGAATCTTTGCCACTAAAAAAACCTGTGGTCCAGCCTATCAGCAGTGAGAAAGAGAATGGAGTGTGGACGATGTTCTTTGATGGGGCTTGTACCAAAGAATCTGCTGGAGCAGGGGTTGTGTTTATTTCCCCCTCACAGGAAAAGACACAGCTGTCATTTAAGCTAAATTTCCAAGTGACAAACAATATAGCCGAGTACGAAGCCCTGCTGTTGGGGCTCAATTCGGCCAAACAAATGCAAATAAAAAAGCTACATGTCTTTGGGGACGCTGATCTGATTATTCAGCAGGTTAACAAATCATTTCAGGCAAAGCATGTGAGGCTCAAAGCCTACAGGAACGAGGTACTCAATGTTATCCCTTCTTTCTCTGAATTCAAAATAGCACATGTACCTAGACTGATGAACGAAATGGCTGATTCTCTAGCTGTTTCAGCTTGTAATTTCATCCCCCCTCTGCCTCCTAAACTGTCATACGAGATTCAAGTAAAATATCGGCCTTCACTGCCTGATAATGTAGAATTTTGGAAGGTGTTTGAAGACGATGCAGAGCTGACCAGATTTTTAAATGTTATAGATGAATTTGCTGACTTAGAAATTGATGAAGACAATCAGAATGAGCAGACTGCCAAAGAAAAAACCAGGTTTGAAGACAAAATCGGGACACAAAAAATAGTTCAGCTTTCTTCCAACAGAATCCCAAAAGGGCTGATACCTTTGGAGAGACTGTTTGATAACAATGATGTTGCTGTTAAGCTTGAGAAGAAAGAGGACGAATCCGATAGCTGTCCTCTGAACTTGGCAAACGAATCAGATCCGAAATATGTGAATTTGGCTTCCCATTTGACAGAACAGCAGAAGTCTGAGTATGCTGGCCTCTTAAAAGAGTTCTCCGACATATTTGCCTGGACGTATTCAGATCTGAAGACTTATGACACAGAGATCATTCAACATAGGATCCCACTGAACAAAGATATTACTCCTTTCCGACAGAAGCTCAGATCATTCAATCCAATGCTGCTGCCCACAATGGAGAAGGAAATCAAAAAATTGCTTGAGGCCCAGATCATTATCCCGCTGAGATATTCCGATTGGATTGCAAATCTTGTCCCTGTGAGAAAGAAGAACGGTGAAATCAGACTCTGTGTCAATTTCAGAAACTTGAATAAGTGTTCTCGGAAGGACAATTACCCGCTACCCAAGATGGAACATATTTTGCAGAGAGTTTCCGGGGCAAGTGTCATGTCCTTCATCGACGGATTCTCGGGGTACAACCAGATTGCTGTCCATCCTGAGGACAGAGAAAAGACAGCCTTCACAACTCCTTGGGGTACATTCATGTACCAAAAAATGCCTTTCGGTCTCATGAATGCTGGAGCTACCTTCCAGCGGGCAATGGATATTGCCTTTATCGGAGAAAGGGATAAGTTTGTCCTCATTTACCTCGATGACATCACGGTGTTCTCTCACAGCCATTCAGATCATCTGCTACATTTGAGAAAGGCTTTCGAGAAATGTAGGAAGTATGGTATCTCATTGAATCCTAAAAAGTCATTCTTTGCACTCAAAGAAGGTAAGCTGATCGGTCACATTGTTTCAGCAGAAGGGGTTAAAATTGACCCAAAGAGGGTGGAGGCAATCCTAGATCTGTCATTGCCTAGATCCAAGAAAGATGTCCAATATTTTCTTGGCACCATTAACTTCATCCGCAGATTTATTTCAAATTTTGCTGAACTGACTAAACACATTACCAGCATGCTAAAGAAAGATTCGGAAATCAGGTGGACTGAACAGGCAAAGGCTTCATTCCAGGATATCAAGAAAGCAATCACTTCAGCTCCAGTTCTAATCAGTCCACGCTTTGACAAAGAATTTTTCATCTTTTCATTTGCTTCACATGACACTATTGCAGCTGTCCTCTTACAGAAAAACGATGATGGACAGGAGCAGCCTGTTGCCTTTTTCAGCCGAGTACTCCGTGATGCTGAGCTTAAGTATGAACCTTTGGAGAAGCAAGCGTATGCATTGATCAAAGCCCTGAAGGAATTCAGAATTTACATTCTCCAGTCCAAGGTAATTGCTTATGTCCCCTCTAGTTCAGTCAAAGATGTTTTAGTGCATCCTGACATTGATGGCAAAAGGAGTAAGTGGGTGGCAAAGCTGATTGAGTTTGACATAGAAATCAAACCTGTCAAGCTGGTTCGAGGACAGGGGCTCGCTCGGTTATTGACTGAAGAAAATTGCAGGGCATTGAAAATTTATGAAGAAGAGAAAGGTACAGCAGATTTCCAATTTGAAATTTCAGCGAACCAGACAAGGTCAGATTTACAGGTAACCTCTTATATCTCAGAGTGTGAATGGTACAGGGATATTGTTTTCTTTTTGCAAACTCTTTCTTTGCCAGAGGGACTCACAAGAACACAGGGAAGAGCTCTTAAGCTTAAATCTACGAGCTTCTGCATCAAAGATAACTTGCTGTTTTGGAAAGACCCTTTAGGGGTACTCCTGAGATGTGTGACAAAGGAGGAGGCTGTCAAGGTGATGACTGAATTTCATGACAGTATCTGTGGCGTACATCACTACTGGAAGACAACCGTCCACAAGATACTGAGGGCGGGTTATTACTGGCCCTGTATATTTTCTGATGTGTTTTCTTTTGTGAAAGCATGCGACAAATGTCAAAGGTTCCAGGGAAAGGGGCAGCTGAAATCTCTACTGTTGAAGCCCATCACAGCTGTTGGTCCATTCCAGCAATGGGGCTTGGACTTCATCGGAGAGATCCATCCTTCATCAAGCAATCATCACAAATGGATATTGGTTGCCACAGATTATTTCACGAAATGGATCGAAGCCATTCCCACGAGGAATGCTACTCATAAGGTTATTATTGACTTTCTGTTTAGTAATATTTTTTCAAGGTTTGGCTGTCCCATGAAGCTGATTACAGACAATGCTCCTGCCTTTAATGACCGACATTTGGTGAGCTTATGTGAAGAGATGGGGGTAAAACTAGCTCATTCCACGTCATATTACCCACAGGGCAACGGACTAGCTGAGTCTTCAAATAAAAGTTTGTCTCATATCATCAAGAAATTGCTGGAGGAAAATAAGAAAAGTTGGGACAGCAAGTTAAAATTCGCCTTGTGGGCCGACAGAGTCACTATCAAAAAATCCATTGGTACATCCCCATTTAAATTAGTCTATGGCACTGAAGCCATATTCCCAGTCCAACTTGTGTTACCAGTGACTAATTTCCTTCAAGAGGCCGGCTCTGAACCTGATGATCACACTAGAAGAGTTTTCCAATTGGTGGAGTTACAGCAGGAGAGAGAGCATCTGATAGAAAAGTCTGAAAATCATCAAATGAAGATAAAAAACACTTTTGACAGGAAAACAAAAAAGGAGGTGTTCAAAATAGGTGATTTTGTTTTGAAATGGGATGCAGCTAGGCAAAACAAGGGACAGCATGGTAAGTTTGATTCATTATGGACTGGTCCATACATTATAACAGAGGCTTACCACAACAACACTTTTGTTCTTCATCATTTGGATGGAGAGATTCTCGCAGGTGGCCCATTCAATGGGCGATTTTTGAAAATCTACCTCTCTTAAAGACCTTGGGTCTTTCTCATTGTAAAATATTCGTCTTTCCTTTCTGTTTAGAGTCAGTGTGTCAAATAAACTCCATGCCCAATGGGATTACTAGACTAGGTGTCAGTTTTATTTCCATGAATGTCAAATAAACTCCATGCCCAATGGGAGTACTAGACTAGGTGTCAGTTTTATTTCCAGGAAAGGCAATTGGTTCTGGGATTCTTTGGAACCTCACTGGGAGGATTCCATCCCCGAGTAGGAGCCAATGTTATCTCCTAAAATAACCAGTCGGTTTTTCATTATTTTAGGTGATAGGTTTGAATCCAAAATTTATTTTTAAAATTTTTTAGAGTCCATAAGGAGGTTCTCGTTCTTAGTACTAATCAAAAATCCGATTTAATTGAGTCTGGGTTTCAAATTTTTGGAAGGACAGGTTTCGGTAGCTAACTCTGTTTTGTAGAGGCCAGCTAACTGCCGAAAAGGCTCACTTTCGGCAGCAGAAAGGATTAACCAGAATTACTAAAGTTATGTTAGCTGCCGAAAATGATCTTATCATAAAATTAAAAAAGAGAGCACGTGTCCGTACTCGACTTCACATCAAGAGAGCCTGTGTGTTTTTCCGCCGAAGGAAAGATCAGAACACATCTCATATGACCATCATGAGATTTAATGTTGGTAGCTGCCGAAGGCGAGTCATTAAAACACCCACATCATTGACTGCGCAGGGTAACACAGGAACTCATAATGCATATCTGAGGATCATTCGCAGCTGATCGCTTCATAATTTCACACGAGCTAGACGATATCATAAGTAATCACTTGCTCGGCTCAGATGGAAGGCATCTTTTTCCCCAAACGTTGTAAGCAGGGTCATGGTCATGGGGTTTTTCATTTTATCGCTCAGCTGAAGTTCTTGTTCCGTTCAGGCAGTTTTTATCAGAGCAAAGCATTTATCCAGGGACGCTCCCATCAGGACGAGACTCTAGCTCAGTGTCTCTTTAATCATCTGCTGCAAAAAAACAAAGGGCTCAACTCATGGCAAAAACAAATCTGCCACTCAGGACAGAACTAGACGGGGTCTGGTATCTCGAGTCCCATCCACAAGTGGCCGAGTCTTTCAAGTCTGCAGAAGTTTTTGACTACTGTGAGAGACTCACTAGTTTCATCCAGCCACTTGCTGAGGTGTTTGCTCTGAGCTACGACGGGAGAACAGTGAAGTTTGGCAGAGAATAATTTCATGTGGATGAGGCAGCTATAGCCGAATGTACAGGTCTCCCCAGAACAGGGCAGAGTTGGTTTAAGACCACTAAAGCTTCAGACATTGAATTCAGGTCATATCTCCTACCAGCTCATAAGGAAATCGTTTGGAGAAAGGATATTCCCATCGCCTTTCTTGAACCTCAATGGTAGGCTCTTGTAAAGGCCATCATCGTTTACATAACTTGTGAAGGCCGATATCACAGGGTGCTGCACTACCATTTCAAACTGTTGAATCATTTCACAGGGAGGGAAAAGATAAATCTGCCATACTTCTTCCATAAGACCCTCACTAAAATGGCAAAGCAAGTCTAGGATAAGCCAAGCAATATTGCAAGCAGGATCTCTCACCAGGGTCTCATAACATTGATAATCAAGGAGCTTTTGAAGAAGAGAAGTGTAGACTAGAATTATTTTTTATTTTGGCATGAGTTCCCCACAGAGCTTGTCAATGAAGAGGCAGTTAAGCAGGATAAGGGTGAGAAGAGCAGCACTCCCAAAACCAGCAAGAGAAGGAGGAGAGCCATCTCTCCTCAAGCCCAAATGGAATCCCCTTCCTAATCCAGCAAAAGGAGAAGGTCAAAGAAAAAGTTGGTATTTGAACAAGCTGAAGGAACTCCTCAAGGAAAAAATCCACTAAATCTCCCCTACTCAGGATCTGAATCTGAAGACGAAGGAAAACAAGGAACAGAGCAGCCCATGGAGAGTGAGAAAAGTAAAGACCCTCCCTTGACTGATGTACCAGGTCCCAAACCTTCCACACCAGAGACCAACAAATTCAATGAGCTGCTACAGGAACTTTCCCAGGCAAAACATAATGAGAAGCAGGTTAAGTTGCACAACGCAGAGCTGATTGAAAAGAATATGGCACTGCATGATCGGAGCCAGGAAATCTTCGAAAGACTCAAGAAAACAACCGAGAAGAACGCATTGCTGATAAAAGACAATGTCAAGCTCTACCGCAACCTCAGTATGCTCAGGTTAAAGTTGAAGGAATTGGAGGGGACAAAGGTACAACCAGTAGTCACAGGAGCACAACCTTCTGGTCTAAACACGTTGGCTGAGGTGGCCACGATCCCTGAGGAAGTAACACCTGTGGAAGCTCAGCAAGAACAGCCTATGGAAGCTCAGCAAGAACAGCCTATGGAAGCTCAACAAGAATAGCTTGTGAAAGTTCAGCAAAGACAGACTAAACGAGTGACTAGAGGGAAAAGAGCAGTTTCAAAGAAGTCCTAGCGACTGGTCACGAGCATACAGGAAAGCAGCATTTTGGGTTTTAATTTTTGAAACAGTTACAGCTTTCGGCAGCTTAGGCGAGCCCCACTGAGCTCATTAGCTGCCGAAAGGTCTGACTTCCGGCGGCTAAGGCACGAAATCAGCAGAATAGTTAGCTGCCAAAAGCCTGTTTTTTGCAAAGAGGTTTTGAGCGAGTTTGAACCAGTGGGTACTTTTGATCAAGTTTCAAACCTTGTTTGGAGGAGCATCTCTATAAGCCAACTACCACATCATGAAAATCAAATCTGTGGCGCGCCCGAATCAGTTCACCGAGCCTTGGAAGGCTGCTTCATTTCACCAACCATCGAGTCGTTGAAGGAGATCTCCATATCAGAATTTACTTGATTTTAGGGATTAGTCCCTATCTTTTTGCTTTTTACTATCAGTTAGTGTTTTATTTAATTAAACAGATCCATGTTTTTAGGATCTGGAGAGTGATTTTGTAAAGGCTATAAAGCCTGAAAACTAAGACTATTTGGTGTCTCGATTTCGGATAGAGTAATCTGCTATTGCACTCAGTTTTCTTTATGCTAATACAGATCACAGGTTTCTTTCAGTTTTGGTGTCAGCTTTCCATTTTCCTTTCACTATTATCTGTGTTGTCTAGCTTTGAATGGTTTCTTTTCCATTGTTCAGCTCATAGCCTGGTATTAGTTTCTTGAATGTCTCTCGAACCCTACTCTGTACTGGTTTGGTTACATTCCTTTTCTTCATCCATCTTTGAAGTTATATGCTGATTAATCAATTCTTGAGAGCAATGTTTCATTTGTTTATCATGCTGAATGTCTGAATGCCATACTCGGATTGAGTTGTCCCATTGATCCACCTTTTCAAAAAACACAAAAAACATAATTTCTTAAGTTACCAGGCATACCTAGCTTATAACCCTAGGTAGTTTCCTGGAGTGATAACACTTTAATTTGCTAGACCCTTTCCTAATTATTGGAATAGATATAATAAGCTGTAGCTGCTACCATTTTTTTAGGGAGACGTAGTGTCGGAAGAAACTAGTTGAGTTGAATGGAATGTGAGCGAGCTCCACACAGGCTCTGCTTTGTGAATCGATGCAGGCATGCGCTTCTCTGCCCTGGTCATTGCATCTAGGGATGATGGACCAACTTCCTCATGGATCGACTAAAGAATAAGTTTCTTAACCATTGGAATAATCTACTAGAACCACTACTCAATATGATGTTAGTGGTGCTATTGGTTCTGATAGTGGTGCTACTTATAGAGATGGTACTCCTCCACACTTGGTTATATAAGTGAAGGGAAGCAGAGCATTATATTATAGGTCACATTCACTAGTTATGGCACGGGGTCTCGATCTGGGTATGGGTATATATATGTATCTACTACCTTTACTTATGTTGTTTAAACAAATGCATCTGTTATTGGTGTTGCTCAGTATCGATCATGAGGGTTTTACTCTTTCTCTCTAAACTATGGATCTCGATCTCGATCTACTGAAGAAACTACTCACCTTAGATATGCTTCTTTAACAATGGGTTATTCGACAATATCAATTATTCCATACCCATCTGAGAATTAACCTAGAGACTGGAACCAAAAATTATAATAAAAATTATAAAAATAGAAAGTGCAGGGATTCAACTTATGGGTGATTTCACATGATCTAGAGCCCTGAGGAGCTGTCCAATACAAGTGGATGAGATTCAATATTTGGTGGTTCCTCCAGAGGAATTTGAAGGTCGAATATCAGTGTGTGGTCGAGTGATCTAAGGGATTGTAACCAATTGGTTTCTTCGTTGAAACCCATCTCTATCCTTCTCCATATCTATCTTGGATTTGGTCTGTAATGGATGTTTTCAATGCTATGGTTTTTTCTATCCTTGATCCTGCCTTGCCTTCCAAGTAGTCAAATCCTTGATAGTTTCCCCAATTTTCTTCTCCAATTTCTTTCTCCCCGATTTATTCTCCCAATTTTTATTTCCCTCCAAGTATAAATTTGAGTTTTTAAAATTTATTAATATTTTTATATTATATAAGGTTTTATGACATCACTAAAAAATTAGAGTGGACGGACACTTTTAGGGTGGGGATGACCCATTCAAATTTGAACCTTTCCTGGCCCGTTCTAGCCTTTCCTAGAAGTGTAAAGTTAAAATTCTTCAAAAAAAAAATTAAAATTTGAATTTTATCCTTCGAATATGAAGGACATAATTATATCAACATTTTAAAAGAAGGGCAACATTTGAAATTACTCATCCATATAAATTTCATTTTCTATGTTGAAATTCCTATGCTATAAAATTCGACTCGTCATTCAAAATATTGGAAATATCATAATTTTAATCATTCACTCACTCATGTCATGCACTCACTGCTTAGCTTCACAAGGTGATGAGTGATGAGTGATGACTACGAGGTACTAGCCACTAGGATTTGACTATGAATCCCGAGTCACTTCGGGCTGAGATCTAAGGTGTGACAATGTGTCATTGATTATGGCTGTAACAATAGAGAACCACTACAAGGCCCAAAACAAGGCCGAAACATTGTGCCTACTACCTATGTGAACCTGGCTACCAATGTCCACTTGTTTTTCATCAAAATGAAATTCAAATTGTCGCGTTAATGAGTCCTCTTCTACAAGACTTCATTCATTGCATGAATGCCACAGACTCATGACAACTCTAAACAACACTCAATGGCATGCAACTACAAATAATGGCATGCAACTAGAACCACAAACCAAGCAGAGGTTGATTTATGCATTGATATAGAGAGGTGGCACTAGGCACACAATATGGAGAAACAATGAGTTAGAAAAAACATTTGGACCAAAGTACCACAATGGTTATTAATAAAATTTAAAAAAACAATTTTTGGCTCAGGAATTGTCTTCAATTTGATGGGTGGCATGATCATGATCATGTAATATCCCTCTGTCCTTCCAAAAATATATGGTTTCTCACCACGTTTCTCTTCGACACTCGCCACCAAAATACGTATAAAAATAACATGTCTTTACATCCTCTTCCATTTACATCTTTACCTCTTTCTTTTAATTATTTATATATTAATATTATATATTATATAGAAAAGTGTAAGTGGAAAACCAATGATGCATGAAGCACAATGGGGATCTAAATAGTAAGCATTAATAAGGTAATGCTGTGCAATTTGTAGGATTGGATGCAATAACTTAAGAACATGGAAGACAACTTTGAGAATCTCCTGGGTGCTAAAAAATAGATGTGGAATTTGAAATTTCCCATTAATATGTCATGGAACTAGAACTGTAAAAGGTAAGATCCATAAGGAATGTATATGGAATTTTTAGCAAGGTTGTGAACAAGTCAAATCCTTGCATCTAGAGATATGTAGATCCACAAGGAAAACCCCCATAAAGACACACAAATATTACAAAACATATCATGCCTTGCATGTAGAGATATGTAGATCCACAATGAAGACCCCCACAGAAGACACACAAATATTACAAAACATACCATGTCATATAGGATATAAGGATGTTTTTCAAAAATCATAACTATGTGATGAAGACTAGAAAGCAATTGGGTTCATATGAAAGTTGTTGGATGCAACCTACTAATCATTTGACCAAATCAACTCACTCTTTCATTTTCATTGAGACAGATAACCATTTGCTATTGACCATGGGACATATCTTGGTTTCCTCTCCTAAATAATGACCAATAAAGCATTTGAGACTGTATTGTTTGAATTCATGATTGTTGATTGTTGATGAATGCAACCTACTAATCATTCAACCAAATCCATTTTGACACAATCTCCATCAGAATATTGTGTGGTATTTATAAGCAGGAAACCATACAAAATCTAAATCATAGAACTAGGAAGCAAAGTTGAGGTGCAAAAGAAGTCATCCAACATTGTACTATGCCAAAATATCAGTTCTCAGGGCATGCAACAACTGCCAAAATAGCTATACGTGTTATCAATTTGCAGGTTTGGGGAATAGAAGGAATCTCACTAGTTCTCATGCAGGACTAATAGTGGTCATGGTGAAGTATTTTGGATTTGTTGAACTAGAATTTTTATATTTAGATTTGTGATCATTCACCTAGTCCTTGTTTTTCAGTAACACAGTTATGCTATGTTACGAGGCATGTCCATGCCCTTTAAAATTTTTAGATGTTTACTGAGATTTATTTTAGGAGTTGGAACGCGATGCATGCCTCAACTTCCAGTTTACTGCAAGGAATACCTTTTTCTCTTCCAAGCTTATTGTTGATCCTTTAGGCGACCAAGAAGGTAAGGAGGAAAGCAAGGAAATGGAACAAGAGACTTTTAGGAAGATCAGATTTGGTGCAATGTTTGAATTTTTTGGCATGCAGGTTTCAATTACAAAGACTACAATTGTTACTCTGATGTCTATCTGTGATGTGAGGAAATACAAACAGGATTAGGTATCAAATATTTTATGATGAAATATTGGTTTAATATCTTGTTTTGAAGAGAATATTCCCCTCCTTTGCTTGCCTTCATCATGCACCAGTGCATATTGCAACCACTTCTTAATGAAATTCTATTTGGTGTACATGATCAAATACTAACTTTAAATATTGAACATACAAGTAATACTGGACGACTACACATTAGGCTTTTAAAATGTGTCGAGCATTATATTGTCAAGCTTACTTGATTGCATTTTACAATTAATTTTTGTTAAGGACTTTTTACAGGAATCACTAAATTTTCTTCTTGGAATGGCCTGGAGCTGTAACAACTCTGCGTATAGACAACAATCAACTCAGAAACATATATCCTGAATAAATTTGTTCTTAAAAAGGATCTGGGATAGGTATATAGAATGAATATGTTTTTTGTGAACCTCATAATTTTAGTAAGTATGATTCCTTTCGGTATGAGAAACCATCGTTATCGGTATGAGAAACCATCGCTATAAAGTCTAATGCAAAAGCTAGAAAATAAATACCACTAAGTTGTAAACAAGAAGACAAATCCAATTTCAAAAAGAGCAATCAGTTGGCTGAGCATTAAATCCTACAATAGCCATAACAATCTACGACTATTAGGATAGATAGAAGCCTCTATGAAAAGAAAAAAGGTGACTAAGGTATTATATCAGAACTATACATTTATGGATGAGTGGAGTAAGAAGAGTTGGCATATATTGAACATTTGAGGTCGATGGAGAACTTATGCACATAAAAGTTTGAAGCTAAAGATTTGTCGGGTCTTGAACATCTGAGGTTGTTTTAGAAGTTGCGGGCATATGAATGTGTGAAGCTAAAGAGCATACAGAGGACGACACAGCAACCACAGATTTGAGAACTATACATTTATGGATGCTCCGAGTTAGATGAGATGCCAGATATTCAACATTTGAGATTGCAGGAGAGGCTGTTGGGACGTAAATGTGTAGTTGAAGGGCATACAGGGTTTGGAACAGCTGACACAGCTTCAAGAAATTGATGTTTTTGCATGCTCCGAGTTTCAAGAGCTTCTAGGTCTTGAACATTTGAGTTCATTGGAGAAGTTGAGGGCACATGAATGTGTGACGCTAAAGAGCATATCAAAGCTTCGAGAACTATACGTTTATGGATGCTCGGAGTAAGAAGAGCTTCCAAGTCTTGAATATTCGAGGTGTCTAACATCATAGAATTCAAGAAGGCAATTTAATGTGGTGCATACTATTGCACTGGATCCTGAAAACCCTGTATGCAAATCAAATAAGACATTGCAATAGCAGTTATTCTGGTAACAATTTTCCCAAATAAAAAGTAAAAGGTATAGCATGCCTCCAATTTTAAATATTTACAAGCTTTAGACTATTTGAAATTACTTTCCAATAGAAGTATCATAATATGAAAAGCGCACCCACAATATCCATTATATACTCATCACTGAAAAAAATTTCAAAGATTTGTGTATTATTCAATAGAACTGCAAAATCAAAGCCAAAAACTATTCTTTATATCACTTCAGTTTCAGACACGCTAAATTAAATTAAAGGTAATCTTTATAGATAACTCATTATTCAAAGACACATAAAGAAATGAACTTACTAATTCCTGTGACAATCTTAAATATGAAATGAAGCCCATCATTGTTTTCCAAATCTTCAGAGATAGATAGCACAAGAGAAACACATAGTTAGGGAAGCGTTGTTAGTTACCATATCTTGTCTCTGCGAATGGAAAAAAAAAGTTTAGTGTGTCTATTTTTCAAGAGGGTTTTGTATTTTGGAGAAAAGGGGAAGAAATAGAGGATGGCACTCTGTATGTAAAAATAAATAAAAACATCAGTTTTATTAATGATACAATGAAGCTTCTTTGTGTAATGTAATTTCTCCAGAAGATATCTATGGTTTTAGTTATTCCTCTGTGTAAATGGAGTAGTAAAATGTTTATATGTAGTGAAATTCGACTTGCTGGAAGTCATGCTATTGAATGTCCAATCATCTAACGTTTTATTTTGGATTGATTAATTGTGTTTGCAAGTTAGAGCCATTACCTGAGTGAAATCGATGATGACTACCCATTTAAACTTGTAATCAACATTGTTGTCAGGTAGAGAATGACTCCATTGCATTGATGTCAAAGACCATTGAAGGGAGACTGAGTTGCATTGAAGGAAGAGAACAATGCATTCTCTATATCTGAATTCAAACCATTGAAGATTAAAGCTAGGAGATACGAGAGACTGCTTTTTTGGCCTACATCCTTGTCTCATTGAGTAGAGGTACACTCGAAGAGCAGAGGTGTTTCAAGAAGTAAGAGCAACAACTTCTCTTGTTGGTGTTTTGTTTTTGACGAAGTAAACAAAACCTAATATTCATTCCAGGTTAACTGTGCTTCATTTATTTATTTTAGATTGACGGTTAAGATTGATTGGGGCAGTCAAGATGCTCTTGACAGAGTAAAATCCAATCGACACTATTGTTTAAACAAGAAAAAGGTCAAATGACTAATAGAAGCCATGGCCCTAAAACTTCAATCCACGACACTTCACAATGATTTTGCAGACAAAATATTACCAGGTGTGTTTTCGTGACAAGAAAAAGTTAAAGTGGGTAGTATGTGGTGAAAGGGAGCTTCATTTCAAAATAAATACAGGGCACAATCAGATTGAAGTCAATGAAGCAATTACCTCGTGGGAAATTTCTTCGGCTCTGCTCTGCCCTACTTCTCGGCATCGGTCTGCTCAGTGATCCATCCACGCTTCTGAATGGGGTAAGAGAGTGGGTGCCATGGATTCTGGTTCATGTATGAATGGATCCACATTGTTCGTGCTTTGGAGGAGTAATCCACTTCTCCTTTGGCTATTTGCTTGCTTGGTCTCAATCCTCCTTCCTCCTCTACGTCCATGGTTAACAATATCCTAGCTCTCCCATCCCACTCTTCTGTCCATATACATCTTTCATCTCTAGGTGCATCTTCAACTCATGATGAAAAACTAAGGTGGAAGAGGTGTTTCATATTCCTATCTCCTAAGGCTAATAAATTATATGGAATTTTTAAGCCAAGAAAAATAATAAGTTCAATAAAAATGACAAGATATGCATCTGGCTTTCATAAATTAAATGTGTAGGTGTGGGACATGACAATTTGGACATGCAATAACTTTTGAAGGTAATAAGATCAATCCTACTAATTTTTCTTTCGTAGTGTATGGGTGTAATAAGGGTATATGAAGGTGTTAAATTCATTGATGAAAAATTGTATTTTTTTTTGTACTGAGAGAATTGGAAATTGGGGTGGGGCTCGCGTGACATGGGATTGATTCCCATCCACTACAACTATACCCCTAGGTACACCCACACAACCCACCAACATGGGACATATGTTATCCGATATTTTAACCTTTGGCATCACAAGGAGTGCCTTAAGAATACACTCTATCACTAGTCGGTCTACACCCCTGTCAGAAATGAAAAATTACAATTTAACCAAAGATTATATAGTTGAATTCCAATTATGATAGTTTCAAAATGTCCAAATCATGTGACATTTAGACTATTTCCTTCTCTTTGTGTTGACATGCTCCCTCTATCTTGATTCTAGTAAGGGGTAGTGGTGAGGAACCTGGACTCACTCGATGGGTACACCCCCCAATGGTTTTTTTAGGGCTAAAGTCATGGTATTATTCCCTATAATGTCATTACCAAGGCATTGGGACACCTACATAAGGGTCTTGCTTTCCTCCTTTGTCTCTTGCCAAGGCCTTGAGATCCATCCCACTATGTAAAAAATCTTGATTGTTCCCATATCCAAATTTTATGCCAAATATCAACTTTAAAGGGCGTCTGTTATGGTTCACGGCCTTTTTCATTGCCCATTACCTCAATAATATTATGTTAAGGTATACTTCTTTCAATTCCTTCCTCGACCATTTTCTTATAAGACCCATCCCTAGTGTGGTAGGTTAAGAGTTTATTCATGGCCCTTGAGTTTCAAAGGCTACATTTTAGGACTAAGGCAAATGTTTAATCACTCTATCTTGGTTTATCCCTCAATACTTACACATAGTTCTCAAAATACCATAATGGTTCCAATATTCTCTATTGAAAGTGAAGGATCCCCTTGAGAGGCCATTTGTGTTTTTTCAAGGCATTGTTATTAGTATTGGAAGCACAAAATAGCCCTTTGAACAATACCTTGTGCTAAAAAAATCATAATGGTGTCTAGTATATCACCATTTTGAGGTCAAATATCCCCTTGAGAGGTCATGTGTTTTATCTCAAGGAATCAATATTCTTGGGACTATATTCCATGGGTCGAGCATCAATCCATCTTTTGGAAGGGGCTAATCCTAAGTATGCCCACTTTACTTCATTTTTATGAAGCCAGCGTAACCTTGAAAGGGGGATTTTAGGACATCCCCTTGTGACCACTAGTTATTATAATGAAGCATCCCCTCTTTAAAGGCCTTTTTTATATCTAGTTGACATTGAAAAAGTGGCTTTCACCACTATTTATGCTTATTTTGAGGTTAATCTACCTTTGGTGATGGCTTAATAAAGATTATTTTATGGGCTTGGTTTCATTACTTTGAAGAAACCTTGGATTGATTGCTAGGTGGACGACATTGGAAAACAATAATAAAATGAACATTGCAATGAAACGCACTTTTAAGTTAAGGATTTGGTATTTGAAAGGCTTCAACCATGAAAACAGATGTCCTTCAAGCAACAAAAGGACACTGCAAACTTGTGACACCATATAAATTCCTAGTCCATAACATTTTCCTCAAGGGATTAGGGCCCATGCATGAGGCCCTAGTCCATAACATCATCCCTATGTGGGGAATATTTGGCATACATGCAAAATATGGCCATTTCAATCTTTATGAGACCAAGAATGGCTATCATTACTTAGTCCATATTATCAAGTCAAATATAACGTCTAAGGGTAAGGGGCTCATGGTTCATGTGTGATTCCCTAGACCACCACAAAGGCCCTATATACAACATAGGGACTATTTAGACAATTAGTAAGATATGTTTTCCATTTTGAGGTTTGACAGACCAAGTAGGGCTATCAGTCCCTAAGCCATGGTTGAGTTAATTCCCATGATCCATGATCTAGGAAACAACATCATGCAAATGAAACGATGAGACACTGTCACCCTCAATGAAGCCAGTCACACGGGTCGTAGTCGTCTCCCACGCCACATCTTAGTGGGATCCAAACTCCTACACCCACTGACTGAGGTAGTTGCATTGTGTGTATGGAATGGCGAGGCACCACCGCCAACAACAAATATGGCCACATGGGTCATGCAACTATCCCCAAACCCACAAATAGGTATTGTCCGATACTCGCTTGTTAATGATCCTACTGTAGATTCACCTATGCTAACCTTGTTATGACTTCTCCTTCCTCTAAATGATAAGGTTCATTAAAATTCTCGTGACGTTGAAGGAAGTGAGCCACCTTCATTGATATGATCCAAACAGTTCACCAAATCATTCAATCGGTAGGAGAAATGAGCAGTGTGTACAAAGGGTAGGTACATAGTCAACATGAGTTGATGACACACGCTTACTAGGAATTCCTTGTTGAATACCAATAATTGCAATGGTCTAAGAATATTTCCCAATCCTCTCAAACTAGGGAGAAAAACCCATTGGTTGCATCAATGTAGCACGTGTGCAATCCATAACATATAAGGGCATCACATACCTGTTATTGTCTCAAACTTCCATGGCCTGAATGGCCATAGTCCCTCTCAGAATATATCCATGAAGGGGAACCTTCACGTAGCTAGTTAGCAAGTTAGTCTTGTTCATTATTGGAATTAACCGACTTGATTATGTCTTAAATAATATGGTTCCTACACAATAATATGGTTGCTAAACATACTAGTGGAACTTCATCTAAAGGGGAATTGCTAGTGATATTAAACCTAAGAGGCTTGAGTCATGTGTTGACTCAAAGGCCAACTAAGTAATTTTCATTACTTGAGGAAAATGATACCCTCATGTCACTGATAAAACTGAAGAAACAAAGCAAATAATTGAAGACGCAATAGGTAAACATCATTTTGATGGAAATTATTATGTTTATCAAAATGGAAGGCATTTACTTATTAACAGAAGTGAGAAATAAACTAATAAAAGTATAGTGTCTAATGAACAAAGTGTCGGCCCTAGAGTGCGATCGGTGAAGGATACCAAGTTCTCATAGAACTAGTCTTTCCAAATCGCGCGGGATTGAACCAATTTCTTAAAAAAATATCACAAAATGGAGTGGCGGGAACCAGTATTCCAAATGGCACGGGATTCCTAAAAATGATTTTGATTTTGATTTCATTCCCATGATGAAAAAGTTAATTAGACATTTAGTACAAGTCTAGGAACATTGCATATTAAAATACATTTATATGGATTCGCAAGAAAGCTACTAAATTCAATAAATTATTAAATACATTGTTTAAGTAAATAATTATGATTCCACTTTAGAAGCGGAGTGATGGAGGATGCGTCCAGTACATAAGCTTTTCGGGTCTCTTCAGGTTTTTTTCGGTGTTTTAGAAGTGCATGAAGACTTTCTCCATTTAGCTGTGTATATGTGGAAGAATGGAGTATTTTTTAGACATGGAATAGGAGGCGGAGACTTGAGTCACCCTTCACAAAAAGGGGAAAACAATGAGAAGAAAGGGTGATGGAATGAAAATTACTAGCATGTTGAAATTGGCAGGAAAATTTTCATTTTTGGTGTTCCAGATCTAAAAATTACCAACATATCCCACTTGTAGTTGAAATTAGATTCACTCTTTAGAGATTATGTGATGTCGCAAGGCCTTAATCATCACTTAAGAGAAATAGAGGGAATTGTTACATATAGGCTATATATTCCATGTGTAGGTCATATGTAGTAGTCTAGGTTAACATGCATGGACCATCAACCCCATAGCAAATTAATATGGTATTAGGCCCTAAAATTAGTTTACAGGCCATGGTATAGGCCACGAGAACCATCGTCAATGTTACAAATATTGAAATGGCCACAATATCTCGCTTGTAAGGTAAAGTATTTATGTGTAGGGCCATACACATGGACCATGAATCATATAGTAAATTTATTAACCATGGACCATTATTTAGGTTATGAGAACCACTATTGGTTTACATAACCTATAAATATTAAACCATGGTTGGTTTATTGGTTTACATAACCATGGAAAAACCAACAACAACAATGAAATCGATGATGGTGACAATGATGATCATGACGATCTCACATGTAGGATAGAGATTCTTATGTGGTAATCTAGGTTAACATGCATGGACCATCAACCCCATGGAAAATTAATATGGAATTAGACCCTAAATTTAGTTCACATGCTATAATCCAGGCCACGAGAACCATCCTTTGTGTTACAAATATTAAAATGGCGACCATAAATAATGCCACTAATTCGACACTGACCTAACACAACCAACCCATGTAAATGACTCATGCACTTGGCACACTTAATCCATGCAATGAATTCATGCACCTAGGAAGCTTCAAACTCTAACCCCCTCACCTCATACCTAACCTTAACATCTAGCCCCAAACCGAATAACATGATAACTTATAAACCACTTAACCACTAGTACCAACAAAACCAGAACCCCTTGCCCACTAACCCACTGATCCCTTAGGTGCCTCGCTTCTAATCCAAAAACTCCCCAAAGCCTACAACATTATGAAATTGTATAAAATATCCCCTTAATCCAGTGTCCCTCTAACCCTAACCCACTACCCCCTAACCCAATCACTAACATGCCTACTGCACCAAATCAACACACTAACACAATAAACTTTGACCTTGGGTTATTTATAACCAATGTTTTAGATCAAAGACTTTGACATCATGAGTTTTAAGGGGAGTTCCAAAAAAACTGCCTCCAAAAGTTCAATTCTCATGACTTTTAGTGGGGGTTTTGACAAACCACCCCCACAAGTTATGAGAATTGGGCTTTTAGGGGGGGTTTTCAAACAACCGCCTCCAAAAGTTCAATTCTCATTACTTTTAAGGGGGGTTCCAAACAAACAGCCTTCCAAAGTTCAATTCTCATGACTTTTAGGGGGGGTTTTGACAAACCGCCCCCAAAAGTTATGAGAATTGGGCTTTTAGGGGGGGTTTTCAAACAACCGCCTCCAAAAGTTCAATTCTCATGACTTTTAAGGGGGGTTCCAAACAAACCACCTCCAAAAGTTCATTTCTCATGACTTTTTGGGGGGGTTTTGACAAACTACCCCCAAACGTTATGAGAATTGGGCTTTTAGGGGGGGTTTTCAAAAAACCGCCTCCAAAAGTTCAATTCTCGTGACTTTTAAGGGGGGTTCCAAAAAAACCGTCTCCAAAAGTTCAATTATCATGACTTTTAGGGGGGCTATTGACAAACCTCCCCCAAAAGTTATGAGAATTGGGCTTTTAAGGGGGGTTTTCCAAAAACCGCCCCCAAAAGTCCAATTTCCATGACTTTTAGGGGCAATTTTAAAAGACCGCTTCCAAAGGTCTGAAGGAACTTTTAGGGGGGGTTTTACCAAAACCCCCACAAGCCAAAACCGCCCCTAAAGGGCTATTTTGTTGTAGTGGGTGGTGGGCCTACATCCAGTATGAAAAAGGACTGGCTCTGTAGAACTTCCTATGATGAGTAGATTCAGAGATTGATTGAGATAGCAGCAGCAGTGACGATGACGATGACTTAATGACGATTATCCAGTGATGATGATCCAGAGAAGAAGACTTGTTCTAGAAGACCTGTGTCGAGAAATACATTCCTAGTTAAGAGGGAGTGTTGATGTATATGTAACTTCAGAATGTATTTCATATATGTATATTGTACTCCTATAGAGATGGTATTATTCCTCTACATGGAAGTGTTTGTATTCCTATAGAGATGTTATTATTCCTCTATATGGAAGTGTCGTCATTTATATTGTAAGTGTCGTAACTTATACTTGATGGGTTATTAGACCACCCTATTGGGTGTCGGCCCAGTCAGCATTATGTTATGTGGTTAAGTTAAGGCCGACCTAGTAAAGGTTATTAGGCAAGTCAAGTCAAGTATAAATAGAGTGCGGGAGGCACTCTATTTCATCTTTCTATTCTCTCTCACACTCTCGGGAGAGTGGCGCACTTGTGGAGGAGGAGAAGCTGCTGCTAGGAGCTGTTTATCTCTTATAGTTGGGTCGTATCATTGTTCTATCTATCTCTGAGGAAGTTATTGGGGTTTTCCACCTTTATGGTTTTCCCCAAGTAAACTCTGTGTCTCTTGTGTGCTTGCATTATTGTGTTCATGATGGATATGTTGTAGATATGTTGTACATGTTGTTCTCTTAGTTAAGATCCTAGATCAGATTGAAGTAAATTCTGAAAAATTAACAAATAGATGCCCAACACTGAAGGAAACACTATCTAGAAGCAAGAATAGTCTCTATGAGTGGTTTATGGACTATCCACTATGCATGTGAATACCCCCAGCAACATACCCTGCTCAAAAAACTAATTTTTATGCCCAAGAGTTATAATAACAAAAAATAGGAGATCATATCAGGGTTTACAAAAGTTGCATCTTAGTGTCATTTTGTCATGTCATGCTATTGTATCCCATTGTTCTTTAAAAAAAGATAGAAATAAATTTTGTGTTTTTTTCATAGTTTTTTTCCAATGAAAATATCAAGATATCATGTTTCTTTATGGGCAAAATGTTGCCATTATCAGTCTTTTAAAATTGGTAGATTTATTTGGCAATGTTTTCCTTGTTAGAATCTATGTTGCTATGCTTTTCTTTTTGTTTCTTGTTTAATTTAAGCTTGAATTTTGCATTTTTTACCATGATTTTGTTGCCTTAAGCATGTATATATTGCTTTGAACATGCCATTTACATCTTAGTACTTTTATTTGATTTATTTGCAGGTTCCCAATGAGCAGAAATTTCCTTCACTTTATATTTTAGATGGAATTGTAAATTAAATAGTGGGGACTACTTC
The DNA here is from genome assembly GCA_027924585.1 of Larix kaempferi. Classification (NCBI taxonomy): domain Eukaryota; kingdom Viridiplantae; phylum Streptophyta; class Pinopsida; order Pinales; family Pinaceae; genus Larix; species Larix kaempferi. The sequence continues at coordinate 4,332,070 of BSBM01000068.1, read as the reverse complement.
AAATACTTTGAAGCTCGGCCTCCTGAGGTGAGACATTATGTTTTGGTGATTTTATGTCACATTTCTGTAATTTTGGGAATTGCCTTATCATATTTGAAGATTTGTATTATGTTTTTTACTTCATGAATTCTAAATGTATCACTTAAAAACTTTCACTCATTGTTGGCCTTCAACTTTAAGTAGATTTTACTCTTATGTGCTGATGTTTCAATTTTGCTTCTCCGAAAATATTTTGCATGTCATAAATGCAAGTTAACCCTAGTTCCTAAGATGCAATACATTTTAAATCTATTTTAATCCTTATGTGTCGATGCTTCAATTTTGCTTCTTTGAAGGTATTTTGCAAGTCATATACGCAAGCTAATCCTAGTTCATATCATGGAATGCAATATATTTTTTGGACATGGGGAAGAGTATTTCATTCTTCACCTCTCTATATTATCGAGGTGTTTCTCTAGTTTCTCATGCTGCAAATGGTCAATCCTCTGGCACTACATCTTCAATACCACCGAAGGCTCAGGCTCAACGTCCTTGTCCCGATATCCATGTAAATCCAAAGTATTTGAAGGCTACGGAATAATTTGAACAATCAAGCATGGTGGGTAGCTTTACCCACATGTTGCATTAGAGAATGTTATTTATAAGTGCATTAAAAATTGAGTTTCCATTTGAAACACTTGGGCTATTGATGGTGTCTATGCAATCAGATACATCTCTATGTAGCATAGTCTCATATTAGATATTGGGTCACCTAAACTAAAATCTATGTCAAGATTTGCCATATGTGACCCAATATGAGATTGTGCTACATAGAGATGTATCAAATTTTCCATGGGTGACCCAATATGCACAGACTCTAGGCATGAATTTTGTAGATAAGGTTTTATGAAATTCCTTCAATGAACAAATCTTTGATATCTAGATATATGGAAGCATCTCAAATATCCCTCGTAGTGGTCAGGGATTCTGTTAGCACCAAATTTGTGCTAAGGGTTTAGAAGGAGTCTATACTCATAGGAGTGTTGAAGGAGGGATCTGTTCTAAAACCTCGTGGCTCAAAATTCCAAAAGATCAAAACTCTGTGGGATGGAACTAGTCCGAGATAAGGAAAATTTGATAAAGTTTAAGGGTTTTTGGAGGGATTAGAGAACTAAATTGAAATATTGTGCCCACCACATGTGTAGATACATATAAACGACCGAGATCAAAAGCAATAAAGGATCGATGGTCATTAGAGTTCCTCGCAGCAGGATTTGGTGGTCCTTTTAAGTGCTGGCGGGGGTTAAACGTAGGGTAAGACCGAAAAGTGATCAATGGTGCAGGCGTGAGGAGGTCCAGATCGATGATCCAAGTGATGGTCGCAGAATTAACATGCACGAACGGGGTCATGAGTCATGTCTGTGAAGTTTGGTTAAAGCCCCGCACCTTCCAACGGCCTAGATCTCAAGATGTGTGGATCTACGATGGAGATTATCTTCGCATATGTTGCTTGTGCAAAAAATCAGTGGGTTCTAAATTTGCGAAGCTAGTAGGGGAGGACATATTCGACGTTTTTGATGAAGGCATGATCAGGATCTACTAACCTGATCTGATCACGAGTGTTAACAGATAAAAAGCATCCCATCTGCATATTAATGAGTGCCAGATGGACGGAGGCCACATCAATGTCGTTGGGCATCTACCCACCTATCATGAGAGCCCATTCAATCATGTTCTACATTAGCTCAGGTCTCGGTCATCATGACCGCTCGCATGAGAGATCCTGTCAGGCCATCATGGAGAATGGATTGCTCAAGACTATCGTCATTTTCATGGTGGTTATAAGCATGGCTCCCCATGGTGCACCACTCACATCCATACCGGAAGGTGGGGAGCTCGACCAGTCAGGAATTTTCAGCTAAGAGCAAGTTATGGAGGGTGGGCCAAAAGCCGAGGTGGTTATTGTGCCAGAGTGGGTGTGGTCCGAAGTGGAGGAAGAGCAGATTCCTCTATCTCCAATAGCTCTCGTACAGGTGGAAGAAAGCTCAACCAGAGAGCCAGAGGAACAGGAAGGTCTACAAGTGTGTAAGGACAATCAGCGTTGGCTGAAGAAGAAATGAACATCTGAAAGTGAGGGTGACACATGCCCAAATGAGGATATCATCCACGATTACATCCTACCCACAGAGGATGCGACACCTCCTCCCGCAGCTAAAGGAGCACCAGTGGACAACTCACTAAAAATAGAATATTTCTTCATCTCGTAGGGAGAATTGAAGACCCCAAAATGAGGTGGCGACCTGTTCACAATGTTCATTTTCCTTTCCTAGCAAGTCTCTTTATGGATAAATACATGGGAGTTTCTCGTTTCCATTTTGAGGTCCATTTGGGTCTATCTGTTGTTTGAAACCATGACAGTTGGTGCCTTGCAAAAGGGATATATGTATCGTCGGTCTCGGCTTATCTGATAGTCGTCGTTATCATTTTGTAATTTGCTATCAAGGGAAGCAAACTGAATAGCATAGGTGGTAGCCTGGTCATAACATGTTTTGTAACTATTGTTGATGCTCAGTCCAGGGCTCGAGAGACTATAAATATCATTGTAATAGAATAGCAAAGGGTTGGAAAATCATTTTTGGTCGAGGCCTGAGAGAGCCTGGTCATGTAATTCTGAAATATCACTCTCAATAGAATGGCAGTGTTTTTAATGGGTGTCCAGATAGCAGCTCATGTGTTGCTTTGCTTATAGTCTGTTTACTCTCTTTCTCTAATGTGATCGTGTTTCTTGTTATTCATTTCCGTTATGTGCTCTCTTTCATATCTGAAATCAGTGTATAGTAGTATATAGAATTCCTTGCAATAGGCTCTAGATACTATTTCATATGTTCACTCAATAGTTCTACTAAATTCAATATCAAATTCGTCCATGCTAGATTCTCATATCGATGGTCTGTTCTTGCCTTCTTCTTTTATCACTTGAAATTAGCATTTCGATGAGAAGCAAGTGGCTACCTTGGTTCTATTATGGTGACCCACACTACGACGATGCTATTTGATTTGCGTGTTGTGTCTTAACTCCATTACCCACGTCTCTCTTATGATTATCTTGCCAAACTTTAAACGAATTTGCCCCTTACAGAAGTCTGACCTTCTATGTGTGTCGATTGAATATCTTTTATAAGAAGACTATGTGTTTATTTTAGATTATTTTCAGTTTTCTCTATGTATTCGTTATGGCTACAATTTTATTCAATATTTTCAGTCTTTCATAGATTTGTACAGAGATCCCTCTCTAATTGTGCTAGATCAGTAGCACGAGTCTAAATTGGTTCTGCTGTTACCCCGGCTTTCCCTCTCCCACATCCTAGGGGGTCATTTTGGGTGCTAACAAATTGGCATCGTTGCCAGGGAACTGTTGTCTTATCATCCCTGGGAGAACGGTAAGGTTTTAGACCTGATTGTTGGTGGTGAACAACAGTCAGACATAGAAAAGGTGGTGAACAACTGTTGTCTTTTACCTGGTGACTCCACTCATTGAGTTTTGACACAAAGGAAACTCCATTGGGGAAAGAAATGTCGACCCCACCCATGATAATTTAATTTGTAGACTCCATCAGGGAACGAACTTAGCTGTTTCAGACATGGAATAATTAAGGTCTGGGTATCAAGGTATAAACCTACTCAAATAGGTCTTGTTCTTTTGCGTTGGTTTCCTTTTTCCTTTATGTATATATATCAAAAAATTCCTGTCTTACCAAAGAGCTCTAAGTCATGAGAGATCCTCCTTTGTATATCCTTCATTAGAGATTGAAAATGAACATCCTCTTTTCACCCTAGAAGACAAACCCACCCTTCCTTCTGAACCACGTGATATCCATACCCAACCTCGGAAACCCCATGAGGTTGAAGCTAGCAACGTTTTCCCCGTACATACTCCTTCTCCTTCCAAATTTCAGTTGAGATATAGCCCTCTAAAGCTACCTCCTATCCTTCATGAATTCCCTCCCAAATACCACAAACACCTCCCTGTTTTTGATGGGGACTCTGAAATCCTCACTGCCGAGAAACATCTACAAAGTTTTGAGCATTTCCTAAACCTCTTTGAAGTAGAACATGATGACATTTGTATGAGACTTTTCACCCAATCCCTCTAAGTAGATGTGAAGAAATGGTTCAAGCATTTGCAGTTGGAGTCCATCTGTACGTGGGAAGGATTATTTGGGGCCTTTCTGGAATTTTGGGGTAAGAGAAGTTCATGGGACCTAGTTCTTTCAGAGTTTTACTGCATGATAAGGCATGAAGATGAGCCCATGTCTAACATTAACAGAAGATTCGCAAGTTTCTATTATAATATGCTAAAGGAAATTCATCCCCTGGAAAATGCTGCTAAGTTACAGTATGCCTCTATTTTCCCTCCCGAATTGGCCCTCCTTCTTTTCGAGAGAAAATATTCCACATTGCAACATATGTTCACCGATGCGATGGAGGTTGAAGACAATCTCATGAGGTCTAGAGAAATTTCAGAGCAGGTCTATAAGGATGGGACATGGAGAGGGTTAGAGTTCATAAAGGAAAATGGGCATAGAAGATCTGAGTTGTTTTCCCATGACAGATGGAGAGATGGCCAGCTTGGCCCTGCACAAGACATATATGAGGCTGACATGTTCAAGGAAGTTCATACTCATCATTTAGAGAGATTCACGATGCAAAGTCTTGAAGAAAAGCTTGGTCTGCCCATATATGATGAATACGGAGATGAGGGAATCGTAGGCCTCCTAGACATGGGTGAAAAAAATGAGATTCCATTCGGTTAGCTTGAATACTATGGATATCTCACCAAAGAGGAAGATACGATGTCAATTTCTAACTCCTTTATTGTAATCCATGAGAATATCAATCCTGAAGGTGGCAGAGCCCTATTTCCCAAAGTTGAATCATTCGCTAGAATAAGGAGGATTCTTAAAGACATGAACGAAGAAACCCTCAAGACTCTGCATGAAGAACCTTGCCCTCATCCACGAGAAGAGGAGAGAGATGATGATCGAGAGGTTCCTGGGCCCCCCCAGTAGGAAGAAGCTTCTTTTCAAGCTGAAGTTGAAAGAGAATACAGAGTCCTTGAGGAAGAATATAGGGCCCTCGAGGAAGAATATTTGATCCTTGAGAGAATGTATGGAGCTCTTGAAGAAATTCTTAATCCTGATGTGCACTTTTGACAGCTTGACCAGATAGCAGAGATGATAGAAGGTGACCATGGTGGTCCATGTGATGCTTATATGGAACCCACTTTTTGGACTGAAGCTGATTACATAATCCTTGAAGAAGTTCTCGAGCCTGGCCAATATATCCAGCCAGCTGATAAGGTAATCGAGGTGTTTGAGGGAGACCGAGTAGGGAAATATGATTTTCATGCAGGTTTTTCCAACCTGGAGTTTGAATTTCAATAAGAATGGCCTTTTCTTGACCCTTTCGGGGGACAGGGAGAAGTTCCTTTTCAATTTCCAGAGCAGAACCTGGTTTTCAACCCCAGCATCATAGGGATCCCAAGAGGGCGTGTTATAGACAACTTTTGTGTGGGAGCAGCCTTCCGAGTTGTAGAAGGATAGCCATGTCGCAAGGGGGTGCTTGAAGTTGCTCGTTCCAGTCTCACCAGATTGTGCAATAGTTTCAGTAGGCCCGATTTTTGGGTCTTAATTATAGTTTGTCGAAGGTATGCAGTCCCTGCGCCTAACATGGGCACCTGGGGAAACCAGCGGCCTACCTATGGCTCTTCCGAAAGAAATTCTACTAAGATAAAGCATGAATTTAGAGAATACCACGCCTTATATGATCCAGTTGCAGAGCATAAGAAGAATCCCATCAGATGGAGTACGTGGTCTGGTTTCACTCAAAGGGTCCTCTCCCATCACCATCGCCTAGTACCATTGGCCTTCATTGTTCTGACGTTATTTGGGCATGAGGGGCAGATCCACTTGGGGTGTCGGTTGCTGGGCTGGTTACACTGGCATTTCCATATAACCTAAAGCTGCACCCACTCAAATAGGGTAGAGTAGAGTACTCTGTATATAAATAATCCCAAGTTTTTGGCATTTCCAATTCCAATAATATCTTTCAGTCTTCAGTTCACTTTCAGCTTTTGAATAATAAAGGCTATGTATTACCGAACTTATGATAAGCCAGGCCCAATGAAGAAGAAACTTGGTCTACAGTATTCTTCACTACCTCGCAGGGAGAGTAGCATCCCCGAGTAGGAGCCAGTTGTTAGCACCAAATTTGTGCTAAGGGTTCGGAAGGAGTCTATACCCATAGGAGTGTTGAAGGAGGGCTCTGTTCTAAAACCTTGTGGCCTGAAATTCCAGAAGAACAAAACTCTATGGGATGGAACTAGTCTGAGATAAGGAAAATTTGATAAAGTTTAAGGGTTTTTGGAGGGATTAGAGAACTAAATTGAAAGATTGCGCCCGCCGGATGTGTAGATACATATAAACGACCAAGATCAAAAGCAATAAAGGATCGACGATCGTAAGAGTTTGTCACAGCAGGAGCTGGTAGTCCTTTTAAGAGTTGGCGGGGGTTAACCGTAGGGTAAGAAATAAAAGTGATCAATGGTGCAGGCATGAGGAGGTCCAGATCGACGATCCAAGTGATGGTCGTAGAATCAACATCCGTAAACAGGGTCATGAGTCAGATCTGTGAAGTTTGGTTAAAGCCCCGTACCATCCAACGGCCCAGATCTCGAGATGTATGGATCTACGGTGGAGATTATCTTCGCAGATGTTACTTGTGCAGAAAATCAGTGAGTTCCGAATCTACAAAGTTAGTAGGGGAGGCCATATTCGAATGTTATGATGTAGGAATGATAAATATCTACAGTCCTGCTCTGATCATGAGTGTTGACATATAAAAAGAATCCCATCTACATATTAACGAGTGCCAGATGGATGGAGGCCACATCAGCGCCATCGAGCATCTACCCACCTATCACAAGAGCCCGTTCAATCATGTTCTACGTCAGCTCAGGTCTCAGTCATCATGGCCGCTCGCGTGAGAGATCCTGTCAGGCCATCATGGTGAAATGAGTACTCAAGGTTGCCGTCATTGTCACGGTGGTTATAAGCATGGCTCCCCATGGTGCATGACTCACGTCCATACCGAAAGGTGGTGAGCTCTACCAGTCAGGAATTTTCAGCTAAGAGCAAGTTATGGAGGGTGGGCAGAGAGCAGAGGTGGTTATCATGCCAGAGCGGCTATGGTTCGAAGTGGAAGAGGACCAGATTTCTCTATCTCCAATAGCTCTCGGCCAAGTGGAAGAAAGATCGGCTAGCGAGCCAAAGGAACAGGAAGGCCTGCAAGTGTGTAAGGACAATTAGTGTCAGCTGAAGAAGAAACGAACATCTGAAAGTGAGGGGAACACATGCCTAGATGAGGATATCATCCACGATTACATCCTCCCCCCAGAGGATGCGTCACCTCCTTCCACAACTAAAAAAGCACCAGTGGACAACTCACTGAAAATAGAAGATTTCTTCAGTTCGTAGGGAGAATTGAAGACCCTGGAATGAGGTGGCGGCCTGTTCACAATGTTCTTTTTCCTTTCTTGGCAAGTCTATTTCTGGCTAAATACATGAGCGTTTCTCTTTTCTGTTTTGAGGTCCATTTGGGCCTAACTGTTGTTTGAAACCACGGAAGTTGGTGCCTTGCAAAAGGGATATCTATATCGTCGGTCTCGGCTTGTCTGATAGCCATCGTTATCATTTCGTAATTCGTTGTCAAGGTAGCAAACTGAGTAACATAGGTGGCAGCTTGGTCATAACATGTTTCGTAACTATTTTTGATTCTTAGTCCAGGGCTCGAGAGACTATAAATATCATTGTAATAGAATAACAAATGGTTGAAAAATCATTTTTGGTCGAGGCCTGAGAGAGCCTGGTTCTGTAATTCAAAAATATCACTCTCAATATAATGGCAGTGTTTGTAATGGGTGTCCAGACAGAGATTCATGTGTTGCTTTGCTTATAGTTTGTTTACTCTCTTTCTCTAATATGATCGTGCTTCCTGTTATTCATTTCCGTTATGTGCTCTCTTTCATATCTGAAATCAGTGTATAGTAGTATAGAATTCCTTGCAATAGGCTCTAGCTATTGTTCCAGATGTTGACTCAACAGTTCTACTAAAGTCGATATCGAATTTGCCCATGCTGGATGCTCACATCGATGGGTTGTTCTTGCCTTCTTCTTTTATCACCTGAAATTAGCATTTCGACGAGAAGTAAGTGGCTACCTTGCCTCTGTTATGGTGACCCACACTACGACACTGCTATTGGATTTATGTGTTTTGTCTTGACTCCATTACCCACGTCTCTCTTATGATTATCCTTCCAAACTTTAAATGACTTTTACCCTTATAGAAGTCTAACCTTCTGAGTGTGTTGATTAAATATCTTTTATAAGAAGACTATGTGTTTATTTTTTATTATTTTCAGTTTTCTCTATGTATTCGTTATGGCTGCAATTTTATTGTATATTTTCACTCTTTCATAGATTTGTAGAGAGAGCCCTCTCTGACTGTGCTGGGTCAGTAGCACGAGTCTAAAGTGGTTCTGCTATTACCCCAACTTGCCCTCTCACATAGCCTAGGGGGTCATTTTGGGTGCTAACAAATTCCAATATATTTTTAGTTGTCTCCCCATTGTTTCATGCAAACACATAGATGGGGTAGTCATCAAAACTTCTGATGATATCTCCTAACAATTTTATTCTGGAGTCACATGAGGCCCCTTTAAATTTTAGCTTAAAAAAATAGGGGCGGGGTATTTCTATAAATCCTTGTCAGATTATTCTATCCTTATTTACTTATCTTCTTTCTTTTACCTCTAGATGGAGGCACCCCACATCTCCACTTTCTTGCGTCCATCCTTAAATACCATTAGGTATTCCTCCTTCCAACATTTATTTTGAGATGGTTTCACATATGCCTCAAAGATACCTTTAGGGTTAAATTACTAATATGACAACTTTTTTTCCTGAAGTTTCTTTTAAGATAAATGTTCCAAAGGAAAAATACTGTAATGATTTCCCATGTCATGTTTAACAGATTTAATTTGAAACCCCCATTGGGACAATTTACAAGAAATTTATCAACATCAGTGAATTGTCCAGTGCTCCTTCTCATTTGCTCCTTCCCAACAAAATTTAGCCAAGTTACAATGGAGGAATGGATGCTTCAAGTTTCCAACATCCCGCTGGCATAAAACATATCTGTAGGTTCCCTTCTATCCTCTGTTTCATAGGTTTTCCAATATTAAAATGCTTCTCCTAGATACCGACCAAAGGACAACTAATTTCTTTGGCCACATATATGAATTCAAGATTTGACCTTCTGTACTATTAGAGAATTATAGGAAAGCTTGATTGGGTTGCATCCTGAAATTGATTTGCCCCTCCTAAGAGCATATCCTTTCTTGGAAGGCATGATTATTTTCTTTGAAATTTCCCAAAGGAGGGATTTCAATCCTGCATTGTTCCTTCTGGCCGTTGGGATGGGCATTTCCATTTTCTCATTGTCTAGGAATTGGAAGTTTCTTGGATAATTTTCTATCAAATATTACAGATTAGCTAGGAATAGTTGTAAATGTTCATATTGTCTAGTATCAATTGATAAGCTCAATGTTGTTTTCATGAAATAAATATTTCCAACAATTTTGACACGTTCTCTAGCTCACCTTTATCCTTGTAGCCTAATGAAATACGAAATAGTAATCTTAGTATCTTGGCAATGTTGGGTTTCAATGAGACTCGCTTTGATCCACAAGAAAATATTTTGTAGGTGAGAACCTATCTTTGAATATACTAATCATAAATGTAGCATTAGACATGAATCTTGAGAAATTGTCATGGACCTAGACTATTTCATTAGAGATAACTAATATTAGTTTTATTCCATATTAAAAGGACATATTTCCTCTCTTCTAAGATAGTACATAAAAAGGAGATATTTAGATGGCCATTTGCATACTTGTTATTGCCTTTATTTAAATGATCTATATGTGCTTCTGGGAAGGGTATTCCTTGTAATATTTAAAACTTTTTTCAACTATTTCCATTATGATATATAGCCTAGGGTTGTGTGCTAATGATTTAAAGATATCATTATTTGATGATTTAGTCTACAATTCTAGAATGAAATTCAAGAGGAGGTCCAATTATATGGGAAAATGGGTATTTTTGGTCCTTATTGATATAGTACCAATGTTGGTTTCTTATGTGGACCCTTAATTCTTTCAATCTCAGCCTATAATTCATTGGTCTATTACAATGGTATTGGGAAGAGATGCCCTTTTAGCTTATTCTAGACCAGGGATATGAATTCTTGTTGTGTATAAAACCTTGTCAAAGGAAGAAGCACAAAGTTCATCCTTACCTAAATAAGAGCTATAGAAAGGGCAATTAGTTACCAATTGGGTTAAATTCATTTGACAATTATACATTAATAAAATACAACTTACATAAGGAGATATAGGGACACGGTTATACAATTTAGATGGTTGGTCTAATAGACATAATATTCTTGCAGTGTCACAGTACCCGAATCACATGGCCCTGTCACAATTCTAGTGTCATTCCATCGATATAGGGCCTAATATTGAGTTGCATGTTGAACATGCTATCATATGGGAATATTGTTCAACTTGTTAAAGCATTGTGCAAATATTGCACATCTTGACTTAGACAGTAACATATTATTTACATGATCCCTCTTAACTTGAGTTGCTCTATTCCATACTAATCACACTATTTTTTTTAAATGCTTCATAAACTACCTCAAAGAACAAATAGGTACAACATAGTTCAAGATAGTTACATCATAGAAACAACGGGGAAATTGGGAAATTCCATACTATTGATCATGTAATCAATACCATTTAATAATTATTTCACGGTCTAGATCCCTGCTACAATCAATGTTTTAATAACCAGAACCGGGAATCAAACCGGTCAGGGGTCAACTTGGACTAGAACCGGAACCGGTAATGAACCAGAGCAGTTTGATTTCAATGAACCGGACTATTAAAAAATACAAAAAAAATTATAGACTGGCTACTATGATGGAATTTGAGGTCTCTTGCAAGATATTGCACCAAATGAATTCATACCACAAAGTTCCTTTGTACTTGAGACCACCAAAATACTACTGTAGACCATACAAGACATCAAATATAATACTCATTCAATGTGTATTTGGTTGACATATTTTAGCAAACATTTAGAGTACCACTAGCTATAGATGGCTCTAAATAATACTGGCATGGAATTTACGTAAACACTTTGATGCTAAGCTGCTGTGAGATTCCTTCTATCTTAAGGATTGTGTAGATGTTGTCTTTTAACTTAGGAATCCGCTGCACAAAATAGATTTACTGTAGGTTGCCTTAGTGTGTATGAAAATTCTCTTGTAATTGTTTTCAAGAGTCTTGTAGCATATAGAAATCCTCCAACATTTGTGTCACAAATTTCAATACAACAGAGAAACTATTTATGCCAACTAAATTAGTGAGTATGCCACTTCAAGGTCACAATAATTTATCGAACATAAATCTGATTATAAATAGAAGTATTTAATCAACATAGATATGGTTACACAGTAGTTTCCAGAACTGAGATTTCACACAAGAAAATAGTTAGTTACAGGAAGAAACACAGAAGTTGGAAAAATGGTGGATTTGAGAATGCATTTGTGCTGATACTGAGAGACAACAATTTTATGACTCATGTCCTTATTATATTTTTTGATTGACCCCTTTTTGATTGGCCATTCGGGTTATTATGGAACCGGCCGATTAGGGCCGGTTCATTACAAAACCGAACCCCCAGTCCGAGTTGACTACCGGTTCGGTGCTCCATTTCCTTTGGCCGGTCAAACCAGTCGGTTTCAGTTCGAACCGGACCGGTTATTAAAACATCGGATACAATTATGGGTCAATATCTCCAAAAGATATAAGACTTTGAAGCACAAGGTGAAGGAGTGTTATTTGATTTAGCACTTAGTAATTTATGCTTTGTTATAGTTACCACCACATATTCCATATATTGTGATTCCAAAGGATGCAATCCACAATTATTTTTATGGACCTAGAGTTCAATTCATTAGAGATTTTGTTGTTTTGCATGATGAGCTTGCATCTCGTAGAGACTTTAAGAACTATCTATTGGTATTTTTCCCTTTCCTTCTCATCAATTTTGAATTATTGGCCACATGGATTATTGTATTGATCATTCAACTTCATGGCTAGTTGTAGGTCTCTCACTTCTCACTATTATTGCATTATTGGTCTAGGCACTCGACCATTATTCATTTCATGGAAAAGCACCTCACATGTCTTGAATATATTGCAATAGTTGGGCAAACATTTAAGCTTTGGAGCTGTGTGCAGAATATGAGAAACAGTTCTTAGAAGTGGTATTCAATTGTTGATGTCAAAGTAAAATTTGGATCATTAGGGGTGAGTTTGGGGATTGGGAATGCAAATATACTACCTTATAGTAGAAACCTTTTCAAATATGAATACTTTTGAGCACATATGGGACTATTTTGTCCTAAAGCAATAGCCATATTATGTATTATGTACACAGGAATTACTTTTGACATATAGAAATTGTGATGTGGGGTTATTCTCATTTCCAAGGGATATTTTAAAGCCAACATCCAAGGAGAAATAATTCCTGAGTATGTAAATTTCTAGTGTACAAGAGAAATAAATTAATCAAGAGCAATGAAATTGCAGCACTAATGTTCTATCTGTTCCTTTTGAGCAGTAGTAATGCTCTATCTGTTTGAGGTTACTGCTGAGTTGGAGGAAATATTTTTATAATATATTTTTTAGTATTTTAAAAGTACAGTGCATTATAATATTAGGAAATGTACTCGTGGTGAGGGGTTGACCTATGCTAATAATATATGTAGGGCCAACTTGTCCAATAAAACCTAGGTCCAACCATGCCATTTTTTATGACAAATGAATATTTATTGATTGGTATGGGAATTCTCTTTTGAAGGATTAATTCATCTTCTTTGGTCAGTCTTGAGTTCAAATCCTGTAACAACTATTTTTGGATCAATTTATTGGGGCATGCAACAAAGGTTGGTGTCCCCTAGACTATTCAACTCAGTCCACAAACTATCTTCTTAGCCATAACATACCCATGGAGAAATGGGGGGTTATTTTGCATTGCCCACTTAGTTTCTACCTAGAAGGGGTCACACATTGTTGAAGTTTGGATGATATCTTCGAATTTCTATTAAGGGATTCAATCTAGGTAGATGATCTCATCTATTTTCTCGTGATGGATCTAGTCTACTGTAATGTTGAGGTTGTTTGGAAGGGGGTATGGTCCCTCTAGTACACACTAATATTGATTTGGAAGCAATGTTGTTATCAATATCTCTCTTGGTTCCCCTACCTAATGGGAGCAAAATCACCTGAAGGAAAATATTTTGTTGAGAGGAAAATATACAATAAAGATGCCATATACAAAGTCCATAAGAACATGCCCGGTTGTGAGCAAATGTAAAGATTCTAAGGTTAATCAGTTTGTGCTCAAGTGGTTAGATTAAAGGAATTTTCATGCCCGAACCAAGTTCAATACCCTTGAAGGCACATTTCTGCCTTGATGTGTTCCTACGAAAAATTGACAGAATATATATCTAGGACAAGCATTCCTAGGTGAAACTAAAAAAATAGACAACCCTCAATAATGGAATCTAGGCCAAAGGTACAAAAATATAGGAAATTTATGTCAATGCATATACACAACCCTGTTTCATTGGAACATATAATTATATCTCAATATGAAAGCCAATATACATTTGATCCCCAACCTAAACTTAAGTGTGTCAGTATTTGAGCATCCTTGGCATAAATTCCAAGTTGACTATAACCATCCTGTAGCGACCTATGTAGCACAAACTGTTACCAGCATATGAGGAGAAAGGGTGACTTCTTTTGGTAATATTTGTGGCAGTTTATAGAAGTAATCTATGAGAAACAAATCAGCATGAATTTATGACAGCATTGGAGACAATAGCATGAATCGTATTTTTTTTATTATTTACATGAGTTTCGGAAACTGGTTTCAGGTAAACGTAGAACCTCACGGACAGTCTGCGCATTTACCCGACATAGAATTTTGGTCATTTTTACATTAATGATTACCCTTTGGCCCTGTGAATAATTCGTCACACACCAACAAACAAATTCGGGGAAGTGTAGGGTTTGTTCGACACAAAAATAGTATAGAAAAGAACAAAAAACATTAAATACATCCTTTCCCTGCGACTTAAACTCCATTAATTTCCCCTTAGACTACGAAATACTACACACAAACAAAACAAGGTCGAAAATATCCCTTTCCCTCTCAAATACAAGCTTCTCGTTTTCATCTGAACTTTCATTGAAGGGAATAAGGTCTTGGGTTTTCTCCATTTGAGACACAAAATCCAAACATTGAGGGTTTCGAGCTACCTATGAAGTGAGCTTCTTGGGTGATGTTCCAGTTGACGAAAACAATGAAGTGTTTCCCGCGGGTTCTTTTCCTCCAGACAATAAGCGACAAAAACATTTTTTAAAACTTTGAACAAACCTTTTATAGAACATATGCTTAGGCTGTTTCGGAACTTGCGATGAGCGGTTTAAATTTAACCGCTTTTCAAACCGACTCCACCAACACTTTCCACATGGTAAGTGGTTCAATTTCTGCTCCACCTTTTCCAAGTTTAAGGACCTTGCACTTTCTAGCGCGGGAACCCATTTCCACCGTCGACTTTCTTCTGGGTGGGTGTGCATCATAATTCCACCATTTTTCTACACGTTTGCAACTTTTGGTGTGATTCGTCCAAATATTTAGCACCTTTTCCACCTCTGCCCTTGGAGTGAGAGACCTTATGTAGAAATATTTTAATAGTGACAATATTTGCATTGTTCCTCTCAATAAACATTAATAAACAATTTTATATTAATGTTAAATAACCCAAGAATCCATATAGAATAAATTTAAAAAACATAAAGACAAAAATGCTAACAATATGAAGAAATCACTTGTTTGATCAATTATACAAATTCTAGACATTGTTTTTAGATGGGTTTGTAGAATATCTAGTGTAACATGGGAATAAGTTGATGAATAAGAGGGAGAGATGACCATAAGAGATAAGAGAAGTCTAAACAACAAGATCAATATTCCAAGATGGCATTGATATGAAACATTAAATTAGGAAAAGAAGGAGAGATCACATGTCGTAGCAATAACATCTAAGGTTGGTGTTGTTTTTTTACAGAACCCATTTCATATTAGTTGCATAATTCTATTGTTCATGTAGTGTCCCTTTTTAATAAATTTGTTAAAATTGGAAAATTGCAACTTTTGGCCAATTCAACCCTTAGACTATTAATGTCTCGAATGCTTCCAAATGGATTCAAATGATTATGATTTGTGTCTGAAGGTTTTTGAAAGGCATTGGGACATAAAACGCGATAAAATTTGCATCGTTCCTCTCTACAACTTTTAATACGCAATGTCTAACCGAGATAAACCAAGAACCCATATAGAGGAAATTTTAGAAACATACAAAATGCCTAACAATTTGAAAAAAACAGTTGAAAAATATTCATAACCATTGAGGTGCAATATGACACATTTACGCAGCTATTATAGGCTTGGAAACCTCCAAAAGACTTCAGCCACTTGCATTTACAATTAGAGAATGAAAGATAGAATTACTAGGAAAATCTATGTTGAAGCCCCCAAGGGTAGATGGCTCCAAAAGACTCTTTAAAGGATTTCGAATTGGGTTTGAAGGTGTTACAACGTAATCTTCCACCTTGTGAGCATCAGCACTCTTTGACCTATAAGATCCATTTCACTGACTCAGATTCACTTTATATCCTTCAGACACTATTTTTCCCTATTTTTTCCCTTGTATGCTAGCTGCATCTATATAGCCAGCGTACCCGTGAGTTGCATCACTATAGCCCACGGGTAGCATGTAAAATGGTAAAAATCACTAGTTTATTACTTTTTACTCCCAAAAAGTGGTTATTGGGTGACCTTTGACCCTCCATCTTCCCAAGAAATGCCTTGATGTGTCCTTTCACTTACCTTTGGGAGGACTATATATTGAGCACATATGGCTTATGGATGGGAGCAGAAAGAAGAGCAAGAGAACTCTAGTGTATTTTTTCCCTATCTTGAGTCTACACTCATTGATCCTTGTAGTTGTGAACCCCTTATGTTCACCTTCCAAACTCCTACCATAGTTTGAGTTTTCCAAACGAGGATCTACATCAAACGTTTGGATCGAGGTTGGTTACATTCTCCATTATCTTAGCATTGTCATTTATGATAGCATAGTTATGAGAATTGAGTTAACTTCTGGTAGTCAGCTGTCTGTAGTGGTCTACACCAAGCCTTAGTGAGTTTTCTCCAATACAAAAATGGCGACTCCGCTGGGGAAAACATCCATGTTTGGGGATTTTTGAGCATTAGTCCTTAATTAGAGTTGTTGTTTGTCGAAGCTCTGTGTCACTGATTTTCCATTGAGATACACTATATAAAACTTGCTTTTTCTGAGCCATTGGACTCTTTATTTGCCCATTTTCCTTTCCTCACCCGCGAGCTAGCTTAGCTCTACCCACGTACACCCGCCTCTGTTTACTCTACTGCTCGCGGGTACCCACAGGTTTTCCTTCGACAGTAGCATACAACTCCGGCTTTGGTTGATTCATGACTTTTGGTTGTTGCTGGGTTGGCTTTGGATGATCCTGAGTCTTTGTTGGCCTATTTCTTGACTGTTCCATGCCTTGGTTGTGACCAGAACTCTTCTTTTCTCTTGGTTGAGCCTTATTGGTTTTTTACCCATCTTTGGATTTAGCCTTGTTGGGTTTTTCCTTTTGAGCTCATTCTTGTGGCCGGGTCTTACTGTTTGGGATATACTGGGATGTATTAGAGATCTTCTCGGCACTTCAGTGACTGAATAGTAGGATTTTGCTTGCATTTTTCATTTCCTTATATTGAAAATTACAAAAAAATACATATAGTTTTGCATTTTCCTTTTGCTTATCAGAGAAAATAGAAAAAAAAATTTACTTTCATGTACTACATCTTGCATTGAGTGCTTGCTGCCTTCATTTAGATTTTGCTTGTGCATCGAAAATATAAAAGGATTGCATTTTTATTTCGAAATCGTTGGGTTGATTTTGCATGTCAGTGACATTGTTTTATTGGATAGATGAGTCTAGGATTGGACGATTTTGCATACCATTGAGTCATATACATCACTAGTTTCATGACCATATCCTTTGAGTAACCACAGCCATTAAAATTAACGCTTAATCTTAAAAGTGATTAGACCGATTTTATTTATAGGGTAAACCAACCAGCAGAGGTTTAGAGTCTTGGAATAGATCATTGTGAGTTAACAATCCAAGACTACTAGATGAGACATTAGGTGTCTGACCAAGGAGTGGAGGAATCCATGGTATATATTGGTGTTCTCAGGAAGCTCTACTCAAACCAAAGTTAAGCACGAGGTCACTGGAGGTTGGTTCAGGAGATATCCCCCTGATACCGGCTAAACGTGGGAGATATTTCTAGGATTTGTTCGTATCTGGGGACTCTTGGGGGATTTGACCCTCATTGAGTTTCGGGCTCAGCTACCCTTCCCATACGATGGATCCCACCTGCAACTATCCCCATGAGCATTGGTTATATTGCGGTGACCATAGTTTCCTTACCTAGGTATCGCACAGGGTACTTGCAGTGGTTTTGTTGTTTGTGTCCTGAGTCAGATAGGGATTGGACAACACAGTTGTTTGTTGCCGATGGTTACGGCCCTTTGCACGCAGTGAAGCCTGGGTCTCTCTATAACTCATTCTGTTACCTCCAGCCATAGTTTGGGAGTCTCAAGCCTCTCCTAGGCGAGACATACTGGCTCTAGTGTCGGGAGCTCATTTAGCCACTCTGTTTGTCTTCTCTTGGCTATAGTTTCTCTAGGTGTGTGCTTTTGATTTATTGTTTTTGATAGATAGTTGGCCTTTAGGGGACGTTTTGATTTTATATTCTCTCTGGAGATATCGTGGTGTGGAGTCCTACTCTCCGCCGATCCTGTCGGTTGGCTGGTTTGAAGCCTGCTGAACTCTCACGCCACATTGCTAGAGGACACTGACGGGCTCCCTCCGAGTCTTCAGATTCTTACGAGACATACGTCCAAGACGTCATGACCACTGCACAATCTGACATGGGAGAAATACCTACGAGTCCATCGGGAAGAGTTGAACACACTTCTGACACCCCTACACCTCGTGAGGCATGGGGAGGTGATCCACCTGAGACCCAACCTAGTTTGTTTGGTCCAGACCCACCCAAGGACGACTAATTCGATCCTTTGTTTCCACATAATTATTTATACGGGATGCCATAGGTCCATGATGATGTAGGCCCTACAGTCAACCCCATCGCATTCTCATATGGTATGCCGGATTATACCACAGTTGATCCTTCCACTACTTTTGGTAACCACGCTGGTGCTGTTCATGGTGTTAGCAACACTGCACCCACTCGGGGCAATACCCTCACCAGGGGCACCACGTTGTCCACTCACACACGTAGTATGGAGACCGATCACATTCCTCCTAATAATGCTAATGTTGGAAGATGACCTTCTCCTAGGGCTACCCAACCTAATAGGAACACTGTTCAAAAAACGACTCACCATCCACCACCTAACACACATATCGCTACCCGTCAACCTAGGATCACTTTCGCAAATGTTAATTCTCCTTCTAACCATGGGGGTGGACATATACCGCACACTTTTTCATCCACCACCACTACTAGTAATACTAATGTAGGAGGTGGGAATATATATTATCTACATGGTCATAACGCCACCATTCCTGCTACTAGTACCACCAACATTAGGGTTGGGGATAATTCTCATGCTTTGGGTCACCACATGACTGCTCATGCTAATCCTACTGCTAGTGGTGGGAACATACCTCACCATTATGGTCATTACAACTCGATTCCCACTACCAATAGTACGTATATGCCCCATACGTATGGTGGCAACCCTTACTACAACACAGTCGGTGCTGGCCACCAGTTCAACCCACCTCAATACGGTTCCCAAACACTTATATACCTGCTTACTCTCATATGGGTCAGGTCGGAGGAGGTTATCAACCGTATGGCCATGGTCAAGCTTATGGTCTGTCAGGTCCTCATTATCAGCAGTTTAATGCTCATGGTCCAGCTTTTGGTCCACCTTATAATTCAGTTCTGTTCAACCAACCTTTTATGGGAGCTTATAATCAAGCTTTCCAGCCATAGCTCCCGTTCCTTGCACGCTTGAATCTTCCGGATCTTTCGAAGCTCACGAATGATCCGGTGTGTCACGACCCTAATTGGCCCCCGGTCCCTACCAAGCTCCCTTCGGACATTCCTAAGTTTGAGGGGAAAGGTGGTGAGGATCTGGGTGATCATGTCACAATGTTTCACCTTTGGTGCTCCTCCAACTTGTAAAATCATGATTCCATTAGATTACGACTATTTCAACGCACCCTCACAGGGGCAACTGCAAAGTGGTATGTGGAGTTGCTTGGGAACACCTATAGGGGATTCAACGAGATTGCTTTGGTTTTCTTGGACCATTTCCAGTTGTCAGTTCTTTATGATACTGGTATTGAACTGTTGTCTACCTTCCATCAGAATAAGGCCACACATATTTCTGACCACATTCAAGAGTGGCGCCGACGGAAGATATTAGTGAAAGCCAACATTCCTCCAAATTTTCTGTTGGAATGGCTCCTCAAGTCTCTACTCCCATAAATTGCTAAGGATGTTTCAATGCCCGGCATTGTGACTGAGGAACAATTGAAAGTATAGCAGTTAGACCTACTATACTCTCAGTCTGGCATTTTATATGACATTATTCCTGACGCACCAAGAACACGACATGAGCCCACGTTAGTTCCTGGACCACATGCCGATGGCATCGTGGGATCCTCAAGCACTCTCCCTATAGACTTGGCAGCTAATCAAATGCAAAATTTGTTGCTAAACCAATCTACTCCTGGACAGGTTCACACCTTGTCCACTTCCACCCCATCGTCTGATGTACTTAATGTGCAATCAATGAAACTATCAAGTAACCAGCAACCTAGTGGTAAGAAAAAGGGGAGAAACAATCGTAGGGGTGGAAACAATGGGAATAACAATAATAGAAATCACAATACCCCTCGTAAAGAGAATGCCAACCCTCCTCGGGAAGGCGGAAATGCTGGCGAGGATCGTAAACCTAGGCGGAAGGTGAAGTTCCCTTGCAAGCTCTGTGGGGAAGATCATCTTACTCACTTATGTCCTCGAATCGAAGAAGCATCGAAGCATTTGGCACAGAGCCCAGTTGTGTTAAAGGATCCCCTTTCTCATCATCAAAACATGGCTTCGCATGCTCCCACCACTGGTTACGGACCTACTGAAATGGAAACATCTTCATCCAATACTAGTGGTTATGGATGTGTGAATATGGTTCAATCGGAGGTTAGTGTTGCTACTCATCAACGTGATTATGGTGCACCACAACTTAATATGGGGAGTGAGCCTCCCCCTCCTCCTGACAATTCCTTGCATATCGAGAATCCCTCTAATATGCCACGAATACCGAACGGTGTTCTCAAGCGCTCTACGCATAATCCTAATGCTCGAGCCGCCCAAAACTACTCCATTGTAGAAGATTTGGGCCAAACTCTGTGTGCCATGTTGGCTCTTGAAGTTTTGTAGGCCTGTCCTTCTCAGAAGCATTCCCTTTTGAGTGCATTAGGAGTTCAGGATGGGGGAAATCCCACCGTTATCAAGTTCGATACTACTGATGTTCAACCTCGCTTACCTTACCACGTGGATTTTCAAATCTAGGTGGTGTGCCTTCAGAGTTTTGTCAAACATACTATGGTTGACGAAGGTGCTTCCGCATTAGTAATGTCATTAAATTGTTGGAAAGCTCTTGGCTCTCCTCCTCTACTCGCTTCTAGAACCACGCTCACTGCATTCGACGGTTGGTCATTTAAGCCACATGGAATTATCCCTTCCCTTGTTGTCTGCTTGGGAGGTAAGTCTGTGCCTATTGAAGTCGAGGTGGTTGATGCGCCCATCGACTACAACCTATTACTAGGTCGGAATTGGATGTACGCTATGAAGGTTGTCATGTCTACTGTATTCATAGTTATCTGCTTTCCCCATGAAGGAAAGATTGTGACCATCGATCAGTTGTATTTCATTAACACTCCTTCCACAGCATCCACGGGATCCATAGTCCTGCAAGTTACTAATTCTTAGCCGGCAACTCGGAACATAGGTGTTGGTATGTATCCTTAATTGATGGGAACTTATAGTTTTTCTGCACCTGTGAACTTCATCAGAACCATTTCCGACGATGCGTCTCCTCCTTTGCATAGTATGCCATTTTGGACTTCCTATTGTACTGATCCATGGACTTTACCATCCACGATTTCTACGTCTGGAGACATTATGCACGTCTGGATGTCTGTGCCATTGTCTATAGCTGAGCTTTCTTATGAGCATATTCAACAAGCCACTGCAGAACCAGATCTCTCTTCTTCTCAGACAGTCGAAGAAGATCCCGTTACGCTTCCAGTTTGGGTAGCCAACTCATCTTGTTCACACGACTACCTTGATGATACTTTTCCATCTGATGAAGCTATTATGGAGGCCATGTGTGGAAGTGAGAGGCCTTGGGAGGATATGCATCATCGCTCTTATTTCCTTCCCAACCTCGAGCTCGCTGAGGAAGAAGAGTTTAGGATGACTCTAGCAGATATGGTTGGTCACCCTGTGGCTCTTTTGGAGTCGCATGATGTTTTTGCGGAGAGGAATATGGCCAATATTTCCCCAAAAATGTCGATCAACATCTCTCGTACTCCCAGAAAGGTGAAGAATGTCTACATCGGTGACGATTGCACTCCTGAGGAGATTTCTATTTACAGAACTCCAGGAAGCTTTCTCCTGTTCATATGAGGAGATTCCAGGAATAGACCCCTGTATTGTTGAACATGAGATTAGAACGTATCCTAATGCTAAACCGGTTTGACAACGCTTACGTGTTGTGAACCCTAGGAAGGAAACCGCTATCAAGGCAGAGGTGGAGAAACTGCTCAAAGATGGTTTCTACCCCATTCCCCTTACTGAATGGGTGTCAAACCCCGTTCCTATGGATAAGAAGCAGGGAACGATCCGCGTATGCACCGATTTTAGAGATTTGAACCGTGCATGTCCGAAAGACAACTTCCCCACGCCGTTCATTGATCAGATCTTGGATGCTTGTGCGGGAGGTGAGATTTTTTCGTTCATGGATGGCTTCTCAAGGTATAACCAGATTCAAATCAAACCCGAGGACCAACATAATACGACATTCAGTTGTCCGTGGGGAACGTTTGCATATCGAAAAATGCCCTTTGGCCTTAAAAACGCCGGAGCTACGTTTCAATGAGCCATGACCTACGCCTTTCATGATCTTAAGAAGATTATGGAGGTTTTCTTGGATGATCTTGCTGGCCATTCTCGCAAGAGAGCAGGCCACCCCAAGCACCTCTGTATGATTCTTGAACAATGTATATACTACAAAATTCGATTGAATCCCAATAAATGCATCTTCGCTGTAAGGACTAGTCGCCTTCTAGGCTATATAGTTTCAAAAGAGGGTATTAGAGTCGATCCTCTAAAAGTTGAGGCAATACTTCGGTTGCCTCCTCCATGCAACTTGTTACAACTTTAGAGCCTCCAAGGAGAGCTACTTTTCAGTGTTGATTTGTAGTCAATTATGCTAATCTTACCAAAGGTTTTGCGCACTTGTTGAAGAAAGACACACCTTTTATCTGGGATGAGCGAGCCCAGTAGTCTTTCAATGCCCTTAAGAAAGCTTTGGTATCGACCCCTGTGCTTACTCCACCAGACTTCGCACGAGATTTTATCCTTTATGTGGCCGCGTCTCAAGAGACGATTGGCATGGTCTTGGTTCAGATTGATGACATGCTCATCGAGCATGTTATCTATTACCTCAGTCAAAATCTAGTAGACGTTGAGCTAAGATATACTCACGTGGAAAAGTTGGCGCTTGGGACTGTCCATGCATTCCAATGGTTACGACATTACATTTTGCTTAGAACAACCACAGTTGTAGCTCACATCAATCCATTTCAGTTTGTGCTATCATGATGCCTTATAGGGGGGAAAGTATAATAAATGGATTGTGATCCTTCAGGAGTTCGATCTCAATTTTGCTTCGGTGAAATCGGTGAAATCGTTGGTGTTTGTTGAGCTTATGTTGGACCTCCCGAGACTTGATGAGGATGTCATTCATGAAGATTCATTTGTGGATGAGTACTTATTTCTTATCTTGTCCGAAGACCCTTGGTATGGGGATGTCATTGTATATCTCCAAAATTTGAATTTTCCTCCGCATTATTCATGAGACGAGTGATGGCATGTGAAACATCACGCTAAAGACTATACCATTGTCGGTGACACTTTGTATCTCTAAGGAAAGGATTCTATTCTCCGTCGTTGCTTAACTCAAGAAGAAGCAGAGCGGGTGCTTAATGATTTCCATGCAGGGGCGTGTGGCGGTCAATTATCTGGGCTTGCTCCAACCCATCGTATTATGCGAGCTGGTTACTTTTTTCCTTCAATCTTTAAATATTGTATTAACGCTGTGAAGAGATGCCACCCTTGTTAGGTGTTCTCTCAAAATATACACTCGCATCTAGCGCCCCTTCATCTAGTAGTCACCGTCAGTCCTTTCACTAAGTGGGGGATGGACATCATGGATTGCAAACCAGCTTCAGCTGGGGGGTATCACCATATCATAGTGTCCGTGGATTATTTTTCCAAATGGGATAAGGCCATGCCTACCATAAAAGCCGACAGTGCTACTGCAGCCCATTTCATGTTCAATCAAATTATCACTTGTTTTGGTATTCCGAAAGAGATTGTCACTGACCATGGCAGTCACTTTCAAAACAAGATGATGGAGGATTTGTCTCTCAAGCTTGGGTTTCGTCAAGAACACTCATCTTCCTACTATCCCCAAGCGAATGGTCAAGTTGAAGCAGTTAATAAGTCTTTGAAGACCATTCTCCAGTGTACCATCCAACAAAGGAAGAGAAATTAGGACATCATGTTATATCCTGCTTTGTGGGCATATCGAAATGCAGTCAAGACTGCCACTAGATTTTCACCATTCCAACTAGTTCACGGTGTGGAGTCACTTTTACCGATTGAATGTGAAATCCCTTCGATTAAACTGGCCATAGAGATCCTCCCTGATACGATAGGTATTGAGCATGTTTAATCCACCTTGAGCAACTTGACGAGCAACGTTGAGATGCTGCTGTGGCCATAGATGCCAACAAACTTCTTGTCAAGGTTCAATACGATAGGTCTGTCCGTCCCTGGCAGTACGTTGAAGGTGACTTGGTCCTCTTATATGACCAAGCTAAAGAACCCCTAGGGGCAGGCAAGTTCAACCCCATGTTTCACGATCCTTACATCGTGCAGCGTGTCCTGGAAAAAGGAGCCTATGAATTAGAAGACTATGAGGGGACTATCTTGAAGGAGCCTAGAAATGGGCTCTATCTCAAGCAGTATTACGCTTGAACCTCTGGTTCAGGCTGATACTTTTGTATACTATTGTATAGTTGTTTCTGTACATAGTTTATCTTTCTTTTTGGTTTTCGGGTCTGCTGATTAGCTTCCATTTGATTGACATATGTCAGTTGGATATCCTACGTTCTTAGGTTTCGTGGATGGTGTTAGACGGCATACGAAGTAGCTTGCTTCTGCTGCCTAGGTTATTTTCTCACCTGACCACCTAGTTGTGTCCTCAGGAGGTGCTTGTCTCGGTTCTACATCTAACAATGTGGTTGAGTATGGTTCCGTCATTGAGCTACCTCGGGAAGCTATTTCACATGGCATCCAGTCTTTAGAGGTCCTCCTGGATTCACAACTAGTTGTGTCTTAGTTGAATGGGCAATACTGTGTATGAGACCCTACACTACTAAGGAAATTCCTAAGGGTAAGACTCTTGGAGAGACATTTTGTTTCAATCACATACATTCATGTTCTGAGAAGTCTTAATCATATATTTGATGCATACACTAACTATGTATTAGATTGGCATTTATCACATTCATAATGAAGCACACAAAGAAAAGAAGACATTGATACATTTGTACATACACACATATCATAGAACCAGAGAACCATAGTTTATATATAAATATGTCCAAAAATGGTAGTGTCATACAAAACTGGAGCCCGTAGCCCTAAAAAATATACATATCGATACAAAAATGAGATCCTGGGATATCTACTCCCTACGATGAGGCCTAGATACTTCCCTGACAAGATGTGTCTCATAGAAATAATGAACTGCATTGGCTACCCGCTGCAGTAATCGCACCCAGTCACGCGGCACCCCCTCTACTTGGCACTGCATGGCCTCAGGTAGTCGCACCACCTCTATCTATGGAACCCTGGCAACCATCCGTGATAGGTTGCGCCACAAGGTCTTTAGAGTGCACCCTACTGCAGCATCACCTGCCTCATCACCCCTGCCCCGGTGACCATGTCTCTGGAAGCCATTGGGTCTCACTGGGCCCTTGTCTGCGAGCAAACAGTCAACCATTAGCATTTGATACTACCACCAAAAATATTTTTGCATTCACATCTATAATAAAAAATCCATAAAAATTTAATAACAAAAATTTAAAAAGAGTACTCACTAATGTCTCCGAACGCTGCATCTAGTGGGAGTGGCATCTCCTGATCCTGGCGGAAGTCTATCCTTGCATAGGGATAGTCCTCTATGGAATGACCTGTCGGTCCCATCAGCGGAAGAACTCCTAAGTATATGGTGATGCCAGATGGCCACCACCTTTTCGTTTCAATATCTCAACCCATCGGGTTAGGGATGGATCATAGAGACTATGAGGAGGGACATCCACCCTCGAACTAAGTCCCAGAACTCTCTCAAAGAAGAAGCTGCACAAGATACTACCGTACCCAAAATTTTTGGCCTTCCCTTCTTTGCATTCTGTCAGTTGGATCTTCATAGATCCCAGTAGTGTGGTAAACCAATCAAATACTATAGGCTGCATCCATTGTGATGCATAGAACATCACTGTCCTGGATGCCTGGTGCAGAGCTTTTGAACCTGTTATTTGCACTAAGGTAGCCACAATGATCTTCATGCTCAGATCTACTATTCCATTGATGGGCACGTGACTTCCCACCACTCATGTGTTTGCGGGACAATATCGCGCTATGTAATCAAGGACAGTGATCCCATCACCCACAGTACGAGACTGAAGACTGGCCACCTCACCTCGACAGGAAAAACCGGTAATGAAGTAGATGTCTTCCACTTCCAGTGTGAGGATTTGCCCATTGAGATTGAAGTTCTGTGCATCAACATCCCAATAATCTATCAAGCGGTGGAGTAGTAGGTTTTGGGCCCTCAAAGCCCCTATGCCTTAGAATTTGTACAACCCACATGCTTGTTGTGCTTGCACATCATTGTGCACGCCCTCATCTACTTGGTCATGCTCCCTCTCCCTCCACTCTAGAACCATCCTGGAGTGAGAAAAAACAAGGATTTTAGTCAATTTTATTTGCAAAATCAACTTCATGGCCATAACCGTGGGCTAATTTGTATATAGGGGTAGGTACCTGTGGTCAACCTGTGCGTTGACTGCACGTATCATTCCCTACCCATGACCTGCATAGTGATAGCCCGCGGGTAGCGACGAAGCCATTTAGGGCTTGGCCAAACTAAAAATCCCACCGCTGAAAACTAAAATGAATGCAATGAAATTAAAGGTATGGATGAGACAACCAACCTGCTATGGATGGTTCGATGAACGGATGCTTGTAGCTCCCATAATCGGCAATTGAACTTCAAGGTGAAAACTAACCACAAAGCTCCAAATAGGTGAATAGTAAAATTGAATTGTAAATTGTAAATTTTTATTACTATTTATAATTTTCAGGACCCACTTGTCTATAGTTTTTACCGTTTGATGCCATTATGGACTAATATAATGTCATGGAGTAGAATTTTTAATCAGATTTCTTCGACGAAAGTTGTTTTGGACCATTTCACACCTACGGCAGGTACGTTTCACACCCGACATATAGGTTAGATGCCATTTCCACATGTAGTATGCATTTGACCTTTTGACCATTTTCACAAACCCTAGGTGTGACCCCACTTCGTAACCGACACGGAACCTTCACACTGCTATAGAAGTGTCGTTATGTGGCAGTAGGGATTTTTTCGAACATGGACACCCTAGTTAGATCCCCTTTGTGCATTCTGGTGCCCATGATGTTGTTTGTCCTTAGGATTAGGAGTCCTTTGTAGTTACGCCATGACGTTGCGATAAAGACTCATACTCTACTTTGTCTTATGCTGGCCATCTCCCTTAAGGACTCTCCTCATTTATATCATATTGTGATTGCATTGCATCATCCTGCTTGCCGCTTGAGCCTTGTGTCGGCTCCCACTTACTCAATTATTAGCTTGGTGCCTGAGCACTTTTCCCTGTCGATCCTTGGAGAGCTTCCATTTGTTATTCACAATTTGATGACCTTTTCGACCCCGAGGGAACAACCCTCGAGTGTCCACATCTTGCATATGCTTCCTTGCATTGATCATAGGTATGTTCCATTGCTTGGGACTAGTCTGCTCGCTATTTGACACTCGTTCCCTCACTTGTTGTACTATAAGCAATTTTATTCTTTTTCAAGCTTTCTCCAAATATGAAAAAGACCAAAAAATCAAATATTCCAAAAAGTCGGATGGGAATATGGTTACTAATTCTTGTTGGCAATTGTTGTGTCGCCTTTGAATAGAGCATTCATTCCACTCCATACACTATCAGTTGGGACTATAGTTGGACCTTAGGAGATGTACTTGTTTCTCAGTTTCTCCACCGATTGGTTAAGCTTCTAGTCATTATGGAGCCCTTTGTGATGCCTCCTGCATCGCACAGTCTAAATCGAGTCTATGCTGCCTACGTCTATCCATCTGCTCATGCTCTTGTTCAACCACTCTTCAGATCTCTTGACTATTGCATGTCGGCCATCCTTATTGAGTCAGTCCGTTTCACCTGAGATCTTCCAAATCTTTCAGCATAGATGGTACCTCGTGCTATTTGATGGGGGATGCATTAATGCCCTCCTTCCAGCGAGTTTCATTCCATCGACTTCAACCCATCTATTCTAGGACTTGAGACTTAGAGTTCAGTTGAGTACCTTGAGGCTTTCAGTCATTAGTGGTAGGTTCTCTCGCCATTGACAGTTTTGGGAATACATCAATGTCCCCTGATCGATGGATTCATCCTAGTGTTCAACTTCAACTCATTTATTCACACTCCGATGATTGTGCTATGTGCCTTGATGCCCATTTTCATTATTGGTGGGTCATCTCGCATCTGTTAACGGTATACATCATTGACTAGTAATCAGATGATGTCACATCAGGTTTGACCCCAACTCCTTTATTCACTTGATGGGACTTGCACCGTCGAAGACTTGTGTAGAAGACCCCAGGCGATAGTGGCATTCAGTATGCTACCTATGACTTTGACTTTACATCTGAGATATCACCTCTCAGATATCAGTAGTTTGTACCTCCAATTTGTACCAGCTATCTCCTTTTCAGTAGGAGACCATATCTGACTATAGAGGGATCATGGCTATGATCACTAATGATATATATCCATTATGTACTGCCTATTCATGGCCATTGTATCATATTGTTGTATTATACCAACATGTATACAGGGATACTATTGTATTATGACGAGTGAGATGCTCTTTCCACTTGTGTTTCCATCACTCCACTTCTGAGTTTATAATGTATTTCGGCCATTGTAGCATCAGTCTCTGACATCACACATTAGGGAGCATCTGTTACAACGTAATCTTCCACCTTGTGAGCATCATCACTCTTTGC
This sequence comes from Larix kaempferi, assembly GCA_027924585.1. Lineage (NCBI taxonomy): Eukaryota > Viridiplantae > Streptophyta > Pinopsida > Pinales > Pinaceae > Larix > Larix kaempferi. The sequence continues at coordinate 4,303,012 of BSBM01000068.1, read as the reverse complement.
CCTATAGGATCCATTTCACTAATGCAGATTCACTTTATATCCTTCAGACACTATTTGTCCCTATTTTTTCCTTTGTATGCTAGCTGCATCTCCATAGCCAGCGTACCCGCGAGTTGCATCACTATAGCCCGCGGGTAGCATGTAAAATGGTAAAAATCACTAGTTTTTTACTTTTTACTCCCAAAAAGTGGTTATTGGGTGACCTTTGACCCTCCATCTACCCAAGAAATGCCTCAATGTGTCCTTTCACTTACCTTTGGGAGGACTATATATTGAGCACATATGGCTTATGGATGGGAGGAGAAAGAAGAGCAAGAGAACTCTAGTGGATTTTTTCCCTATCTTGAGTCTACAGTCATTGATCCTTGTAGTTGTGAACCCCTTATGTTCACCTTCCAAACTCCTACCATAGTTTGAGTTTTCCATTCATGGAGAATTGAAGTGGTGGAGGCACAAGTGGCTTGATCTATATCTTGGTTCAGATTGGTTGCTGGCAAGAGGTCGTATCACATTGTACTTCTTCTTATTTATTAATAGAAATACTCATATTCTCGTCCATTAATGTTGTGAATGTTGTTTATTCTACATTGGGTTGCATTTACTTATAATATCATGGACCATTACTATTGATGATGTTAATGTCGTTTATATATTATATGTACTTGCTGTATATTGGCTGTCAAGACTAATTTGTAGATTCAAGTGCACGGATTGAAAGCTCCAACGGGGATCTACATCAAACGTTTGGATCGAGGTTGGTTACATTCCCCATTATCTTAGCATTGTCATTTATGATAGCATAGTTATGAGAATTGAGTTCATTTCTGGTAGTCAGCTGTCTGTAACGGTCTACCCCAAGCCATAATGATTTTTCTCCAATACAGAAGGTATATGAAGGGTATTAAGACATAAAAAGGAACCTCATCGGTGATTGTAGACTAATATCATAATACTTCTACAACATCCATTTAACTTCAGGAGAAGTTGGGGAATTTTACTAGTCAAATCGAGGTTCAAAACCACCAAGGGTAGGGGACAAAGATGGCTTCGCAAATGTTGTAAGACCTTTCCAAATTTCAGAACAGATGTGAAAATCCTCAGAGCAGATCTAAGAGATGATGTATACCTCACAAGAAAGTAATTGATTAAGCAAGAAAATAGAATAAGAGTGGTCAGTGTAGTATAATGAGCAATAGAATAATAATATAGTAGAACTCTTATAGAAGCAAAAATACTTCACGCACACTAATTCATTAATCACAAATGGACAAATAAATAATACAATGCATGAGAAATTCAAATGCCTAAGGTGGCAATGCGAATTAGCCTTCATGGAGTGATCAACAGATCACTGGAGTGTCGTTGGAGCACAAATGGAAGTCTTCATCATCATCAGTGGAGTCATCAATGCTCAAGTAACTGTCAACCATCAGTCAAACTGAGTCTGGTAGGTGTAACTGAGTGTAATTGAGTATAAAGTGAAGACAACTGGATTGGTAGGTGAAGAAGGGCGAGTTGATTCCTAAAATCAAGGAAGAAGGGCACATTAAGAAACTGGAGGGCTAAAAATGATCAGTGAGAAGCTCTTGGGGGTTGGCTAACTGAGGGCTAGGTGTTGGAGTGATGACTGGAATGCATGCAAACCCTAAATGATGCATGCAAACCCTAAAAGTGCATGCATTACTGGAAATGTAAATGATCAAAATATTGGTGGGACTAGGATGGAGTATAGGAATATCCTAACACCCCCCCTTAATCCATCCTGGGCCCTGGTATCTAAGACCAAAGGTCACCCAATACAATGAATAATAACAGTCAATAAAACGAGGAAATGGGGAAAACCTCATGGGAAAAATACCCCCCCTCAAATAGACTGTAAGGCACACACAAAAATAAATGCTCCAAACTCAAGCAGGTGTGATGCTTGGTCATATGTTTGGAGGTATCTTTTTCTTGGGAAGAAGTGGATCATGCTCAGAAAGCATGTACTTGTACTTGCTCTTCAGATCGAATGTGATGAGAACAAATCCAATAGTATGAGGATGATCCTTGAACCTGTGATTAAAATCAGCTAAGGCAGGATCAAAAACATGAATGTGCAGATAGTCTTTTGTCTTCTCCTTTGAACCATCATGGGTGAGATTATGCCAAAAAGAACCATCAAATAATAATGATTGCTTGGAATCCAAATCAGCTCCAAGACTTGATAAATGGTTTCTTGAGATCTCCTTTGAACCAGTAGGGGTGAGATCAAAACCATCATATGCATGATAAATTATCCCAAGTAGTAATTGCTTAGAATCCAAATTAGATCCAAGATTTGAATCATGGTTTCTTGAGATCTCCTTTGAACCATAAGAGGTGAGATCAAAACCAGTAAGTGCATGAGAAATTATCCCAAGCGAATGGAAATGGTTTTTTGAGATCTCCTTTGAACCAACAGGGGTGAGATCAAAACCATGGTGTGCATGAGAAATTATCCCAAGTGAATGGCAATGGCCATATTCTTCAATAACCTTCTGAAAGCATGGAATAATGATCATATAGTAGTAAATAAGAGGTTATTGCTTGAGGAGAGCGAATACATTACCTCCAATAGTTGATTTTACCTCTGAAATAATCATGTGATCATGATGAAAACCAACAGACTCTGGTGCAAGAGAGGATTTAGGACCTTCTGCAATATCTAGAGTGTGAGCTGGCACATAAAGAAAAGAAATTTGGAGCATGAGTGTAGAATCTACAAGTTCTTCTTCTTTATGGACAACTTCAATATGAGATGTGTTTGATACTGGTTCATGATCAATGAGATCATCAAGGAGGGCGAATGCATCACTTTGCTTGTTTTCGAAAGGGTTTGGACCAATCCCTTTATTCTATCTGCCATATCTTTCATCGAGATGGGCCCATAGCTCTTTTGGAGTTTCAATAACATCAAGGTATTGGTATTTCATGTATTTAGACATAGCAAGCATCATTGATCCAAAGGCTCCATCACCTTTATTTAATCAATCAATCTCCTCTTCAGAAGATTCGAACTCTCTTTCAAAACAACAGTCAAAGAGATCATGGCTCTTCAAATATGCTATAATTTTTGGTTTCCATTCATCATAGTTGAGTGGAGAAAGAGGAGGGATTTCTTCTGAATTCATTGAAGCTGTAGAAGACCTGCAAAAACAATAGAGAATATCTGCAACTGCTACTGCTGCAAAAATGCAGAAACTGCTGCACTCGAAATCTTGATAATAACTTGCAAAAAACTCTCAGGAATGGAGATAAACAATACTCTCAACATGCTCTGATACCATGTGAAAATCCTCACAGCAGATCTAAGAGATGATGTATACCTCACAGGAAAGTAATTGATTAAGCAAGAAAATAGAAGAAAAGTGGTCAATGCATCATAATGAGCAATAGAATAATAATATAGTAGAACTCGGATAGAAGCAAAAATACTTCACACACACTAATTCATTAATCACAAATGGACAAATAAATAATACAATGCATGAGGAATTCGAATGCCTAAGGTGGCAATTTGAATTAGCCTTCATGGAGTGATCAAAAGATCACTGGAGTGTCATCAGAGCACAACTGGAAGTCTTCATCATCATTAGTGGAGTCATCAATGCTCAAGTAACTATCAACCATTAGTCAAACTGAGTCTGGTAGGTGTAATTGAGTGTAAATTGAAGACAACTGGACTGGTAGGTGAAGAAGGGCAAGTTGCTTCCTAAAATCAAGGAAGAAGGGCACATTAAGCAATTGGAGGGCTAAAACTGATCAGTGAGAAGCTCTCGGGGGCTGGCTAACTGAGGGCTAGGTGCTGGACTGATGACTGGAATGCATGCAAACCCTAAATGATGCATGCAAACCCTAAAAGTGCATGCATGACTGAAAATGTAAATGATCAAAATACTGGTGGGACTAGGATGGAGTATAGGAATATCCTAACACCCCCCCTTAATCCATTCTGGGACCTGGTAACTAAGATCAAAGGCCACACAATACAATGAATAATAATAGTCAATAAACCGAGGAAATGGGGAAAACCTCATGGGAAAAATACCCCCCCTCAAAATAGATTGTAAGGCAAACACAAAAATAAATGCTCCAAACTCAAGCAGGTGTGATGCTTGGTCATATGTCTGGAGGTATCTTCTTCTTTGGAAGAAGTGGATCATGCTCAGAAAGCATGTGCTTGTACTTGCTCTTCAGATCGAATGTGATGAGAACAAATCCAATAGTATGAGGATGATCCTTGAACCTGTGATTCAAATCAACTGAGGTAGGATAAAAAACATGAATGTGCAGATAGTCTTTTGTCTTCTCCTTCAAACCATCATGGGTGAGATTATGCCAAAAAGAACCATCAAATAATAATGATTGCTTGGAATCCAAATCATCTTCAAGACTTGATAAATGGTTTCTTGAGATCTCTTTTGAACCAGCAGGGGTGAGATCAAAACCATCATATACATGAGAAATTATCCCAAGTAGTAATTGCTTAGAATCCAAATTAGATCCAAGACTTGAATCATGGTTTCTTGAGATCTCCTTTGAACCATACGAGGTGAGATCAAAACCAGTAAGTGCATGAGCAATTATCCCAAGCGAATGGCAATGGTTTTTTGAGATCTCCTTTGAACCAGCAGGGGTGATATCAAAACCATGGTGTGCATGAGAAATTATCCCAAGCGAATGGAAATGGCCATATTCTTCAATAACCTTTTGAAAGCATGGAATAATGATCATATAGTAGTAAATAAGAGGTGATTTCTTGAGGAGAGCGAATGCATTACCTCCAATAGCTGATTTTACCTCTGAAATAATCATGTGATCATGATGAAAACCAACAGACTTTGGTGCAAGAGAGGATTTAGGACCTTCTGCAATATCTAGAGCGTGAGCTGGCACAAAAAGAGAAGAAATTTGGAGCATGAGTGTAGAATCTGCAGGTTCTTCTTCTTTGTGGATTTTAGGAACCCATGTCAACCCTTCTATTTACTTTGTTAGTATATTCTTGTTGGACGCATATGCTTTGTAAGTCGTCCCATAGTATTTGTTGATCCATAGTTTGTATTATTGTTGTTGGATGCATATGCTTTGTAAGTTGTCTCGTAGTAATTGTTGATCCATATTTTGTATTGACACATGGTATTGGCGCCTAGACTTAGTATATAAGTTTGTGTTGAGACCAATGAAGGTACTGTGAAGTTATTTGTATTGAGCTTGCTCAAAGGAGCTTGCCCCCTCGAAGTGGCCTGCGATCAATATAAAAGTGATTCTGAGTTCTGTTATTTCTGCTATAACGTGTGTTTTCATTAATTAATTATTACAGGTTCTTCGCATCTGGTATCAGAGCACTTTCTTGGGCTCACTGGGTGAAATTTTTGCCAAAAGTTTTTTTCACATCTGTTGTAGCTTCGGATCTGGGAATAATCCCTATCCACTTAACTGTGGGAAGTACTTGGGCATAAGCCCTAAAACTCATTGTGAGGAGTACCACAGGAACCCCAAAGTAGCTGGCCATTGAGAAGACCTGCCAGCAAAAAGGGAAACGACCCCTACCTAATTGACTAGTTCCCACCCGTGAGATAAACCAAGAGCTGTCGTTTGTGGCAAAGCGGTTATCAATTTTACCTGAGCTATGGAGTGAGGGGTACTGCCCCAATACGTAAGCCGTTAGACAACATTGGTGGCCGAGTGAAACCCCTAAACTATTAGGAATCTACACATACATGGGGTCCATATCTATTTTCAGCTGAACTGTTCCCAATCACTACCACGTCATTTCAGATCCATTCTGAAAGTCATTCCTAATCTAGCCATTTCAGATCTAGCTGTTTTCGATCTAGTCGACGCCACTTCAGATCCCTCTGTTTCCGATCACACTTCCATGCCGTTGCAGATCCATCTGTTTCAGATCCCTTCCGCGTCGTTACGGATCTATCTATTTCAGATCCCTTCTGTGCTGTTGCAGATCCATTCCTAAAAAAAGAAAAAAAAAGAGTATAAAATTATGTTTTTTGGCCATATTTCCCTTGTTTTCACTCAGTTTCCCTTGAAACTTCCGTGAAACCCCGGTAATCCCATTCTGCACATTTCATTCATGAGGACCCTATCCCAAATTCCATTTCCCAGAGCCCGAAATCTCACATTTGTCTATTTTTAGGGTTTGCCATAACTTCTTCAGATTTCACCCAATCGCCTTCAAATTTTACCACCGAGTTCCTTTCCTAATTCTACTTCTTTGTCCCTCTGCCAAATTTTCTCATTCTTTCACCCTGCTTCTGAAATCCCCGTTTTTTGCTTCCCTGTCCATCATAAAGTGTCCAAAACCTACTCAAACCCCAATTACCCCTCTGAGTTTTTCCCAAATCCAAATTTCTCTTTACTAAATAAGCTTTTGTTTGTGTTTTTCTATCCATTCCCCCGCCCCCCCAAAAAAAAAAAATCCTGGTTATGGTTTTCACCCATGCAGGAGAAACAACCATGGAGGAAGAACTTGCAGCCATCCAAACTAAACTCCAATATCTGGATGAAAAATTTCTCAGCCTCCATCTTCAGCATTCAGCCATGAACAATAACTGACAGCATGAATCTTCGGCAGCCAATGGGTTCTCTTCTTCCAGCAATTTCCGTGGTCCGAAGCTTGAATTTTTTTGCTTTGATGGTATTGATCCAACTGGATGGATCTATCATGTAGAACAATATTTTAGTCTACATAATACTTTTGATGTCCAAAAAGTTCCACTTGCATCCTTTCATTTGGAACAGGAAGCCCTTCAAAGGTACCGTTGATACATCAAGGCTCATGACGAGCCAAAATGGACATATTTTTGCCAACTCCTTTTGCAACGATTTGGTCCTAGTGCTTTTGATGACTTCACCGTAGCACTCACTAAACTTCATCAAAGTGGCACTGTGAGAGAGTATCAAATAGAATTTGAGAAACTAGCCAATCACACAGAAGGATTGTCTGATGAATTCTACAGGAGTTGTTTTATCAATGGTCTTAAGGATGAAATCCGGTCAGAGGTTAAAATGTTCTATCCCAACAAAATGATGGAAGTTCTAAAGTTGGTTAAGTTGGCAGAAGACAATATTGCAGCCCAATAACGCTCCAAACCCACTTTTGTTTCCTTTCGAAATATGGGTTCTCAATGACCTCCGATCCCGCAAGCTCCTCGACCAACTCCTATCAAGCATTTGTCTGAAACAGAGAAGCAGGCACGCAGAGAAAAAGGGCTTTGTTATATTTGTGATGAGAAATTCACTCGAGGACATAGATGTGTTCAACTAAAGCTCTATCTCTTCGATATGGATTCTCTGGTTGCCTCTACAATTGGTCAAGAAACTCAAGATACAATGGATGATCAGGTTGAAATTCAGGAGCCACCTATTGACCCCCCATCTCAGGATGAACAACCAGAGATATCTCTCCATGCTTTATCCGACGTCACCACCCCCCAAACAATGCAGGTCAGGGGTTACTTCAAGAAGCTTCCTCTTACAATACTCATTGATTCTGGTAGCACTCATAACTTCATTGACCCTTGGATTGCCAAACATGCTGATTGTTTTGTCCATCCTTGCTCCAATTTTGAAGTCATGGTTGCCAATGGGGGCACCTTACCTTGCAAGGGGAAGTGTCCCAATGTGCGTATCTCTCTAGAAGATTATAACCTGCGCTCTGACATGTTTTCCTTGTCCCTAGGTGGATGTGATGTGGTTTTGGGTGTTCAATGGTTACGCACACTTGGCCCCATCTTATGGGATTTTGCTGAACTTTGGATGCAGTTTTCAGTCAATGGGAAACAACACAAATTTAAGGGCTTACAAGAAGGGTCTCTCCGCATCATCAGTTCACATCGCCTAGAAAATATCCTTAAGAAGAATTCACATGGTGTCATTGCTCAAATCCATTCCATTCAGATGCACCCATCAACGATCTCCCCTACTTCCTTGGATAGATATGTAGGTGTCCTTGCTGAACCAGTGGACTTGTCGCATTTAGGATACCTTTCCAGTATGAATTTAGCTGCATCTACATCTCAGTAGGAAATGATGGCTATTTTGCATGCAGTACAAAAGTGGCGGCCATACCTATTAGGGAATTATTTCTGCATCAAGACTGATCTCCAGAGTCTAGAAAATTTCCTGGAACAATGGGTCTCCTCCCCAGCACACCTGAAATGGGTTATCCAACTCATGGGTTATGACTATGCGATCAATTACAAGAAGGGTAAGGACAATATGGTGATAGATGCTCCTTCTCGCACATTTGATGACCCAGTTTATATTACAGTTATTTCTCTACTTGTTCCAAATTGGTTGCAATCTGTTCAACAGGGCTATCTCTTCTATGAACTCCATGCTTCTTCATCAGCAGGGCACTCTAGGTTCCCCCAAATGTATGATCAGGAACAATGTAACTTCTTTTGGAAGGGACTGAAAATGACAATTAAACAGATGGTGGCTGACTGTGATACTTCCCAGGTCAACAAGGGTGAAACGACACTCCTTTTGGGACTACTTGAACCCTTTCCCATCCCTACACAGATGTGGACAACTATTTCTATGTATTTCCTAGAAGCGCTCCAGTGGTACAATACCACATCTAAAAGGACACCATATGAAGCAATTTATGGAGAGGCACCACCAGTTCTTCTTCCATACACGCTCAGCAGCTTCCCAGTTCAGGTAATTGACTCGGTTCTTCGAAACCGCGATCAGATTCTTCTCGGTCTGCAGAACAATCTCCACATGACAATAATTCGACTGAAACAACAAGCCGATCAGCACCATTCTGAGCGCACTTTTCACACAACTGATATGGTCCTTCTTTGTCTATAGCCTTCCAAGCAATCCTCCTTGAAACTCAAAAGGCGCCAGTGGGCCAGAATGCAACCCGAGGATGCTACAGGGGAACCACTCCTTCAGATTCTGCATCAATTTCCACGTCCAATATTTTGAGGACAAAGATTTTTCTAGGGGAGAGGAGATGTTAGGAACCCATGTCAACCCTTCTATTTACATTGTTAGAATATTGTTGTTGGATGCATATGCTTTGTAAGTCATCCCGTAGTATTTGTTGATCCATAGTTTGTATTATTGTTGTTGGACGCATATGCTTTGTAAGTCGTCCCGTAGTAATTGTTGATCCATATTTTGTATTGGCCCATGGTTTGTATTGACACCTGGTATTGGAGCCTATACTTAGTATATAAGTTTGTGTTGAGACCAATGAAGGTACTGTAAAGTTATTTGTATTGAGCTTGCTCAAAGGAGGTTGCCCCCTCGAAGTGGCCTGCAATCAATATAAAAGTGACTCTGAGTTCTATTATTTCTGCTATATCGTGTGTTTTCATTAATTAATTAGTGCATGTTCTTCACAGTGGACAACTTCAATATGAGATGTGTTTGATACTGATTCATGATCAATGAGATCATCAAGGAGGGAGAATGCATCACTTTGCTTGTTCTCGAAAGGGTTTGGACCAATCCCTTTATTCTGTCTGCCATATCTTTCATCCAGATGGGCCCATAGCTCCTTTGGAGTTTCAATAAGATCAAGGTATTGGTATATCATGTATTCAGACATAGCAAGCATCATTGATCCAAAGGCTCCGTCACCTTTATTCAACCAATCAATCTCCTCTTCAGAAGATTCAAACTCTCTTTCAAAACAACAGTCAAAGAGATCATGGCTCTTCAAATATGCTATCATTTTTGGTTTCCATTCATCATAGATGAGTGGAGAAAGAGGAGGTATTTCTTCTAGATTCATTGAAGCTGTAGAAGACCTGTAAAAATAATAGAGAATATCTGCAACTGCTACTGCTGCAAAAATGCAGAAACTGCTGCAACTACTGCACTCGAAATCTTGATAATAACCTGCAAAAAACTCTCAGGAATGGAGATAAACAATACTCTCAACATGCTCTGATACGATGTGAAAATCCTCACAGCAGATCTAAGAGATGATGTATACCTCACAAGAAAGTAATTGATTAAGCAAGAAAATAGAAGAAGAGTGGTCAATGCAGTATAATGAGCAACAAAATAATAATACAGTAGAACTCAGATAGAAGCAAAAATACTTCACACACACTAATTCATTAATCACAAATGGACAAATAAATAATACAATGCATGAGGAATTCAAATGCCTAAGGTGGCAATTCGAATTATCCTTCATGGAGTGATCAAAAGGTCACTGGAGTGTCATTGGAGCACAACTGGAATTCTTCATCATCATCAGTGGAGTCATCAATGCTCAAGTAACTGTCAACCATCAGTCAAACTGAGTTTGGAAGGTGTAACTGAGTGTAAACTAAAGGCAACTGGACTGGTAGGTTAAGAAGGGAGAGTTGCTTCCTAAAATCAAGGAAGAAGGGTGCATTAAGCAACTGGAGGGATAAAACTCATCAGTGAGAAGCTCTCGAGGGATGGTTAGCTGAGGGATAGGTGCTGGACTGATGACTGGAATGCATGCAAATGCATGCAAACCCTAAAAGTGCATGCATGACTGAAAATGTAAATGATCAAAATACTGGTGGGACTAGGATGGAGTATAGGAATATCCTAAAAATAGAGACATGGTGTTGATGAAGGACTTCAATGATATCCCTAATGCATCATCAATTAGTTTCTATAGGCTTCTTCCATTACCATAAATCAGATGTTTGTATACATGTCTTCACATACTAGGGGGAAATGCTACTAAACTTCACCACTGGTTATGAAATTCGAGATTTATGTTCCAAGGACTTGTGCCATTTAATGAAACTTCTTCATAACATTAATGACACTCCATACATCAATGAAATCACAAATATTGACTTATACAATTCGAAATAATGTCTCTTCAAGATCGGGCAACAAGATAGAGGGAAAGTGGCACCATTTATGCATTGTTTTGTATTTTTACATAGTTTCACTTGGTATTTCGACTTTATATTCTTCTGAGCATTAAATACTGAGTATATATATCAAAATACAAATAAATGGATATTCGTGGACCATCACAAAAGCTACTCTCCTTATTTGTTCTTGCGACTTTTATAAACTTCTCAAGTCCTCCATGGGTACATCTCAAGACTGATTACACTGTCTTTGAAAAAAACTGTGTACCCTATTTCCACCCCATCATCTTTGGAGAGGCATCCATACCTATGGACATCTATCAACTCGTGAAATATAGAACTATCAGTCAGCTAGTACTCATCTACCCTCACCCTTGGAGAGGCATCCATCCCTATGGATAGGCATCAGCTCGTGAGAGCTGGAATTATCAGTCAGCCAGTACTGGTCTTCCATCTCTCCTAGACAGGAATATATCCTTTCGGATAGGATCTCTATTAGTATTTATTTCTAGAGAGATCCCTTTGGACCACACCAAGCTTCAAACTTCACACGAGCCAGAGGCTTAGTTAGCACATCAACAACTTGTTCCTTTGTAGGAACATACTCGAGCTTCACAGCTCCCTTCTACACCATATCTCGGATATAGTGGAACTTAATCTTGATGTGCTTCGATCTATCATGAAACACAGTATTTTCTATAAACTTGATGCAACTCTGACAATATCTCTGTAGCATCAATCTCTACATCGATTAATCCTGTCAACATCTTGCGAAGCCACACTGCTTCACCACAAGCTGAACAAGATGCTACATATTCAACTTCCCATGTACTGAGTACAACATAGGGTTTCTTTCTACTGAGCCATGAGATCATGCCTAATCCCAAACTAAGTAACATGATCTTGATTTTCTCTTTTTGTTTTCAGCACTTCTAGCCCAATATGAGTCTATGTACCTATACAGTCTGAACTCACTATCTGAGGCATATCTGAGTCGATAATCCAATGTAACCTTCAGATATCTCATCACATGTTTTGCCACAATTAGGTGAACTTTCCTGGGTTCCACCATATACTGACTCAATGTGTTTACAACAAAGCAAATATATGGTTTCGTATTTGTCAGGTACATCAAAGACCCAATCATCTGAAGATACATCGTAGCATCAACCGAATTTGATGAAGCATCACTCAATAGCTTCAGGTTCGATGCCATAGGTGTGGATATGGCCTTGCATCCCATCATCCCGAACCGCTTCAGGATCTCTAGTGCATACTTCTTTGTCCAAGGAAGATTCTATCTGCACTTTGCCACACCTCCATGCCTAGAAAATAGTGCATCATACCCAAGTCCCTTATCTCGAACTCAGGAGCAAGCTTCCTCTTCGTATCAGCAATCAACCCATCCTCACTTGTCACAACTAGGTCATCCAGATATAGTAGGAGTATCATTGGCTTTCCTTCCTCAACCTTGTAGTGAAGGTTGGAATCCACTTTACTCTTGGTAAAGCCCAAACTAGTCAGGAAGCGTCGATTCTGTCGTACCATGTCCTAGGTGCCTGTTTCAAATTGTACATGGCAGTTTCTTCAGTTTGCACACATGAGTCTCCCTGTCATGTGTCTCAAACCCGATTGGTTTCTCTAGATATACTTCCTCTTCCACTACACCATTCAAGAATGCTATCCACATATCCCGTAACTTTCTAAATGCCTTCCATCTCTACCAGAACATTGTTAAGAGTGTGCACTACTCCAACATGTTAGCAAAGAGGTTTCATTCTAGATAAGTAGCAATGGAATGTTGTACAGTACCATAGACCACTTAGTACCCATTACTTGCATATAAGTAGTATCTTGTTCATAATTTAATGCAATTTTTTTCTAACATGCATAATATACATCCTAAATCTAGGAACATAATTATGTATATGAGTAAACAATATTATTTAAGTAATCATTTACTATACAAGAAATAATATTTCAAATACTTATCTTTGTTTGCTTGTTGGGTGGACTCCCTCTCAATCTTTGCTTTCTTGTAGGAACTACTAGAGTCTCTAACAGACTGTTCTTCTTCTTATGGGAGCTACTTTTGTTCCTGGGACAATCTCATTCTTGTGATGAGGATGCTCCCTCTTGTTGTAATTCTTCTTGGTGTGTGCTGTGAGAACCTGCTCTTCAGTACTCGTGTTTTCTTTTCGAGCTAAAATTCGAGCTTCTTCCTGTGAGAATTCTTTCCACACTCTACTGAATGTGATGAGCTTCTTCCTAGCACAAATTCCTTGGATGAAGGAATACCATGACCTAGGAGGACCATTCAAGGTGGTCATCACTATTTCTCCATTCTCTATATATTCTTCAATGGCTTCAAGTTTTTCTTTTATCTGAGAGACCCTTCTAAAGTGTGACTGCATGGTCTCTACATTTTGTATCTTGAAATTATTTAATTGATTCCTCAAAGTCATCTTCCGATTTATGTTCTTTCCTTCAAACAACTTGGTCAAGGAGTCAAACATCTCTTTGGGTGTCTTTAGGGATGACACATGTGGTATGAGATGGTCCTTGATAGAATCTGCAATGATCCTCTTGGCCTTGCCCAATTTCTTCTTATGTAAGGCCTTAGCCTCATCTCCCTATGGGACTGGAACCTCTTCACTTATGCAGGTATCCAATTCATTTTCTTCTAAGATTAACCCAATCCTATTCTTCCATGTTCGTAAGTTACCAGCCCCTTCAAGCTTATCCTCAAGCTTGGTGTGGTGAGACATCTTAATGAGAAACTCAAATGGAAATAAAATATTTAGATCTTACCACTGAATTTGGAGCTGGCTAGGGTTTGATAGAGAAACCCTAAAAATCCAAACTTAGAATTTCAAACTTCCGACTTGATAGGGAGATGCAATTGACTGAGCAAACAATCTGGTGTGCTCATATTTTGAAAACTCCAAAAATTTACCCCTCAAAAGTGACCTGCGAATTTTGGATCTGCAAATTGCAAAGATGAAAATAAAAATGATCAAAATCTACTCTCCTTCTTTGTTATTGTGACTTTTATAAACTTCTCAAGTCCTCAATTGGTCGCATTCCTTCCAAAGGATTCATTCCAACTCAATTTGGGAAGAGATTCCACTGTGTGCCACTTGTCCAACAGTTCCTAGTCTCCTTATTCCTTCATTTCGAATGGGTGTCACTTTGGCTGCCCTAACTCCCTTGTGCACCTTCTTGGAGGCTATTTTTATCCCTAACATGTCATATATTTCAGATGGTGGCATTTAGGTCTGCTTTGTTTCATAGGTTTCATCGCATCTTCATCATTTTGTCATACTAGAGGCTAGGCAATCTAGCCCAAGTGTCACAATTTTTCTAAGATGCCTCTTCCTCTTACACAGGTCTTATTCTTCCACTCCAATTTGACCTTACATGACTCATGACATGAATAATACCTCTTAAACTACCCCACGTATGTTACCCTTCATCTTGAAAGGGTTTGGACCAATCCCTTTATTCTGTCTGCCATATCTTTCATCCAGATGGGCCCATAGCTCTTTTGGAGTTTCAATAAGATCAAGGTATTGGTATATCATGTATTCAGACATAGCAAGCATCATTGATCCAAAGGATCCGTCACCTTTATTCAACCAATCAATCTCCTCTTCAGAAGATTCAAACTCTCTTTCAAAACAACAGTCAAAGATATCATGGCTCTTCAAATATGCTATCATTTTTGGTTTCCATTCATCATAGATGAGTGGAGAAAGAGTAGGTATTTCTTCTAAATTCATTGAAGCTGTAGAAGACCTGCAAAAACAATAGAGAATATCTGCAACTGCTACTGCTGCAAAAATGCAGAAACTGCTGCAACTACTGCACTCGAAATCTTGATAATAACCTGCAAAAAACTCTCAGGAATGGAGATAAACAATACTCTCAACATGCTCTGATACGATGTGAAAATCCTCACAGCAGATCTAAGAGATGATGTATACCTCACAAGAAAGTAATTGATTAAGCAAGAAAATAGAAGAAGAGTGGTCAATGCAGTATAATGAGCAACAAAATAATAATACAGTAGAACTCAGATAGAAGCAAAAATACTTCACACACACTAATTCATTAATCACAAATGGACAAATAAATAATACAATGCATGAGGAATTCAAATGCCTAAGGTGGCAATTCGAATTATCCTTCATGGAGTGATCAAAAGGTCACTGGAGTGTCATTGGAGCACAACTGGAATTCTTCATCATCATCAGTGGAGTCATCAATGCTCAAGTAACTGTCAACCATCAGTCAAACTGAGTTTGGAAGGTGTAACTGAGTGTAAACTAAAGGCAACTGGACTGGTAGGTTAAGAAGGGAGAGTTGCTTCCTAAAATCAAGGAAGAAGGGTGCATTAAGCAACTGGAGGGATAAAACTCATAAGTGAGAAGCTCTCGAGGGATGGTTAACTGAGGGATAGGTGCTGGACTGATGACTGGAATGCATGCAAATGCATGCAAACCCTAAAAGTGCATGCATGACTGAAAATGTAAATGATCAAAATACTGGTGGGACTAGGATGGAGTATAGGAATATCCTAAAAATAGAGACATGGTGTTGATGAAGGACTTCAATGATATCCCTAATGCATCATCAATTAGTTTCTATAGGCTTCTTCCATTACCATAAATCAGATGTTTGTATACATGTCTTCACATACTAGGGGGAAAAGCTACTAAACTTCACCACTGGTTATGAAATTCGAGATTTATGTTCCAAGGACTTGTGCCATTTAATGAAACTTCTTCATAACATTAATGACACTCCATACATCAATGAAATCACAAATATTGACTTATACAATTCGAAATAATGTCTCTTCAAGATCGGGCAACAAGATAGAGGGAAAGTGGCACCATTTATGCATTGTTTTGTATTTTTACATAGTTTCACTTGGTATTTCGACTTGATATTCTTCTGAGCATTAAATACTGAGTATATATATCAAAATACAAATAAATGGATATTCGTGGACCATCACAAAATCTACTCTCCTTATTTGTTCTTGCGACTTTTATAAACTTCTCAAGTCCTCCATGGGTACATCTCAGGACTGATTACACTGTCTTTGAAAAAAACTGTGTACCCTATTTCCACCCCATCATCTTTGGAGAGGCATCCATACCTATGGACATCTATCAACTCGTGAAATATAGAACTATCAGTCAGCTAGTACTCATCTACCCTCACCCTTGGAGAGGCATCCATCCCTATGGATAGGCATCAGCTCGTGAGAGCTGGAATTATCAGTCAGCCAGTACTGGTCTTCCATCTCTCCTAGACAGGAATATATCCTTTCGGATAGGATCTCTATTAGTATTTATTTCTAGAGAGATCCCTTTGGACCACACCAAGCCTCAAACTTCACACGAGCCAGAGGCTTAGTTAGCACATCAGCAACTTGTTCCTTTGCAGGAACATACTCGAGCTTCACAGCTCCCTTCTACACCATATCTCGGATATAGTGGAACTTAATCTTGATGTGCTTCGATCTATCATGAAACACAGTATTTTCTATAAACTTGATGCAACTCTGACAATATCTCTGTAGCATCAATCTCTACATCGATTAATCCTGTCAACATCTTGCGAAGCCACACTGCTTCACCACAAGCTAAACAAGATGCTACATATTCAACTTCCCCTGTACTGAGTACAACATAGGGTTTCTTTCTACTGAGCCATGAGATCATGCCTAATCCCAAACTAAGTAACATGATCTTGATTTTCTCTTTTTGTTTTCAGCACTTCTAGCCCAATATGAGTCTATGTACCTATACAGTCTGAACTCACTATCTGAGGCATATCTGAGTCGATAATCCAATGTAACCTTCAGATATCTCATCACATGTTTTGCCACAATTAGGTGAACTTTCCTGGGTTCCACCATATACTGACTCAATGTGTTTACAACAAAGCAAATATATGGTTTCGTATTTGTCAGGTACATCAAAGACCCAATCATCTGAAGATACATCGTAGCATCAACCGAATTTGATGAAGCATCACTCAATAGCTTCAGGTTCGATGCCATAGGTGTGGATATGGCCTTGCATCCCATCATCCCGAACCGCTTCAGGATCTCTAGTGCATACTTCTTTGTCCAAGGAAGATTCTATCTGCACTTTGCCACACCTCCATGCCTAGAAAATAGTGCATCATACCCAAGTCCCTTATCTCGAACTCAGGAGCAAGCTTCCTCTTCGTATTAGCAATCAACCCATCCTCACTTGTCACAACTAGGTCATCCCGATATAGTAGGAGTATCATTGGCTTTCCTTCCTCAACCTTGTAGTGAAGGTTGGAATCCACTTTACTCTTGGTAAAGCCCAAACTAGTCAGGAAGCGTCGATTCTGTCGTACCATGTCCTGGGTGCCTGTTTCAAATTGTACAAGGAAGTTTCTTCAGTTTGCACACATGAGTCTCCCTGTCATGTGTCTCAAACCCGATTGGTTTCTCTAGATATACTTCCTCTTCCACTACACCATTCAAGAATGCTATCCACATATCCCGTAACTTTCTAAATGCCTTCCATCTCTACCAGAACATTGTTAAGAGTGTGCACTACTCCAACATGTCAGCAAAGAGGTTTCATTCTAGATAAGTAGCAATGGAATGTTGTACAGTACCATAGACCACTTAGTACCCATTACTTGCATATAAGTAGTATCTTGTTCATAATTTAATGCAATTTTTTTCTAACATGCATAATATACATCCTAAATCTAGGAACATAATTATGTATATGAGTAAACAACATTATTTAAGTAATCATTTACTATACAAGAAATAATATTTCAAATACTTATCTTTGTTTGCTTGTTGGGTGGACTCCCTCTCAATCTTTGCTTTCTTGTAGGAACTACTAGAGTCTCTAACAGACTGTTCTTCTTCTTATGGGAGCTACTTTTGTTCCTAGGACAATCTCATTCTTGTGATGAGGATGCTCCCTCTTGTTGTAATTCTTCTTGGTGTGTGCTGTGAGAACCTGCTCTTCAGTACTCGTGTTTTCTTTTCGAGCTACAATTCGAGCTTCTTCCTGTGAGAATTCTTTCCACACTCTACTGAATGTGATGAGCTTCTTCCTAGCACAAATTCCTTGGATGAAGGAATACCATGACCTAGGAGGACCATTCAAGGTGGTCATCACTATTTCTCCATTCTCTATATATTCTTCAATGGCTTCAAGTTTTTCTTTTATCTGAGAGACCCTTCTAAAGTGTGACTGCATGGTCTCTACATTTTGTATCTTGAAATTATTTAATTGATTCCTCAAAGTCATCTTCCGATTTATGTTCTTTCCTTCAAACAACTTGGTCAAGGAGTCAAACATCTCTTTGGGTGTCTTTAGGGATGACACATGTGGTATGAGATGGTCCTTGATAGAATCTGCAATGATCCTTTTGGCCTTGCCCATTATCTTCTTATGTAAGGCCTTAGCCTCATCTCCCTATGGGACTGGAAGCTCTTCACTTATGCAGGTATCCAATTCATTTTCTTCTAAGATTAACCCAATCCTATTCTTCCATGTTCGTAAGTTACCAGCCCCTTCAAGCTTATCCTCAAGCTTGGTGTGGTGAGACATCTTAATGAGAAACTCAAATGGAAATAAAATATTTAGATCTTACCACTGAATTTGGAGCTGGCTAGGGTTTGATAGAGAAACCCTAAAAATCCAAACTTAGAATTTCAAACTTCCGACTTGATAGGGAGATGCAATTGACTGAGCAAACAATCTGGTGTGCTCATATTTTGAAAACTCCAAAAATTTACCCCTCAAAAGTGACCTGCGAATTTTGGATCTGCAAATTGCAAAGATGAAAATAAAAATGATCAAAATCTACTCTCCTTCTTTGTTATTGTGACTTTTATAAACTTCTCAAGTCCTCAATTGGTCGCATTCCTTCCAAAGGATTCATTCCAACTCAATTTGGGAAGAGATTCCACTGTGTGCCACTTGTCCAACAGTTCCTAGTCTCCTTATTCCTTCATTTCGAATGGGTGTCACTTTGGCTGCCCTAACTCCCTTGTGCACCTTCTTGGAGGCTATTTTTATCCCTAACATGTCATATATTTCAGATGGTGGCATTTAGGTCTGCTTTGTTTCATAGGTGTCATCGCATCTTCATCATTTTGTCATACTAGAGGCTAGGCAATCTAGCCCAAGTGTCACAATTTTTCTAAGATGCCTCTTCCTCTTACACAGGTCTTATTCTTCCACTCCAATTTGACCTTACATGACTCATGACATGAATAATACCTCTTAAACTACCCCACGTATGTTACCCTTCATGCAAGTGGAAATATTCTCAGAGAAAGAATGACCACTCTTTCCCAAAGGTGTTCTATTGTTACAATTCCATCGTAAATGAATGGTCGACCAACCCTTCTTATTCCCAATATTCTTTTCATAATAGTTTGACACTGCAAGAAGGGTTGGTCGATCCTTCTTGAGTTCTCTATTATGGATATAGCGGATTTATTGGATAAGGGTTTTCACAATTAACTACGAAAAGAAGGGGCGGATGATCCTTCTTGTCAGAAAACAGAAGTTAGGAAAAACCATTTTTATATGTTAAAACTTCCAAGTTGTTTTATTTTTAAAATTTCCTCGAAATTGAAAGGTTGGTTGACCTCTCGTATTACCAATATTATTTTCATAATAGTTCGACACTGCAAGAAGGGTCGGAAGACCCTTATTGTTCCAAATATTCTTTTCATAATAGTTCAACACTGCAAGAAGGGTCGGTCGATCCTTCTTGTGTTCTCCATTATGGATAGCTAAATTGCTGGATAAATGTTTTCACAAGTAATTACGAAAAGAAGGGGCTGCAGATCCTTTTTGTCGAAAAATAGAAATCCAGACAAACGATTTTTGTATGTTATAACTTAGCCAATTGAATGGCTATTCATACAATGAGTGAATATTTTAGACAATGGACTTTTCACTTTAAAATTTTGAACATTTAAAAATGAAAATTGCACTTTTCAAATAAAAAATTGCATTTTTTGATTTGAAATTCACACTTTTAAAATAAAAATTTGCATTTTTTCATTTGAAACTCACTTTTCAAATCACAATTTGCATTTTTTTATTTGATGTTGGCACTTTCAAAGTTAGGTTGATGTTGACACTTTCCTTTGAAATTTTCTTGCATTTTTTAGTGTTTTTGTGAGTTGCGGAATGCACTGAGTTTTTCCAAAAGTCAGGTTCTTTCCGCAACCCGCAATCTGCAATTTGCAATGTGGATTGCGGAATCTTGGTTTTTGGTTTTGAAACATTTTCTTTCCGCAACCCGCAATCTGCAATGAGGATTGCAGATGCATAAATATTCTTCAATAATTGTGGTCTTCTGCATCCGCAACCCGCAATTGCGGGTTGCAGATGCAGAAGACCAACCCCGTAACCCTTAGTTTCCTTCCCACATGTTTACGTTTTAACCATCGATTTGTCTTGATCCTATGGATGACATTACACTGGGTGATTTAAATGAAGTTTAGCTTTCCCATTTAGCTTGTCAGTGTTAGCACTAGCTTTTTCTTGGATGAAAGTCAGAGGTTCAATTTCTAAAAAGAATGGAGAAAACCTCGGTGGTCTGAGCAAAATAGAATCATCTGGGTAGGTATTCACGGCCTCAAGGGTGAAATGATCAAATCCCATGCCCGAAAATTTGCAAGGAGAATTAAAATGCAGAGGTCCACCTCTAGTTACATGTTTGCGCATATAAATGGTCTAGATTGTTGGTGGTGAAGATCTACAGTCATGAGCACGCTTCACGAAAAAAGGGTGAGGTGTTTTAGACGGAGGCCGGAGGTTTAACCCACAATCATATTAAGGAGCAGATCAATGGCCAATGGAGCAGATCGATGGTTGGGAATTACTTCTCTGATATGACATGCGCGGAGCAAACAAATTTTCATATTTGCGAACTTTTGGTAGAGGCCCGCGGGTTTGGATGGTGCATATCTGATGAGGCCGAGATCAATGGTCGAGGTTTTGTTCGCGGAATTAACTTGCACGAAACATCAACGCAAGCCAAATCCACAAAGTTGGTAAAAGTTGCACCGTTTGACGACCAGGATTCATGCAAGATCTAGATCAATGGTGGGCTACTTCCCGTGGTTTAAAATGGTAGAAAAGGCAACATGTGACGGGATTCAAGGCCACTAGGGATCATAGAGTTAGAAAGCAGTGGCGATCCATGGCCCAGAATGAATCAAGAAAATATACGGCCAGGGAAGCTTCCACGCCGCAGGAGATGTAGGGGTGATAGAAAAAGGATAAATAATATAAAAAACTCGCCTGCACGGAGAGTTGGATTCCATCTATCCTATTTTGCATCGGAAAGTGACAGGAGCAAGCTATGCAGAAATAGACAGGTCAAGCAGGGGCCCAAGCCATCCTTCAACTAACCAGGTAGGTTCTCTGCTCTACACTAAACTATCTAATCGTTGAATTGAGTGATAGAGAACCCCCTGGTTTTGAGCTTCAAAGCATAGAAGGGTCGGCCGACCCTTTTTACAATTCCCTCGTAATTGAAGGGTTGGCCGACCCTTTTTACAATTCCCTCGTAATTGAAGGGTCGGCCGACCCTTCTTATTCCCCATATTATTTTATAATAGTTAGACACTCCAAGAAGGGTCAATCGACCCTTCTTATTACCAATATCCTTTTCATAATATTTCGACATTGCAAGAAGGGTCGGTCGATCCTTCTTGTGTTCTCCATTATGGATATAGCTGAATTGCTGGATAAAGGTTTTCACAGTTAACTACGAAAAGAATGGGTGGTCGATCCTTCTTGTCGAAAAACGGAAGTCAGGACAAACTATTTTTATATGTTATAACTTCCAAGGTGTTCTATTTTTATAATTTCCTCAAAATTGAAGGGTCGACCGACCCTTCTTATTCCCAATATTATTTTCATAATAGTTTTACACTGCAAGAACAGTCGGTTGATCCTTCTTGTGTTCGCCATTATTGATATAGCTAAATTGTTGGATACATGTTTTCACAATTAACTACGAAAAGAAGGGGCGGCTGATCCTTCATGTCAAAAACAAAAATTGGGACAAACAATTGTTTTGTGTTATAACTTAGCCGATTGACTTGTTATTCAAACAATGACTAAATATTTTATACATTATTCCTTAAACATGTAAGCTTTGCATTGGACTGTTCCATCATTCTAATGGAATATCAAGAAATACTGAGAGGGGGGGTGAATCAGTATTTCACTATTCTTAAATTTTATCACAATTAAAATTGAAGGATGCACCAACACCCTATTTTGTCAGCTACAGCTGACTGGATGCACCAACATCATTAGCAAGCTGCAACCTGCCCTAGCACCACCCTTCCACCCTTGTCTGTCTTCTTTAGATTTCCAAAATTTATTTCCTTCAATTCTGGCTAGTTATCTTCTTGCAGTAAGTCCATTACTGTTGGGCATTGGTCATAAATGAATCCAATATCAATTTTAGCAGAAAAATGGTGAATACTTAGATGCGGTAAACCAGAGCATAAACATATGAATTCTAATTTAATATTACTTTCATTGAAGCATGAAGAATAACACATTGGAAAATATTTACTGGAAATAACAATTAACAGAGAAATGAAGGAAATTTACAGACTGTCATTACTGGAAATAACAATTAACAGAGAAAGGAAGGAAATTTACAGACTGTCATTAATGAATAGTTTTGTCATCATTGGTACAATTATATTCAACACATTCCATGTATAATTTCAAAAACAAGTAACTCATGCATGCCTTCCCAGACACACTATATTAATGCTAATTAAAATTTAAGAGTGATCGACATGATGGTTCGACATGTTCTCTGAAGTTGTCAAATGGAGGACTGACCTAAGCTCATCCAACATCTCCCTCATGAACAATACCTTTCTTCGTTCCAAAGAAATCTGAAAATAATTGGTGTTGAATGAATAGAACATTGATGAGTATGAGCTAGTACCAAATACTACCTTGGCTAGAAATGGGTGTATTCGGAAGAAGAAGATGACATCAATGGTCTAGTACAATACAATATAATGTCTCAATGCCTCCTGCATCTGACTCTCTAGCCTATATATATATTGTATAGACAGTTACATAACGAATCGTAGGTTCACTAACTTACGAGACTAACTGCATCAACATGTGGTGATCGACACAACGATTCGACTAGTTTTCTGAGGTGGTCGAACGGAGGACCTAGTCAGGCGACCAACCTAAGCTCCTCCAACTTCTCCCCCACGAACAATACCTTTCTTCGTCCTGAAAGATGGTACCGGATACTCCCTTGGCTGGAAATGGGTTGTCATGTCGTCATGTCTAGAAAGCACAATCCTTCTACTTGCCCCTATCTGGAAAGCACAGTACTTCTCTCTTCTACTTGGCCTTGTCTGGAAAGCACAGTCCTTCTGCCTTCTACTTGCCGCAGTAACAAGAAGCTGACAGCATGGTCTGGTACTAAAACAACATTCGACGATTGCTGCAAGCCTAATGTTGACAACTGCTCCAATATGCATTTAATGTGATTGGGAAGACGTTTCGTACAAAAGATCTTTGTGCAGCTCATTTTTTTTAGCGGAATTAGTTGTAAGCAAGTCCAAAAGGAAACATCGCCTGCTATCACACACTTCTCACATACTCAAAATAAATAGAAAAACTATTAAAAATTACTATGTTCTAAGAGAAAATCTTGACACTCCAGGTGGAAACGATTGTTGGGATTTTGTTGGCAGGTTGCCTTGTGCAGATAGGAAGCTAATTGATGTTGTTAAGAAGTTAGTACAAAATGTTTAGCATGATCATACTAGACCTTCATCAAACCAAAGAGACGTGCTAAAGCTGAGAAAAGGATCTACCGAATGTGAACCCCATGTTAAACACTTCCTTGACACCATACAGACTGAACTCTATGAGAGATTCAGGAATGAGCACTCACAATTGAACTTGGGCCAAAGGTCCTTTGAGAAATGAAAACTATGGTACATTCGTATATTCATTGATCGGAACACCTATTGTTGTAGATACCACGTAGAATATGAATATTATTATGACACATATAAACATACATTTTGTGATTTGCATACTAACATTGTGCAGGGCTGCAATGAATCCATACTACCATTGAATGCATCAAGAGACTTTGATGATGATGATGAAGACGTTGATGATGATGGTGGTGGTGATGGTGATGAAGATGATGATGATGGAGATGTTGATGAGGAACCTAGAGATGACAATGATGATGAAGATGTTGATGATGATGATGATGATGGTGATGATGATGAGGATGTTGATGATGATGGTGATGGTGATGGTGATGGTGATGGTAATGAAGATGATGATGATGATGAAGAAGATGATGATGATGATGGAGATGTTGATGAGGAACCTATAGATAACAATGATGATGAATATGTTGATGATGATGATGATGGTGATGATGACAAGGACGTTGTTGATGATGATGATGGTGATGAAGACGATGATGATGATGAAGATGATGATGATGGAGATGTTTATGAGGAACATAGATATGACAATGATGATGAAGATGTTGACGAGGATGATGATGGTGATGATGATGAAGATGGTGTCACGTCCCCATTTTGACCCCCTTTGTATCAAATTGTAAATGATGTAAATACTGATATTTAATCATGGTGAGGAGCTCAAGGCCAAGGCCCCACCATTGATTTAGAATTTATGTATCGGCAAGTAGAATAGATGCCTATGGTTCTTGTGCTAGATGGGAACGATGTAAATAAGACATCAGGTAAATACGAATTTTAATGAAAAATACCCACAACTAGCTATGCAATGCAACAAAGAGATGGGGCATGATTCTACAAGGAATAGGGAGGGAAATTATCCAAACCCTTGGGCCAATGGTGTTAATCCATGTGTCAATGGGGAAACCCATAAACCACCAACTACCCTTTTTGTCTCATGCACCCAATCATTTAATTCTTCCAAGAAATTGGTTAAGGCAGTTAATGCCTTCCAATTTCGTGCATGGGCAAGCCATCAACCTGGAAATTCATGTTTTTTCTTGTTGGGCAAGCAAACACCCACGAAATGGTGCCCAAAGCCATTATGAATAGGCATTCTTCACTCATTCACGCAGTGGGAGCTAGCTGGGTCTTTCCCTACACGTTTTTCATCCAAATCCTGCATTTTTCCATTCCTGGGAGTTTGTTTTTGCATATGCAGTAGCCTGGGAGAGAAGGGCCACGTTTTGGGGACTGTATGGAGGTCGTTTTTGCCTCTGAATGTCCAAGGACGTTTTTCTAAAAATGGATTTGGATTCCTGGGTTGTTCACCAACTTCCTATTTTGTTTTTGGGGGTTCCCACGTTTTTCTGAGTTAGTTGAAACCCCATCTCATGCATCTCACTATAAAAACGTTTTATCCTGCCCCATAATCGTGTTCTGCTGTTGTGTGCATCCTCATTTTTGGTTTGAACCTGTGAATTGAAGTTTTGGAGTGGTAGTGGACAGAAGTGGCTTGATAAACCTAGTGGGGGAGACAACCTCTCAAGAAGATCAAGAGGGCTTTGGTTACTCTTCTATGCATACCCTGAGAGCACTAGATAGGGAAGGTATGGCTTGAGGGACTGTACAGTAGTGAAAAGAATACTTCCTTGTGCTGGGTGTGTAGGTATTGTGGGTGCCAAGCTAGATAGATCTTGCAAGGTTATCCCTGGCTCTGTGTTGAAGCTCACTAGCTTAGCAACTCTTCCTTTCCATCTCCTAGCAGCCTGATAAACCCAATTGTAGATTGGCTTGGCTCATCTTGGTGTATGCTTGGCTATGTGTGAGTCTGTTGTTCCTTGGTTCCTTGTAGAGATCATGCCCATCTCGGGGGTGGTAGTGGTGCTGAGAGATTGAGGAGCACACTGGCCTACGGTTGGGTGGAACGTTGCAGTTGCATAGCCAGTTGCGTGGGACTACTTTTGCATAAGATAAGTATTCTCCTGTATATTCTTGCAATTATTTAATTGATGGATATCTGAATGTTTGTGGATGTGTTAAACGAATTTACTTCCACTGTGTTTTCAAATGGTTATGCACTTGCATATGTTCATCCTCTTTTAAATTGAATGTTCATTTTTTTATGTATGGGGGCTAGATGCCCGGTTTAACCTCACGATCCTCTCCATCTAGCTGGTAGGATGGGAGGGGACGTGACAGATGGTGATGATGATGAAGACGTTGATGATGATGAAGATGATGATGATGATGAAGAAGATGATGATGAAGAAGATGATGATGATGGAGATGTTGATGAGGAACCTAGAGATGACAATGATGATGAAGATGTTGATGATGATGATGATGGTGATGATGATGAAGATGTTGATGATGATGGTGATGGTGATGAAGAAGATGATGATGATGATGAAGAAGATGATGATGATGGAGATGTTGATGATGAACCTAGAGATGACAATGTTGATGAAAGGTTTTTCTCAGTAAATTTATCAAGCTTTTGAGTTTCATGATAGTGGCACCATTGTGGAGAGGGTGAAGAGGTAGTGTTACTTGTAGGGAGATTAGGACATATTGGAGGAAGTATCTAAAGGGTAGAGAGGGTTTAGTTCTAGGGTTTGAGTGAGGGTTTGGGTTAGAGTTATAGAAGGAAATTGAATTAGGTCATTTCTCTAATGTACATTTTATATTAATGGCATGGCTTGGTCTAAGGTGGTGCTCTCAAATATCTATTTCATTATGAAATATTTAACAAGACATGAATTAAATTCAAGATAAGTGTATTGTTGAATATAGTGAGCATTGAGCATGGGGAACCAAGTCTATGAATATGTGTATTGTTAAATATAATTTTGTTGAGTGAAGCCAATAGCCAACATAATCAACATAATATAAGAGTTTTTTGGGTTGGGGATATACCTCAAGGTACACAACATATATGCATGTATGCATCCATTATACAATATGTTTCGTAATTAGTATTACCGATATGTGTCATTATCCAAGATATATCTACATATTCATACACATAAATGGAAAGTGAGAATGTAACTTTAGAGCCATCAATAATTAGCCTTTTATTAATGCCTAACAAATATTTATTTTTACAATAATAGGATGATGCATCTTTATGCTCTTTACATAGAGGGGAGGTAACTAGAGATATTGTAACTATCTTTAGCAATCAGTCAACCAACATGACTACTTAGTTGAATCTTACATTTATATCTCCAGTCAACTCTTTATCTTAGTAGACTAGTTGAATAAAGCTCCTACAACAATGCCAATAGAGGATTTTCAACACAAGGGATGGGTCTTTAGACCTCAAGCATGGTGATTAAAAAATATAAAGGTTATTAGGACCTAAATGAATATTTGCATGCTCATGAGCCATGAACAAGTCCTTGAATCACTACACAAGCCCGCTAGACGGGATACATGGTCTTTGTTTTGGATATGGATTCCATTTTGAGGTCTTGTGCACTAAGTATGGGTATTTAGGTATTGACAATGATAAGGTGAGGACATATGAGGCCTCAAAATCGAATATAAATGTTTTAAGGATATTATTCATCAAGATTCCCTCAACCCCAGACATGCCCTTTACAATGTTTTTTTTTATCTTTGAGTGTGATATGTGTGCCAACGTGAGGTTTTGACTACTAAGGATGGATCTTGGCATCTTGACCATGGTTGAGGTGATGAAAATGAGGTCCATATGACTCCAATGAATCTTCCATGGATCATCGGGTAAAATGATGTCTTGAACAATTGAGTTGAATATGTTCAATATGTGTCTTAACATCAAAAAATCCAAGATACTTAAATTACAAAGAGCGATTATAAATATTACCAAAACATTGAAGACATGATCAACACTAAGGGTCTATGCCAACTTGTGCAAGTAGTAGTTCAATACATTAACCATGCTTTCATTAAAGGCACATACTGACACACAAAGAATGATCCATATGTAACTACATTAACAATTCCCTTTCATTGCTCAATCCAATTGCACCTATGTACACCCCTCATGTTTGAACTAATTCAAGTGATATGGTTAACCCTTCTATCCAAGCACACATATGAACTTCTCATATATCTAGGTTAATTTGATATAATATGTGATGCAATTCTTGTTAGAATTGACTATTATAACCATTACAAGGTTAAGTATGGAAGAAGTCATCGTATCCTATTTATTTTTTTGTAGCCCTAAAGTCACAACACTTTGTAATGTAAATATTACTCACTAGTTTGATTGGTTAGGTATGTTGTTGCTGAAAGGAAAAGATGCAAGATCCATTCAAATACAAGGGACTCATATTGAGGTCACTTGGTGTCTAGAAATAACATCTATATGTATGTGAAAACTTTTCCATAACATTTTTATTGAAGACAAAATCATGTATGCAAAAATGTAATCAAAGACAAAGTCATATAGACAAATGCAGATCCATCTATTAATATGCAAAAATGATCCAATCATGTAAAATTTTTGGAAAAATGGAACATCGTTCCCAACGTCTATATAATGGCAACTCGTGCCTTGTAAAAAATATGGCAACTTGTGCCCAAAATGCCACATCGTGGCTAGTGTACATAGGAGGGTCTCTCAATCCTCCTTCCCACCTTCGGAGCTCCCAGGTGCATCTCCAAAATCGATCTTCCTCTTCTTCGTTCTAGAGGAAGATGGGTCCTTCGGGCTTCTTGGACGCGTCCCCCTGAGCCCTAAAACGACAACAATAATATGTCAACTTTCCCTGGCAATTATACAAGTATAAAACATAATTTAAATATAAAAATAGTTTTGAAATCTTAGATAACTCACTGCATGCGAGATTGTAAGTCATGAGGGGGTCTCCCTCCTCCATGCTCCTAGTCTCTCAGTAATGCCACCTTGCAAAATTTAAAAAAATCAGATAAATGATGAAATTAGATGCATATAGTAATT
The DNA here is from genome assembly GCA_027924585.1 of Larix kaempferi. Classification (NCBI taxonomy): domain Eukaryota; kingdom Viridiplantae; phylum Streptophyta; class Pinopsida; order Pinales; family Pinaceae; genus Larix; species Larix kaempferi. The sequence goes on along the minus strand of BSBM01000068.1, from coordinate 4,274,136 downwards.
TTCGTTAAAATTGAACGAGATTTTCATAAACTAGTCAATCTCACCATGAACACGACCGACTGGTCTTCAGGGCTGGCGAATGGAAAAGTTGGCTAGACAACCTGCTCTGATGCTAGGGTGGATGGTATAGGGGAGGATGTAGCCACATTGATGGTATCTACAACACTGGGGGGCATAGTGGAAGAAGGGTGGGTGGCAGAAGGAGGCATGGATTGTTGTGGGCGAAGTGGAGATGCATGTCTAGGGAGATAAACCCCAATTAGACGTAGTATGGATCGGCGCACCCTGGAAAGGGAAGCGAGTGTGGTGGGGGAATGTGGGGGGGGTGAGGTCTGTCTTGTAGTGGAGTGATGGGTGACTGTGGATAGGTGGTGTGTCGTGGTCGGATGGGGGAGGGTGGGAACATGGGAAGCTCATACGGAGGTGGTGGAAAGGTTGGGATGGGGTGATGGGATGCAAGATATGAAACGAAAGGGGAAGCTAGATGGAACTGTGGTGTTCGATAGGAGGGGGGGCTAGATGGAAGGGGGTGGGGAGGGATGAATGGAATGAGGAATGTATTCCAGGGGATACAACTGACATATATAGTGGCCGGAAGGCTGGGGAGGGAGGAATAACGACATTTCTAGGCCGAGGTGCTTGCACCTACATACACATTTATAACCTCATAGTTTAATATAGAAAAATATAAGTATACACAGACAAGTAATCATATTTGAAATTGAATTTATGATTTAATACACACGATACCTACGCACGTGGAGATCTGCTAATTGTCGGTGGTGATGGCTAGTCACTGGATCCTACGGACACCTGTGCGAACATTACAATTTTTAGACTGAATTTATAAAAACAATATTAACAATATTAAACACAATTCCAATGAGAATGACAACGATAGTACTTAAAAAACATGAATGCATTTAATTTATATTCAAGTTAGATGATAGTGGTTTGATGGGGTTTGGATATTATATAACGTTTTTATTGTATTGGTGCAGTCCATTTGTTCAAGAATTGGTAAAGAACATGGTTGTGGGGATCGTGTCCTTTGACCTAGAATGGATTGGGCCCATCATAATTTGGCAAAGAAGGTTGACAATTTATGCTTGAAGTGTTTGATGGCCAAAGTTGTCATTGATGACAACACGTTAAGATCAAAGGGGGAAGAGATGACATGGCAAAGACTTGACTGGACAAATGGTAAACATGACAATTTTTGATGACTTGACAAGTGGAAAGCAAGCGTGACAAGTTAGAAGACTTGAAAAAGTGGAGACATGACAAAGGATTGATGACAAGGACTTGATAATGACATTGATGACAATACATTAATGACAAATACATGGAAGAGTTAAGAACATGGAGCATACACATTATGACAAGCACAATGGAGATGGTGACATGGCTTGAGGGATGGCAAAGGTGACAAGTATGACAAACATGGCAAGCATCAAACATGGAAATCATGAAAAGTGTTTATGACAAGCATGGAATAAGGACATGGAAAGCTAAGGACAAGACAAAGAAAACTTGCAAGCAAGCAAGCTTGATGACTTGTCAAGCATGGTGTTTGATGACATGGAACATGACAAGGAGGACATGTTCGGTGACAAGAAGGATTGATAACTTGGTGACATGGAGGACGATGAATCAACGAACATAAGATTAGATGACAAAGACAAGATGATGAGGTGGACAAGGAAGATGTGCAGGCATTTGGAAGTCCCCTTACGGGCATTTCAAAGCACCATTGTAGGCATAATCAAAAGGACCCTGTGGGCATTTGCGGTGTATTGTAGGCATATTGATAAGGACATGCGGGCATTTACATGAGACCATTGCATGCATAATCCAAGACCAATACAGGCATGTGTTGATGGCCCTTGCGGGAATCAAAGTGGAGCCCACTGCGGGCATTTTTAAGATTCGAGTGTGGGCATCTTAAGGGCAAATGTGTGTCTCACATTTAATATTATGAAAGGATAGAAGGTGAAATGGCATGCAATTAAAATTAAATAAGGTGACATGCAATAGAAGGTGACATGGCATGGCCACAATTAAATAAATCATATTTGATTTATTTAATCATCTTAATGATAAAACTATAAATAGAAGACAAGTTTCATAGAAGACAAGAAAATAAATAGAAGACAAGTTTCATTTTTAAGGAAGCAATGTATGAAGATTTTGGGAGATTGAGGGGAGCTTGATGAATATGGTTGTCTATTATTTTCATTGATGACAACATTAATGACAAATTTTAAGCTTGAAGAACACATGGCATAAGGACATGGCAGCAAAGGTTGATTTGGTGGACAAAGTGATGGGCATTGGAGCCATTGGCACACCTATTGAGCCAAGAGTCAAATGAACCATACTGTGGTCGTTTGAAGATGATTTGGACAAGGAGAGTACATAGTAAAGATAACTTGGATGACATGGTGACAAATGGCAAAGCATCAATAACACACATGGCATTGGTCAAGCATAGGAAGAGCAAGAAAGCATTGGATGGTAGGCTGAGGATGAAGGACACTGCGGGCATCACCAAAAACCCAGATGCGGGATCATCATTGGTCAAGTATGTTGATGTATATGTAACTTTGGAATGTATTTCATCTGTGTATTTTATATATATTTATTGTACCCTTATAAGAGATGTGTTATTCCTCTATAAGGAAGTGTCGTAATGTGGATTGACAAGTGTCGCAAGTGTGTGTACTTGCCAATGGGTTATTAGGCCACCATGTTTGGGGTCGGCCCTAAAATATATATTATATTGTGGATGTATCTAGACAGACAAGTTGGCCCCATAAGGTCACTGGGAAAATAGGTTAAGTATAAATAGAGATCAGGAGATCTCTATTTGCATCATTCGGAAAGACACACTTCTTTCACTCAGAAAGTGGCGCACAAGTGAGGAGGAGGATCATATGCTACTAGGAGACTATCTCAAGTGTATGTTGGTTGTACTTTGGTTGAGCCATTGCTCTCTCTATCTCTGAGGAAGTTGTGGGGTTTTTCACCTTAGGGTTTTCCCCACGAAAACTCTATGTCTCTTGTCTCTCATGCTTTTGATTCTTGTGATGCTTGTCATGCTTATTGTGATTGTTATGCATTGATATATTGTATATGTTATTCTCTCAGTAAAGATCCAAGAGTATTGTGAATTAATGCTCAAAATTTAACATGGTACCAGAGCTAACCTGAGAAGAAGACATTTTGTAGTGACAGAAACTTGAGTTTCTTGTTTATTGAGTATCTCTCCACAATTTTTGGAAAAGCAGTATAGTATATTGACTCTACTCACCAAGGCGAATCTATCTGTCCAATCAGAATTCCATTCTGAGCATTTTCAGATTTGGCCCTAAAACTTAGGGTTTCCACAAAAAGAGGAATTTATGAAATCTGAAGCCATAGCTGGAAGCTCCTTGCAAAAATTGAAGTTTAGAGCTTTGGATCGAGATTTTTGGCTGGGTAGATCTCCGGGAATATCAAACCCTAATTCAGGGCTCTCCCTAGTGAACCCGAGAGGACAAAAAGAAAAATCTGAAGGGTGAAGATTTGCTGATCTCAAATTCTAAATACACCAGGCTGATCAGCTCATCAAGGTGCATCTTCCTTCCTTTCAGAAAGTTGAAATTCACATTTTGAATTTTTAGGGTTTTTCCGACAAACCCTAATTCGGGACCAGATCCAGTTTTCAACATTTCAAGTGGTAAGACCTAAATCTTTTCTATTTCATTTGAAGTACTCTTTAAGATGTCTCACCACACCAAGCTTGAGGATAAGCTTGAAGGGGTTGATAACTTCCGAGCTTGGAAGTATAGGATTGGGTTAATCATGGAAGAGAATGAGTTGGACTCATATATAAAAGAAGACATCCCTATCCCAGAGGATGAAGAGGCTAAGGTGTTGCATAAGAAGAAAATGGTGAAGGAAAAGAGAATCATTGCTGATTCTATCAAAGACCATCTCATACCCCATGTGTCTCTCTAAAGACACCCAAAGCTATGTTTGACTCCTTGAACAAGCTAATTGAAGGAAAGAACATAAATCGGAAGATGACCCTGTGGAATCAATTGAAAGGGGTCAATATGTCGAATGGAGAAACCATTCAATCCTATTTCTCCAAGGTTTCTCAGATCAAGGAACAACTTGAAGCTATAGATGAAATGGTGGAGAATGGTGAAATTGTTATGACTACTTTGAATGGCCTACCTAGGTCATGGGAATCTTTTATCCAGGGGATCTGTGCCAGAAAGAAGTTAATCATCTTCAACAGATTATGGGAGGAATGTTCTCAAGAAGAAGCAAGGCTTGTGGAAAGAGAAGGGAAGATGGGAAATGAAGATCAAGCTCTCACAGCTCACACTAAGAAGGGAAAGTTCAAGAGGGAGCCATCCCATCATGAGAAGAAATCTTCTCATCATTTTCACAAAGACAAGAAAGATCTAAGGTGTTTCACTTGTAATGGGAAGGGTCACTTTGATTCAGAATGTCCCAAGAACAAAAGGGACAACCACAACAACTCCAGCAAGAAGAAGAAGGGTAACAAAAGAAGGTACCATGCTCATGCTGCCGAAGATGATGAACCTCCAAAGAAGAAGGCTAGGGCAGAAAGTGATGATAGTAATGATGACTCATCAAGTGAAGAAGAGTATGTTCTAATCTCTGCTCTCACAGGTACTATTTCCCATGGTTGTAATGATTGGTTAATTGACAGTGGGGCTTCCAAACACATGACTGGGTTTAAAGAATCCTTTGTAAATCTGTCTGAACATGAATCACCCCATAAAGTGAAACTTGGGGATGATTATCAATATCCCATCAAAAAAAGTGGTGAAGCCTCCTACAACCTAGATTCTGGAAAATCTTTGAAGATGAAAGAAGTCCTTTATGTACCTGGGCTCAAGAAGAACTTACTCTACATCTCTGCATTGGATGCAAAAGGTATGAGGGTTGCATTTGTGGATGGCCAAGTCCTAATGTGGCCAAAGGGAAAGACCATGGATGATGCAGTAGTGATTGGAGAGCAAGAGGGAGGTTTGTATAAATTAAAAGGACAACCTGAACATGCCATGGTGCATGAATCCATGGAGCCAAGTGAACTTTGGCATAGAAGACTTGCTCATATGCACTATAGGGCACTTCCAATTGCAAGCAAGGCTGTAGAGGGTCTTCCTGAAATCAAGACCAAACATGAAGGTGTTTGCAAAGGATGTGCAAAAGGTAAGAATATTAAGAAGGCTTTCCCAAGCAGTGAAAGCAAGGCAAAAGATATCCTAGAAATCATCCACTCAGATGTATGTGTTCGTATGTCATCTAGTTCTCTAAGTGGGTATGTTTACTATGTCTCATTTATTGATGACTTCTCTAGGAATACTTGGGTATACTTCTTGAAGAACAAAGATGAGGTGTTTGATAAGTTCAAGGAATTCAAAACCTTGATGGAGAATCAAACTGACAAGAAGATCAAATCATTCAGATCCGACAGTGGTGGAGAATTCACCTTGGGAGACTTCAAGAAGCTTTGTAGTGATTCAGGGATTAAGAGGGAGTTGACTACTCCTTATAATCCTCAACAGAATGGAGTTGCAGAAAGGAAGAACAGAACAATCATGGAACCAGCAAGGGAAATGCTGCATGAACAGGATCTACCTATGCATCTATGGGCAGAAGCAACTAAAACAACTGTATATGTGCAGAACAGAACACCCCACAAGATATTGGACAACAAGACACCAAAAGAGGTCTTTTGTGGTAAGAAACCTGAAGTCATCCATCTCAGAATATTTGGTTGTCCAGTATACACTCATGTCCCAAAGGAAAAGAGGACTAAACTAGATCCTTCAGGAAAGAAGGGTATCTTTGTGGGTTACAATGAAAGCTCGAAGGCTTACAGAATATACTTTCCAGGGTTCAAGAAGATTGATGTCAGCAAGGATGAATATAAGTTCAAGGACAGGTAATCCAAAAAGCAAAGATCAAGAGGGAGCACACTCTAGCAACTCTTGCAAGGATGTAGATTTTCAGAGAGAGTTGACCATCTTCCTACACTCCACAATAGAAAGGTGTAGAAGAAGCTACTTCAGCAGCTCCTACCAGGAAGCAAAGACTCAGAGGGAGTCCACCCAACAAACAAACAAAGATAAGAAAGACCGTATATCTTCACCTACAAAAGGACTACAACATTTGTTCCAGCAACAAAGATATCTATTGAAGATATTGAAGATATTGAAGTTCACAGGATCTAGGATGAAGAAATGGAATGCCATGATCCGTTGATCATGAAGAAGATGTTTGGGATGCAGTCCCAAGACCTGACAGGGAGTCACATGTGTGCAGATTGAAGAAAGCCTTGTATGGCTTGTAGCAAGCTCCTAGATCTTGGTGTGATACAAAGAGGAAGCTTGTTGTTGAATTCGATATGAAGAACTTTGGGAATGATGCATTATCTCCTAGGTATGGAGGTGTGGCAGAATTCAGGTGGGATCTTCCTTGGTCAAGGGAAGTACACAGTAGATATTCTGAAGAGATTTGGGATGATGGATTGCAAGGCCATGGCCACACCCATGGAATCGAATCAAAAGATTCTATGTGATGCTTCATCTGAGCCGGTTGATGTCTCTATGTATCGTCAGATGATTGGGTCCTTGATGTACCTGATGAACACGAGACCATATATTTGCTTTGTTGTGAACACATTGAGCCAGTTCCTGACAGATCCGAGGAGTGTTCACGTAGTTGTTGTAAAGCATGTTCTGAGGTACCTAAAAGGTACAGTGGATTATGGGCTCAAGTATGAAGCGAATCAAAAGTTTAAGCTGCAGGGTTATGTTGATTCAGATTGGGCTGGTAGTGCTACAAATAGGAAGAGCACATCTGGGTGTTGCTTTAGTATGGGATCAGGTGTGATTTCTTGGTTTAGCGGGAAGCAGTCTTGCGTAGCACTGAGTACAGCTGAGGTAGAGTATGTTGTAGCCTGTTCAGCTATTTGTGAGGCAGTATGGCTATGGAAGCTACTGTCTGAGTTATTTGATCTCCCATTAGATGCTACTGGTATATTCTGCGATAACCAGAGTTGTGTGAAGCTGTCTGAGAACCCAGTGTTTCATGACAGGTCGAAACACATAGAGATCAAATATCACTATATCAGGGATATGGTGTAGAGAGGAGCCGTGAAGCTCCTGTATGTTGCGACGGATGAGCAGATTGCAGATGTGCTGACGAAGCCACTAGCCAGGGTGAAGTTCGAGTACTTCAGGGAGAGGATGGGTGTTCTTCAGATCGAGGACACTTCGAGGAAGAAGTGATAGACACATTTGCTGAAGCCATTCCAAGCATGTTGGAAGGAGGATCCTTCACATGTCTGTGGATGTAAGCACTGGATGATGAGCATCAGGATGATGTTTTGGTTTCTGCTTTGTATGATCAGTTGGATCATTTATATATGTATCTACATATCATGTTCGATGCTGGATATGATCTGTTGGATCATTTATATGTATATGTATGTACACATCATGTTGGAAGCTGGATATGATCAGTTGGATCATTTATATGTATATCGCATCATGTTGGATGCTGGATATGATCAGTTGGATCATTTGTATGTATTTTGTATATGCATCATGTTGGATGCTTAGACCATGTATCTGTATATGTATCAGGTGGATACATTGTATGATCAGGTAGATCATGTATGTTGGTATGTATCAGGTATGATCAGGTATATCATGTATGGATACATTGTGTGGATCATGTATCTATGTATCAGGTGGATACATCGTGTATGGTGATATGTATCAGGTAGATACTTGGTATGCATCAGGTGGATACATTGTAGGATCAGGTTGATCATGATGATGAGCTTCAGGATGTTTCTCCTGACGATATGTACCAGGATGGTACAGTGATGATGATCAGTATGATCATGGGCATCAGGATGATGCCTCGTACGATGATGATCCGTTGGATCATGGGTATCAGGTTGATACTTGGAGGTTAGAGATGATATGTGGCAGGTTGTGCAAATAGCATGTAATCAGTCCTGGGAGATATGTTGGTCGTGCTGCAGAACATAAATGTTCCTGGGATACTCTTTCCGGTATTGCTATATAGTATGTAATCAGTCCTCAAATATCCGATAGGTTGAGCTGTGTGCTCGTAATCAGTCCTGGGATGAGGTATTACTACGGAGACATGTAATCAGTCTTGGAGATCCGAGAGGTTGAGCTGTGTGCTCGTAATTAGTGCTAGGATGCTCTTTAGAGATCTTGCCGGTCATGCTGTGGCACATAAATGTTCCTAGGATGCTCTTTAAAGGTTTTGTCTATCCACATGTAATCAGTGCTAGAGATCCGAGAGCTTGAGCTATGTGCTCGTAATAAGTCCTGGGATGCTCTTTAGAGATCTTGCCTGTCGTGCTGCGGCACATAAATGTTCCTGGGATGCTCTTTAAAGGTATTGTGGAGGAGATGCATGTAATCAGTCCTGGTAGATCTTGTCGGTCGTGCTTAGGCACATAAATGTTCTTGGGATACTCTTTCCGGTATTGCATCCCCACATAAAATTAGTCCTGACAGGCCACCTCTATCAAACCGTTCGCACAGATGATGAAGACTTGCAGGTGGTGGGCCTACATCCAGTATGAAAAAGGACTGGCTCTGTAGAACTTCCTATGATAAGTAGAGTCAAATATTGGTTGAGATAGTAGCAGCAATGACGATGATGATGATGATGCATCGATGACAATGATCCCGAGAAGAAGACTTGTCTAGCAGAACTATGTCGAGAAATACCTTCCTAGTTAAGAGGGAGTGTTGATGTATATGTAACTTCGGAATGTATTTCATCTGTGTATTTTATATATATTTATTGTACCCTTATAAGAGATGTGTTATTCCTCTATAAGGAAGTGTCGTCATGTGGATTGACAAGTGTTGCAAGTGTGTGTACTTGCCGATGGGTTATTAGAACACCATGTGTGGGGTCAGCCCTAAAATATATATTATATTGTGGATGTATCTAGATAGACAAGTCGGCCCCATAAGGTCACTGGGCAAACAGGTTAAGTATAAATAGAGATCAATAGATCTCTATTTGCATCATTCGGAGAGACACACTTCTCTCACTCAGAAAGTGGAGCACTAGTGAGGAGGAGGATCATCTGCTACTAGGAGACTATCTCAAGTGTATTTTGGTTTTACTTTGGTTGAGCCATTGATCTCTCTATCTCTGAGGAAGTTGTGGGGTTTTTCACCTTAGGGTTTTCCCCACAGAAACTCTGTGTCTCTTGTCTCTCATGCTTTTGTTTCTTGTGATGCTTGTCATGCTTATTGTGATTGTTATGCATTGATATATTGTATATGTTATTCTCTCAGTAAAGATCCAAGAGTATTGTGAATTAATGCTCAAAATTTAACAATGTAAGAATGACAGATTTTGGAAATTTCTCTCCCATTTCTATAATCATTAGAGGTCTAGGATGCCTAAAATGAACTTGAACAAATGTTTCTAGTTTTCTTAGGTTTTCATGTTTTATAAGGTTTCATTTTTGTTTGGTTGGATTATATGAATTTATAGCTCTCAAATAATTTAGACAATATTATAAACACAACCGTAAAATCTGATGGTAATATGGTAATTACTTAGTGCTAATTAATTTGTAATTACTGAACACAAATTACTCGTAACTCGATCTAATTATTCCAAGTAAAGAAGTTACCTGTGTGTATGGTGCTGCAATCTCCTCTACTGCTGCCATGGCTCGATTTAGGTCGAAGGAACTCGTAATGTCCCATATTTTGACTAGGCATGTTTACCTATTATACATACGGCACTCTATTTTGTTTATTATCCGTTGGTTTCAACTAGACTGAGTAAACTATATTTCAACATGATTAGACATGCTTATATGTTGCCATTATGTTTATGAGGTTACTATGCTCATACTGATACTACAATTATGATGCTATGATGTTACCATTCTCATGATGTTATTATGTTTATATGGTTACTATGTTGTAGTTACCATGAGATTCTTTTATTTCATAATGAGAATGTATGTGTAATAATCGTCCTTGATGAAATGTGATATGTATGATGTGGTTCGTATGATGTGATCGATTTAAGGATTTTATGTGATGAAGTAAATGGTGTTGATAATATGGATCAAATGATCATCGTATGGAAATATTGTTATAAATGTATGGTTGTACAGTACTAATCCACAGGATACAGGGGCTATGTAATAGCTGGATACTTGATATGAAGTATGGTGTAGTACCTATTTTGCAGAGAGCCTTTTGACCAAAGTTAATGATACGATGACACAGACCAATAATCTCGATAGTAGCACAGCATGTTTTGATGGGGTATAGACCCAGGATGTTGAGAGGGATGGATGTACGTTCCACCCTATGTTTCTATAATACCCGAGGTCGTGGGAGGGCTATGCTAAGACACACTCCCCAAGTTGTTGTGATAATGATGGTCAGATGCCTTCCAGGAGAGACTAGGTCCACTAGTTAGCCAACTCTACTGCTCCCAGGTTCTATGTGGCCAGGTCAGTATAGATGACATCCACTTTTGAACTAGCAGAGGAAGGATAGGGAGGATATAGATGTAGGTTAGGATAGGAGGATATATTAGTATTGTTAAGGGTTGGGTATTCCTTGATCTTGACTTAGTAGTAGTAGGTACCCCTTCCTTGAAAACAATTGATTGATTAATTATTAAGAATCTAAAAATATAATGATGTTATAATTTGATTGGTTAATTGTTAAATGACTAAAATATGCTAAAATGCTTATGTTGAATGTATGTTTGTTGTATATGCACGAATGATTTGATTCTATCAGTTAGTAAATACACATAGGAGAAATAATGTTTTCATATAGTACATATATGATTTGTGCATATGTTGGCCACGCATGCACACCTTGCACATGTACACTAGTATTAATATGATAAATGATAAACATGATAAATGATCATAATGTTGTTTTGTATAAGATTCAGTCGTACATTAATTAGGTTCGGATAATGAATGTTTAATTCATGTAGATATGTATAAATAGGTCAATTGATTTATTTAAGTAAGCTACTTATAAGTGATGCATTGGTAATTAATCATTGTTGCCTTAAGATAGTTGTAGTTAGTAACATAGTTATTGCTTGGTTTACACTGATAGCATTATTCTGTTTAGCATACGTACCATTCTAATTAAACTATTAAACAGGTTTTGTCTAAAATAAATTGATATATCATAGTTCCTTTCTTTAAACGAATTACTAATATTATTATTATTAGGACTATGACTTGAAAAACATAATTAGTGTTGAATGTTTAAATAATTTACAGTTCTATTATCGGGAAAGTTTACATGCTCGATTGAAAAAGAAAGAATATTGGTATAAGTAGAATAACCCAATAGGATATGATTGAATGATTGTAATATTATTTTATTCAAATGATATGATTATTAAACTTATTTTTTAAATTAAAACATGATGGTGAAATCTAATTTGTATTGAATATTAAGCATCTTCATTATGAAAATTCAAGTGTAATATTTATTATTCTATCCTAAAAAGTTAAAAAAAGAGCGGTGGATTGAACTGTCAATTCATAAATAAGCCTCGTAAAAACCAATAGTGGTCATTCCAAGAATAAATAAATAAATGGTGTCAGTTTGACAGGCCCAACATAATTAGCATTTTATTGTTTAAACTGCTCAAGAATGAAAAGATTCGGTAAATATATTTGAATATTGCTTTTTCTTGAATAGTGGAATAACATTAATGATTTTGGGATTTCGAGACATTGAGTGAGGGCAGTGGAGTAAGGCTGAAGCAAGGAGGAGGAAAATTTGGATATATAGGGAAGGTCTTATGGAGGAAAAGGGGTTTTTTTTGGGTTGGTTTTCTTTTGAAGAATTAGACTTAGTATGGTTATGAAAAGAGGAAGATTTGAGGAGGTGGGAAACTCATCTCGAAGCTCGGAGGAGGTGGGAAACTCAAATATGGAAAATATGGAGGAGGCGGTTAACTCAAAAAAATTACTATTGCACTATGGAAATGTACTATGGAAAGTTGTTGTCGGGATTGTTGGTTTGTGGGCTCGGGGGCTAGGAAACCCATTGGTTTCCTAGGGTCAGCACGATAAGAGCTGTTCGGCAGGGTGGTTCATCCATTTTTGGTATCAAAGGCTTGGACCGGAAAGTATGCGGAAGAAAAGGCTTGGACGAGAAAGGCTACAGGAGAAAGGGAACAATCTATCACTTACCGGATCCAGGTATTTCACTATTGGTTAATAATTTACATCCTAATTCTATGCATACTTTAATTGGTTAGATTGACTAGCCGATATGAGAATATGTGAAGTCTATGATAGGAAAATAACTGTACAAATGTATATTCCGGATTATTCACTAGTGTGTTTGCAGAAACTAAGTAAAAGTAGAAACAAACATGAACATGGAGATCTGATTGAAACAATATAGTTTTATTTAAACATGTCAAAACATGCTCATGATGAGCTTAACACAGAAATTAGAGCTTAGACACTGAATTTAGCCTAGGAATTTGACGTAGGAAGATGTGTTAGTGCTCTTCCGGAAACAAGAGCACTACAGAACTGATGTCCTTCCACCTAGGGGACGGAGACTTGGCCCTAAATAACTATACATTAAAACAAATAAAGTCAACAATGTGTAATTCAAAGTTAAATATATTAAACAATATGATATCAAATAAAATACAACAAATACTTGAACATTAAATAAAACAATAGCTAACCATGGAAAGAATGATCACAGTGAGAACAACAATGTGCCCTTGTTCCAGTAGAACTAGAAGGCCCCGCCTGGGTTCCACCTATACCCGGGATGTCCCGGCCACCACCCATAGACCATGCAGATGTGTTTGTCTTATCGATGTCCTCCCGACTCTATAAAGACATAGTCACAAATGTGGTATGTCTAAGAAAATGACGTGTGGCATGTCTAATTGAGTCATCAATCTCATCTAGGCCGCTACCAAACCTGGGTGGCTGAGGAGGGGAGTTTGGATCTCTCCTTGGTGCAAGAGGTCCTCTAAATGGGTTGCAGTGGGCCTGAGGTTGATCTTGGGCAGAGCCAAGACCGACACCCTGAAACTCAGTGATGTAAAAATAGTTGACATGGTAGCCCAACTCAAACTCAACCCACAATTTTCGAAGGAAATACTATGGGACCTCCAAATTGTTGCATGGGGGCCTGTCAAATACCATAAACCATCTATTTCTCCAGTTATCTCTCCATGGATGGTAAATACACCAGTCCATGCAAACCCATCTATTCCTCACATCTGGAGGCTCTCCTATCGAGGTAACTATGAATTTGTTGTACAACTCGGCTTTGGTGATGTTGAGGTCTTTTATTTGTTCTTTGGACATCCTAGTGGAGTAGTGTTCCCTCATTCAATCCCTGTATTGGCTCAGATTTGTGATCTCACTGTGTGCAATATTGATGGATTCAATAATGTTTTGCAATGATGAAGCCAAGAAAACCCGAGAGGGTTCCTTGGTGCCCTTCAATTCATCGCTCAATACCCTTAATTCATTTTAAATCTTGGTGTAATTGATCTTCGGGGTTTTCATTCAGTTCATTGTTCGTTCCAATGTTGTCTTCTGAAGGTCAGGTTTCATTGGTTTCATTTGATGGTTCAGGAGTGTTTGTCATCTTGTTAGGTGTAGATGGCAACAATGAAATTTTTTTGGTTTTTTAAAGGATTGTAATTTTTTTTCAAATTAAAATTGAAATGGAAAACAAAAAAAAAACAAAAATAACAACAAATTCATGCTTTGTTGAGCACCTACCTGGAGACAACATTGGCAAAGTGGTGGAGGAGCGAATTCGTGGTGTTGAGGAGACCTTCGAGTGATCCACAATGAGTTCGTAGGGTGCTTGTTTGGCCTCTGTGCGCTTGCGGGTTTGTTGAAAATGACAAACCCGTGAGCTCTGTTTTTTTTTATAAAAAAACAGGGACGCGCATGCGTCATTAACGTGTGCTCGCCATTTTGTGCGTACGTGTTAATAACGCATGCACGCACATTTTGTCTATGTGAGCTCAACCACGTGGACGTTCGGCATTGTTGAAGCCGAGACGTGTGCCCACATTTGGAAGCACATGCTCGTCGCTTTTTTTTTCCGCTCATGCACTCCTATTGCGGCCTTTTTGGGTATCAGCTTCGTGCGAGTACCCATAAATCTATTCGTAGCAATTAATGCCATGCACAACCAATTTAATGTGACGTACAATCAACGCATAGTAAAATGAATTATTTAAGTTTCAATGTCCATACTTATAACATCAAATAGATTCATTTATGATCAAATACCCTCAAATAATTAGATAGTCCAAATTGATCAAGATTCTAAAGCAAAATGCGATGCTAAAAACACCTCCTCTGGAAACTTTATCGTGAAAGTTCTAAAAAAACTAGGGAAGGATTGACACATTTCCAATGCATCCTCCCATGTATTGGAGGTGGGACTATTGTAATCCCATTGGTACTTTATGTGGTCGACCAATCTATGCCAAAGTGGTCGGTTTTGTTGGGTAGAGTATATGGACGCATTAGGCCATCGATACCCCTCATCTGATATGTGCAAGTCATTTAAATCTATAATATGAAAATGATGTGAATTATAACTACCCAAAAGAGATACATGAAAAGCATTATTCATATGACTCAATGATGATGATAATGCTTGGTGATAGACAACAAGTTCCAATTTCTCCATTGTTTTAAAGGACCCCACAAATGCAGGCAACAATTTGGCTCCTTTGCCAAATTTAATTGTATTGTTTTGCATCCTAAGCTCCAAAAATATCTTATTACGTTTGACAAAACTTATTTGATCATATCACTATGACATTTATTTGGAAAAAACATCCAAAAATAACACATGAGTTAAATTTCATCCCTTAAGATTTACATGTAGATGTTTAGTAGTTTTCTTTTTCTTTTTCTTTATAGTTCTATTTCAAATACACTTAAGTTTCCAATTTCAATTGATTTAAAAATGTTTTAACCCCATTTTATGTCTATCTGCTAATTTATGTTTTTATTTTATTATTTTTATTTTATTTTATTTACAAAATATATATTATCCATAAAATTAAATTGTATATCAATTCTTCAATTATACATATTATTTTCCTTTAGTTATTCTTCATGGAAACATATATAGATGCTTAGATATATTTTTTAATGTATCCATTAATCCTATTTAATAATAAAATTTCCATGTCTCTTAATAGGCTTTTTCTTTGTGGAGGATGTGTAAATATTTTTTGATTGAGAGAAGCTAATCATTATTACTCAGTAAGGTAGCACCTTATTTTATGCCCCTCATGAGCAAGTGAATCCATGGCGTATCCCCTCTGTGGCATGAGATTGTTAGATTCACACAGCTCTTAAGTTCAGAAAAGCCTATCAATAACATGGTAGAACTAACTAAGCAACCTAATAAAAAATCTAAAAAATGAAACCCTTGGAAAAGACATACTACATGGAGATTATGGAAATGTCTTAAACTGATGACAACTTAATAGCAATAGTTTTGATCTGCTATATTGTTAATAACTTTAATGTTACTTCACATAACTAAACTAAAGGTTGACAAATTATCTATAAGATACCTGCATATGCCATGTGCCATTTTCCGTGCTATTGATGTGTCATCTTTGGTGTGTCAAGCGCCCTCATTGTCCACAACTTAGTGGGTCTTTACACCTTGGTGGTGTACCCTTGCGATCTTGATGTACCATTTGCTTAAGGTATGTGCACAATATTATACTTTATCTTCATGTGTCTATGACTTGTGATGTACCATCCTTTGTGGGTAATGCGCCCTTGCGGTATTAAGACTTTGTGGGATCCACACATACTTCAAATTCTACTTTGTGGGATTATGACCATTTCCTTGTTATCACTTGTGGGATTTGCACACCTATACTTCCATCAGCTGTGGAATTTGATCATAGATGTTCTTCAACCGATGTACCCTTCTAGGAACTTCTGCGCATTCCACTTTCTAAAAGCATCTTATGATTGGATAAGTTTGTGCGCTTTTAGGACTGTCCAACCATTTTTCGTTTCTAATTTATTGTGCACTTCCAACCATTCAAAAATCAACGCTCGAGTTTTCTTGCATACTCATACCATTTCTTCAACCAAATGCTTGGCTTCTTGTGCACCTGTACCACTGTCCAAACAAATCCTTTGACTACTACCATGAGAGAATATGACTTGGTGGACTTGACATATGCTGAAGGACCACATGTTGTAGGATACATTACTTTTTTTCTTTCTTCAACTGGATCTTCATGATGTATCCTCTTATTTGTTTCTTCAAACTCATCATGCATGATGTATCCTTGGACTCACATCTTCATACTAATTGCACTTCTGGATATTCTTCTTCAAACATGCTTCACTAGTACAAAATGAGAAATTAATGACTAAAATTCGACTATAAATAACTATTTTTGAGTCAGTGACTAATAGTATCCGATTTGCACTATCTTATATCTAGTCTTATCACTAGTCTTATTTCACTGATTTAGTCATTGATACTCACTGATTTAGTCATTAATTGTCACAATTAATGACCAAATATACGACTAAATAAACTACTAGATGATAACATATTAATGACTAAGCTAAATACGACTAAACGTTAGTCGTACTATAAGATACTGGAAATTAGCTACTAATAGTTGTATATATGCGAATTTAGTCATTTTCTTAGTCACTAATTTATGATAGAGTACGGAGAAATCGAACCACCAATCTCCTACCTATAATTAGGTAGGTGCTCTACCATTGAGCTAGCACCCTTTAAGAAGTTTTTATTGCTTGACAATGATGATATTCAAAATTTTTTTGCATGGGAACAAAATGAATGTCAAACATATTCAAGAATAATGCTTCAAGTACTAAAAGAATTCTAAGATATAGCAGTTCAACTCTGACAATGATGAAAAAATCAAAGAAGAATGATCTTACAAACTATGCATGAGTACAATAATCCATGGTTGTACAAATTATTAGGAACAAAAGCAAGTTATTTCCCTTCACAGACAGAAAAGAATACAAGATCCAACTTGCAATAAATTTGTTTTAATTGTCTATCAATTGTTGATCTCTCGATAGCTAGAGACGTTTGCCTGTCTGAGATCCAAAATACATACAATTATCTTCAACTTCACTTCTTCAAAACCAGTTGCAGTAAAAATTATTCTAGGAATTGTCTTATGAGCAAAAACCATTTTTTTAAACAACAGGTTGTCGTTTCATTTGTATAGTAGCAGGTTTGTTGCTATTCATGGCAGGATGACTTGCCATCCTGCAAGACAAAATAAATGGAGTTAAGTCAATTGTATTTCATAGAAAACAGAAAATATAATCTCCTTAAAAGCAAGATGTCACAATGAGGAATCTAACTAGGATGCTCTATTCTGGAGTATAGGGGAAGTAGTTTTGTCGAAAACCCTCTTTCAAGGCTACGCTGCATCTTAGGAAAGAATTCCATGTAAAAAGAGAAACATATCAGTCTCTCTGTGGTTCAACAATTTCGTGAAAACAAGGATTTGCTCGATAAATATGCTTAAGATGTTGGCAATATTTTAAATCCTCGAGCCTCAACAAAATTGTTATGAAGATGGCTTAGTGATGCGAATGCATGCAACCCAGAAATTACAAATGTCCAGGCCCCGGAAAAAGCTTAACTGAAAATGGAATTATCATTGGCACTATTGACTCTAAGAAATTGTTTAGAAACAACAAATAAAGTGTGGCATATAGTTCTTTGATGTCGTGGATCAAATGCAATCAATGAGAGGTTAATCAAATTTGATATTTAAATTTTTGATGTTAAAATATCTAAGTCACTCGAACAAAGACAAGTCATATGGTAATGCCGCCACAAGTAAAGAGGCAAACAATAATATACTATGGTTGAAGGTTCAATCCATATGCAACAAAAATTTCAAATAAATAAATGATGGGTATGAGTATTTATAATTTTATATGCTTGCAACATGCAAACTTTTGGATACAATTCACTTGGGCATGAATATCTTGAGCATATTGATAGATATACTTAAGATGATTGCAAGATTTTATAGCCTGGAAGCCTGGAGCCTGACCAAAATTGTTATGAAGAAGGGTTAGTGATGTGAATGCATGCAACCCATAAATTAAAATGTCCAGGTTCAGGAACTGAAAATGGCATAATCATTAGCATTGTTTCTCTATGGAAACAAGACATACAAGAAATTGTTTAGGAATAACAAGTAGAGTGTGGGATGTAGTTCTTTAATGCCCCTTTTCAAATGCAATCAATGAGGTTTATCAAATTTGATGTTAAAATATCTGAGTCACTAGAACAGAGACAAGTCATATGTTAATTCCCACACAAGTAAACAAGCAAACAATAATAGAATATAGATGAAGGTTTGATACATATGCAACAAAATTTTCAAATAAATACATGATAGGCATGATTATTTATATGCTTGCAAAATACAAACTTCTATATACAATTCACTTGGCCATAAAAATTTGTGAGTTCATCTACAATGTTGATTTCAAAGCAATGAATGGACAAGGTATATAGTTACAACACTCGATCACGACCTGAAAAAACCAGTATTTTCCCAATGTTATATTAGCTATGCCCAATAAAATAGACAATAGGAACGCATCTCAAACCAACAATATTACCAATAGTCGCGACATGTAATTTGAATTATGTATCACCATTTAACTTTATCATAAAACAACAGGATCATAGAAAAAGTAGAATCTCAATTAGGTTCATTAGGATTTGTCGGCACAGGTTTACACCATTACACACAATTAAAATTAGGGAGTCAAACAAACATCTAACATCACAATTGTATAATATAGGCGCTTGTTAAAGGTTGGAAAACATCATAACAAAAAGGTGCACCTGTTCTTTATCTCAGTAGCCATGGTCATGAAAGCCTCTGCTCCACATTTGTTGCATCCTTTGCACTTGTCTACAAAAATGGAATGCCAATCTCATCAGCAAATGCCTTGAAGAAAATAATACACAAAGCATGTCAAGAAAAATGTAGACTCAAAAGTGACAAAAAAAACTAACCCTTGAGATTAATAAAAAAAAGAATCTACAAGCCAAGTCAACAAACTTAAGACCACAAACTTCCGTAGTGTTGCAATTAACAAAAACCAGAGTACCAACAACTTCAAGGCACACTCATATTTAAATCCTCATCAAGTCAAAGACGATGATGCATACAGTGAAACACATAGCAGTGCACATGATGCCAAAGCTACTCACCATTTAACATTACCTTGGCTGTATCATAATCAACAACTTTATTAGCAGTCAAATCGCATTTGTTTCCAACAAGCAACTTGTTGACATTCTCACTCGCATAGTGATCAATCTCATTCAACCATTGTTTCACATTATTGAAACTCTCCTCATCAGTAACATCATAAACAGCTTGCCAACAAAAGAAAAATATCATTATAAAGCCATAAATTTAAATAAATAATGGAGTATACCAAGGATACCAACAATCTATAGCTACTCAACATTTAACATTACCTTGAGTGTATCATAATCAACAGCTTTATTAGAAGTCAAATCACATGTGTTTCCAACAAGCAACTTGTTGACATTCTCACTTGCATAGTGATCAATCTCATTCAACCATTGTTTCACATTATTGAAACTCTCTAGTAACATCATAAACAACCTACCAACACAAGAAAATGTCATTATAAAACAATAAATTTAAATAAATAATGGATTATACCAAGGATACCAACAATCAACAGCTAATCAACATTTAACATTACCTTGGCTGTATCATAATCAACAGCTTCATTAGTAGTCAAATCACATTTGTTTCCAACAAGCAACTTGTTGATATTCTCACTCGCATAGCGATCAATCTCATTCAACCATTGTTTCACATTATTGAAACTCTTATGATCAGTAACATGATAAACAATCTGCCAACAAAAGAAAAATATCATTATAAAACCATAAATTTAAATAAATAATGGAGTATACCAAGGATACCAACAACACATTGATAAAATCCCCACAACTAAACAAGCTCCAAGCTACCACTAGTAAATCCAAGGATTTATTCATCCACATGAATAGAAAAATTACCAATGTAGCACCAAAGTAAACATCCACTTAAGCAAAATAGGCACTTACAATGATACCATGGGCACCATGATAATAGCTGCGACTTTGAGTAGTGGGAGAGGGCACATTATTTCTAGTGGAGGATACAACCCCAAGAGGGTTGTGGGACTCATTTCTTCACTTCTACTGGTTAGAGCTTTGAAACTAAGGTCAAAAGGGTGAAATGGTTAGAGCTTTGAAACTAAGGTCAAAAGGGTGAAATCACTATACTGGTGGGCATATTCAGTTTCTAAATCAACTGATTTACATTTCTATCCAAAAAATTGAGTTGCCAAGGAGGAATTATTCATCACTGGGATTGGTTGTTGTGGCTAGGAGTTGTCCACATCATGTTTTTTCTAGATAGATTACATGATTAGGAGGACCAATGCTAGATAGATTACATGGATTCTCTGTCAATGTCAAACATACATACAACAGTTTTCCTTTGGGGTCATGCATGGATAGGAGTAGCCTCAATAATGAATATTATTTTGCATTGAGAGGGATCATCCACAAACCTATTAAGCACTGAGTGAGATCATTTGCAAACCTCTTTGTGCTTAAAAGACTGGGGTTAAGATCTATGTAAATATTTACATTGGAGATGACCAGCAATTCGGACCTCAGTGATTCATATTAAATGTGCATCGTGGTAGTAAGAGATCTTTGCAGTAATTATAAAATTACATTGGAGATGACAGGAAATTCTATAAGGCATAAGGCACGAGTGCATTTGAAAATAACATAAATTGTAAACATAAAAAATTAAACATGCACCATGTCAATCACGGATGAGAAATAGCATAAACATTCACCATGTTAGTTATTGCTTCCCATTCACCGTGAATGGGAAACAATAACAAAGCAATCAAGACCACATTTAATATTTACATCATTTGTAGCACTCGATCATGAAATAGAGATTGTTGCTGAGAGCTTTCTTAAAACATTTGTAAAAGGGGGGAATCCCATCCTTCTGAGACTATAGAATTCGAATGGACAAAACACATCATTGTTTCCCAAGATCTGGGATCCAACTTGAACCCACAACAAATCATATAGAAATCATCAAATGGTATACTATTTTTCCAGGCCCAACCTTAAGTAAACATTATTAGTAAAATGGCTATATTCCATTCTTTTTTTAAACCATGGGAACAACAACCTCCCAAGGGTATATCCAACAGCCCGCAAGCCAGATATACCAGAAACTTGTAACTCAGCAGGGGCCGAGACGTCCCGAGACCCTTTATCCCAAGGGAGAGCCTCCAGGGGTCTCCTACCCTTCGAGCCTTGTCACAGCGGGCCAATGAGCAACCCTACCCCCTGCAGGTTTTGAACCTGTGACCTCCTCAGAGATAACACATGTTCTTAACCATTAGGCCCACAGAGCTATATTCCATTCTTGCAAACAATAAATAAAAGCTTCAAGAGGGCAACAAAGTTAACCATGCATACCTGAGGTCACCCTCCTTCATAGCATGATCTGTTTTAATCCAAATAACTTTAATAATTTGGTGTTTTTTCTCTGGCGTCGGTGACCATGTTCCTGCGAGTCCCATGCCCACCATTCTTTGCAAGGAGTGTATACGCTCTCTGGTTGTTCACAGGACAATGTTCAACTTTAAGTGGTCTTCAATTATTCAGATATGTCTACTGTCGTGTGGAGCAACAGTTTGCTTTATAGAAGCTGGGGCATCATCAATAATGTATATTCATTAATAGTGTAGATGAATGCCCCAGCCCTACAAGTAGCCCAACCGTCCACCTTGCAAAACAAAAGTTTGGCATGTTGATATTATAAATGCAGAAGAAAAATAACTACCTCAAACCATTTCAACAGCCGTTGAAATCAAAATTTGAATAGTTCTAAGTACCAAGTGTTCAAAGGTGCTAATGGAGCTCATGAGGAAAGCTTTGTTGTTTGCAGTTCTAAAATATTTTATGTTGCTAGACAATTTGTTGGTGACTTTGTAGACTTTGTTTCTCTTGTTGATTTGAATCTTCATCATGAGGTTGCAATACCTTTGTTTTTCCTCTCAATGGAGATCTCTCACAAGTTTGATCCTGATACCCTAAAAAAAACTATATATATAGGAAGAGGCATTTGCAAATGAACAAGAATGCCCTTGAGATCCAGTTAGAAGAAGCAAATTCAATATCAATTGGTCAGATGGAGGAGCATTCAACTGCTACCCAATCGCAGGCAAAGTTCACATGGAGAACCGTGTTAGAGCATCCAAAAGAAAAAGACAAGATTAACCAAACGGTATCATCCCTAGGTGTCATAGCCAATGACAAGTGCACTAGAGAAGAACGTAGCAGGTCAATAATGCCATAGTCGATTAATCCCAAGTGTCAAAATGCCATACTAAATTTATGTAATGTATCCAAGTAAAAAGAATAGTGCCCCAAAAGAATGTCGAGCACTCGAGCGACCATTCATTTTATATTTTGAAATACAATTAATAGGTTGTGCTATGCTATATATCTGGATAGCAGTAAGCTCATTGATGAGCAAATATTTGAAAATGTATTTAAACTTGTTCATGAACGAATTTGAACTTTCCACTTCCCTGTCATTCGCTTCATCATATCCATAATATAATAATAAAAAGTTCACACCGCCAAACTGATTCTCAGGCCAATACACCGCCTAAAGGAACCACACACGCCAAGCATGCACTTGAAAGCAGGTTGTGCTATGCTATATATCTGGATAGCAGTAAGCTCATTGATGAGCAAATATTTGAAAATGTATTTAAACTTGTTCATGAACGAATTTGAACTTTCCACTTCCCTGTCATTCGCTTCATCATATCCATAATATAATAATAAAAAGTTCACACGGCCAAACTGATTCTCAGGCCAATACACCGCCTAAAGGAACCACACACGCCAAGCATGCACTTGAAAGCATGGTATCAGAAGAAACAAGATGGATGCAAGAATGGATAGCAGGCCCATCGTCCTACATTAGGAGCAAAGCCCGTTGATTCGAAACCAAAAGTAAGATAGTAGGAGTAAAGCAAGCAGCATACCTTTCAGTTACGGAGCTAGTTGTTCATTAAGTTTCTGAACCCGAAGTCTCAGTGGAAAAGCAAGCAGATCGAGATCCAGAGCCTGTTGATCGTAAGCGTGATATTTATGTTCTAGATTGAGACCCAGATCCTCCAGCCCCAGCTTACCTAGTTTCTGCTTATTCATTACCAGCAAAGGCAGTTATAAAGTCGGTTTACCCAGCAACACCCACTAAAGCACCCGCACTAGCAGCGAACGAATTTGAACTGGAATTTAGATTGGGAATTGTTTCATATACAATAATTTAACCTGCCTATCTCTTGCATTTTCAAAAGTAAAGGCCAAATTTTATAGTATTTCGGAGGGGTTCGTAATCTCTTTTACCATGATTTGAAACATTGTAAAGTGTTGAAGCCCGTCGATTCACTGTTTACTTTTGGAGATATTGATCATTTTTCATTATCTATTGCACCCAAGTTAGTTCCCAAAACATCGCGAAAGGAGAACATCAAACACTCAAAGCGCACTTAAGAAATCTCATCATCTAAAATACTATGTTTCAACGTTAATTTCACAAATGCACAAGGTTTTCAAAGCTGGCAGAATGAGTGGTATCGAAGAGTGATATCTTTGTAAATTGGGTGAGGAAGAAGTTCATTTGGCCTTGTATGTTGTGCGATGGAGATTATGCACACTGGTGCAGCTCGCTATGATTTAGATAGGCTTGGAATAATTTTCAGGCCTAGTCTAAGGCAGCTTGACTACATGATCATCGCAGTCAGTTCTAAATATCGGTTTTTAGCGCATTAAATTAATAGTCAAAGGAAGACTGTATTTTGGGTTTGGAGGAAAAAGGCTAAAGGAAAACAAAAAATATTTTGCAGATATGAATTCATTCTACAATATAAAGCAAAGTGCCATTACAGTGAAAACTAAAAACACCCAGAACTAAAAGAATATTTTGGAGACATACCTCATCTGCGAGAATGGGAGAGCAATTGAAACAGGCGCAACAAAGAATTGAAAGAAGAGTCTTCTATGGTACATGGGTTTGGCTAGCTCCACGTGCCCAAAGTTACCAAGGCACTCCGCCATGATAGCAAAGCAGGTTTCACACTTCACTTTGCGATCAATAGTGCCCAAAAGAGGATCACTATGGAGACCGCGATCATTTGGCGACTAAACCCTCATCCTATGCGTCAACATTTTTTAAAATTTATCTTTTAAGAAAATGTAAAAAAAATTTAACCTAACTTAAGTTATGAGCCTTTCATTCATTGTACTTGTTTATATTCCAAATCCATCAAAGTATTTATATTCCAATCCATCTATCCAAGTGATCAGAGTACCTATAGTGCATGCAGTGAATGATCTCAAACATTCATCCTTTCGATATGCTGCTTGTCTCCATCATTTCGATATACACTTACAGGTTCTATGAAAGTAGATGTAGTGGCTAGGGTTACTATTAAAACAAGAAAGCTGCAGCTAGGGTTCTACTTGAATGGTAAACCCTTAAGGTTTTGATGCTTCTCAAGTTATGATAAAAACACTCTCAAACCTGGCACAAACCCTTGCAGCTTCAGTTGAAGGATAGAAAAACTCCCCAATTTCTTTGTGAAACTTTTATTTTTCTCAATTCCTTTCCTTCCATTCCTAATTTTTCTTTCACCCAAATCCTTTCCCTCCATGTAAATTGAATTGTTTAATATTAATATATTATATAATGTTTAACTATAATCTATTTATATATGAAAAACATATTATATTAATTATTCTATACTAAAAACATATTAAATTTGGTAAATTCCGCTTGAAAGATAGCAAAACTCCCCAATTTCTTTGCGAAACTTTTATTTTTCTCAATTCCTTTCCCTCCATTCCTAATTTTTATTTCACTGAAATATTTTCCCTCCAAGTAAATTTAATTGTTTAATATTAATATATTATATAATGTTGAACTATAATCTATTTATATATATGAAAAACATATTATATTAATTCTTTTATACTAAAAACATATTGAATTTGGTAAAAAGTTGCAAAGCCGATTATTATTATTATAATCTTTTTATTTTTATTATTTTAATTTAAAAATTGCAAGCCAACTATTATATAATAAAAACATATTGAATTAGGTGAAAAGGTGCAAAGTGGATTACTATTATTATTATTATAATCTTTTTATTTTTATTTTTTAATTTAAAAATTTCAAGAGAACATTAAAATGGGAGGGAGTATTATTTTGTTATTAAAAATTGAGACATTGGCATTTTCATAACAAGGGGCACCAAGGGGGAAATTTTTAACTTTTTGAGCATAAGTGTGAGGACGATACTGATGGGCAGGTGTGAATGACGATTTCTTGGAAGACGCAAATTTTATGGATTTCACAATCAAGACCAAAAGACTTTAACTTGCCAAAAGTTTTAATGATTGGTGAGAGGGTCAATCAATAGACTCCAACTCTTTCGAAAACAAAATATGAGCATGATAAATGAGATGAGCTGAACTCAAGGATAGAAAAAGGAGACATGACGATATTTCATAATGCGAAAAACACCAAACTGCCAACTCAACTTGACCATGACATGGCAACACATGAAATATAACTTGATGAATGTGCCGAAGAGGTCAAACAACGATGCAAATGACGAAACTAAATATGCATGAATACCATCAAAGCATCCTGGGATGGCAGGTGCGGGGAGAGTAATTTTTTACTCCAAGGGGAACCAGCAGAAGGAATTTTCTTGGGGCATAGGAAGAAAAACCAATAATGGAGCGGAGTGGCTTGGCCTCATCAAAGGGCTGGAGATTCTTATCAACCTAGGGATAATGAGACTTACGGTCTTAGGAGACTCCTTAATCATTATCAGAGAAGCTAGTTGTATAGTTGGAAAAATAAAAGAGCCCACTTCAAAAATGCATCATCTCCTCCTCTGCATTAGTAGAGATTTTCATGAGCTTACCTTTCTGCAAATTCTTCGAGGACAAAATGGTCAAGCTAATGAAATGGCCAATATCGGAGTTAGGCTCTCCTATTGTTTGCTAAGATATAACAATGATGTTTTGGAAAACTCATGGATCCCTTAGACTTTGGTTAGCCCTAATGGATTGGGCTCATGCCCCTTCTTATTGGATACCTTTTCCTCTTTGGTTTCAACACTTTAGAGGGTTATTTATTTCAAAATTTTGGGATCTCTCCATTGGATTTTTTATGGTTCCTATACTCCTCATAGGATGCCCTTGCATTCTTGAATTTATTGCCATTAATCAACTCTCCAGTTGGTTGGCATGCGCGCTGGATGTTGGGGTTTATCTTCGCATCTAGAGGCTTCCCAGCTCTCATTCCTTCGTCCGCAGAACTTTGCGTATGTTGCTTGTCTTTTTGGAGATCCTTTTTGTTGACAGGAGTATGGATTATCAATGCGCGGGGCGTCCTCAGGGCAGGGGTGATATGTTTTTCCATGGTGTTGGGCACCCGCAGGGAAGGGGTGAAGTGATATAGAAATGCGGTAAGTGTTTCAAGCCGGGGAGAGGCCCTAATGGAGGCTGCAGCTGTGGGCTGCAGTAAGAGGACATGAGAGGAGACTCGGCATAAGCTGAGTGCAACCACGGGCTTGTTCATTATTGCAGACACGTCGGGGTTGGGAATCCGCATGGGTAGACTAGGAACCATAGTATTTCCAAATTTGAAGTGGAATTCTTGGATCGTTTGCAGGAGTTGGAGCTATAAGTAAGGTTGATTATAAGTGAAATCCTGGAGCACAAGAAAGTCCTATATCGCCTTTACAATATGGCGTATGCTACACACTCAGAGGCTAAAGTTCAACATTAGAGCATTACTGAGAAAGTGGAACACTTAGAAGAGACCTTGGGCCTAGCTTTTCCCCATAAGGCCCGTAAGCACAAAGTCTCGGGCATAGATATTGAAGACATCAACATGAAAATGGAGAAGCTACAGAAGTTCATGGCAAATGCTAGAAAATTTGTGGACCTCATCACGAAGAAGAACGGGGCAACGAGCTCAGATGGCGCTGGCATGGATACTGGGTTGCAGTAACTATTAGTCGGATCGGGTCTCAGGTTGGGTTCTTTCTAGTTCTATTTTGTTTTAATGTCTTTCAGTAATATGCATAAGGTTTTTAGAACTCATAGACTAGATAGTAGTTTCAATTTTGGCATCCTGGAAGGTTTGAATTTCCAGTTTTTGTATAAGGCACTATCTCAACAATGTTTTTCTTCTGCATACTCCTTCTAGGGTAGTTCATAAGATGCTATAGTTTTCATAGGACAGGAATATACAATAAAAGTTATCAGCTAGAACATGATGAACTTGGTGTGATGGATGTCTTCCTCATATGGGAGCAATCTGATCATTCTCTGTTATTTATTTTCCATCTTTTTATATAATCAAAGCTAGCTAGCCGTTTCTATTAAAAAAAAATACCATCAAAGCATCCTCATTAGATGACCAAACCAAAAGAAAACTCATCCCAGTTACACGTCTTATTTCGAGAATCTATGGGTTACCTAAAATTCATAAGAATAATACCCCCCTAAGACCTATTGTTAATACTATTGGATCCCCTACCTACCTCTTAGCTAAACTCCTAGCTAGCAAACTAAAAACTCTTGTGGGTAACACAAAAACTTATGTCAAAGATTGTACACATTTTTTAAGTAAGATAAAAAACATGAGGATCAACAATAATGACATCCTCTTGAGCCTAGATGTGGTATCATTATACACCATGATCCCCGTAGATGAAGTTGTGACCTTAATTAAGAACCTAACAGATTCCCAAACAACACGGTTGGTGGAGCTATGTCTATGATCGACATTCTTCAGTTTCCATGGATTCTTATATGGACAAACATGTGGAGTCGCAATGGGATCCCCCCTCTCCCTTGTAGTGGAAAATCTCTTCATGCAGCATTTTGAACAATCAACCATTAGGTCCTCACCACCCAAACTAGATTTCTGGGTAAGATTTGTAGATGCTACAAATGTCAACTTAATGGGCTCATGGTATGGATAACTTGAACAAATTCGTGAAACATTTGAACAAATAGTCTAACAAAATTCAATTCATGATGGAATTAGAAGAAAATGGTTCCATTACATTCTTAGGTGTTCGTATTTCAAAAGGAGATGATGGAATCCTACCCCTCCAAGTCTTCCGAAAAGAAACACATTCTGAGCTATACCTCCATGCAGAGTCACATCATCACCCATCCTAGAAAATAGGCATGATCAATACCTTAGTTCCTAGGGCCTTAACAAACTATGATGACAAACATATTGAGCAATAAACGACTGACATAAATGACTATTGTACAAATGCATTATCAAAATTGTAATTTTCCAATGTGAGTGTGACACAACTAAAAATGACTAATTCACATTAATCGTTGTTAGCTAGTCATATTTATATTCACGTGACTAAATTAGTCGTTTATGTTAGTCATTTTTATTTTAGTCACTTGTTGTCTAGTCATATATTTTATCCCATGACTAAATTAATCGTTTATCTTAGTCATTTTTTGTTGGCTTATTTAAAATTGCTCAATTTTAGTCATTTAATCCTTGAAAAAACAGTGGTGACTAACTTTTTTAGTGGCCTAGTCATTTATCTCTCATTTTGTACTAGTGCATCCATATCTGTCACCTTCACCATCTTGCGCATGTACTTCTTGTATTCATGTTCTTCTTCATCATGCACACATACTCCTAGTATTCATGTTCTTCTTCATCATGCGCATATACCTCTTCAAAGCTACTTCCATATAACTCTTCACACTTCTGTAGGAATATTGTATCCACTTTGACTTCAGATAATATCAATGTCTTAGATTGAATGAATCGACATCCTCTTTGACATTAGTTGACATCAATGAAAACAAAAGTTCAACACAACATATTTGAGAGGGAAACCTAAGATGGAGAGATCTTCCTATTCAAGGAGTCTCGATCAAAAGAGCTAATTGACTGGATCTTAGATATGGAGAAATACTTTGATACATAATATATTAAGGATCGTAATGTCAGTCATATGGCTCTAGATTACCTATCTAAGCTAACAATAACATATCAACATAAATAAGAACATAAAGAGAACAAGGAAAATAATACACCAGATATATGTGGTTCACCTAATTGAGATTCGTCCATGGCAAGGTTGTCTTCTTATTATCTCCAGAAATCTCCCTCAATCTTATAAGAGAGAAACTATAAATCAACCCAATACAATATAGCAGATCTTGAGATCACAATACCATGTGTCAATACTATCTATGAGCATGCACCACTTTATAACTTGTTGTATCTCAGTGTTTTTGATGTGACTCCCTTTACCCTATTATATACCAAGAGATATGGAGGAATTACTCTCACATATTGCATGTGGGATAATATAATTCTCCATAATAACATATCTTTATATAATGATGGATATCAAGAGTATATTTTACCATAATGAATATGGGATATAATGTATTACTCTTTTACATAAGATTGTGTATAAATTCCAACATAATACAAAGATATTATTACCTTCCAAGGAATATAAAATATTCTAACACCCCCCCTTAATAATGGCTGGGAGAAAACCCTTTCTAACACTAATGAAGGAAGGAGTCATTACTTCTCCCCCCTGATGACAACTTCCAGAATATCCATAATATCCAAATAAGAAGAACACTTTGGCTAATGGAATTTGATGAAGAACAAACGCTTCTCATTGAATCATGAAATTGCACATGAGCCATGTTGTATGATGAAATACCAACAACAAGATGCCCAGATCTAAAGAGAAGCCTTTATGGCTACTGGATCTAATAGATGTTGAGAAATTGTGACATAATCCAATAGCAAGGTTCCTGGATCACCACAAGAATCATCACAACCATAACTAATATATGAAGAACTCTGATATAACATCCACACCAATGTACAAATACCTTTTGATGGATGATACAACAGAACATGTGGCTAAGAACACCACAACAATGTACAAAATACTTAGATGGCCGATACACATGCAGATAGCAGACATTCTTCCAATAAAGGTGCAATATAAATACTTGTATAAGACCTCAAACATCGAAGAAACAAGACCCCAATGGTCTATACACCGAAAATGATATCGTACAGCTGAACATCATGAATTTAATAGTAGAAGATGGTGCTTCATTATTTATTAAATAAGGTGATAACAAAGATAAAAAATTAATATGCTCGGGAAGGAAGTACGGAAACCAGCTTCTTACAACTTTTCACATAAACATAGAGCTTATTTGCACAAAAAATTCCAAGATTAAGGAATACAAAGATCATAAAACGAAATTGCTCATACATAAATGAAAGTGCTTATACACAAAAAGGTTAGAAAACATCAAATGTAAAGATGAAAGATAATATGATAAAAAATATTAACTTGCTCATTAAGGAAAATGAAGTTACTTTTACACATTAAGTGTCAGCCACAACATATAAATAGTGAGCAATAAAATAGTTCATACAAGATTTACAAATATGAGATTGTTCTTATACAATTGCTTTTATAAACATGAAATGATTAGAAATCAACACGATTAAATATGATAAAAAAAGAAAAAATTAGGTATCTTGTTAAAAATATTAAGCATTAGATGGTTTATAGCTGTCATCATGACAAAATACTAGAGATGCATGCCCTTAAAAAATGTCAATCCTTTGATATAGGAATGTGAAACAAATATATACCAAGAACAAGAAATAATATCTTAATAAACATGATTAGAGAAAAACCCACATGCAAAACAAAAAACTGAATAACAGAAATCCAAAACACTTTACCTTTCTAATTAGTAAAACAGTAAAAAACAGAAACTTTACTTACAACCCTTTTGAAAAGTGCCAAGAAAAGTAACTCGTGGGTGTGCCAACAGTTGTCTCATGGGTAAACACTAATACTCGTGGTTTCTGTACGACGATGTTGTGGTTACTCGCGGGTTGTTGTATATTGGAGTCACGGCTACTCATGGGTCTCTATGCAGTAAAGTTGCGGTTATGTCGAAGCACTCGCGTGTCTATGCACAGCATGGTAGTGAGTACACTAAATTAAACGTAAGTTTAATAGTAGAGAAGAAGCGAGTATGTCGTAGAACACGCTAGCCTATACACTGAATAGTTGTAGGTTTGCAGTATACTCGCAGGTTCATAGTAGGGAGAGTCACGGTTAACTGCAGGTTCTGCAAAGGAAAAGTCATGAGTGTCGAGTTTGAGGCAGAAAACAATGTCGAATAAGCCGAACACGAAAACCTACACAAATTCTACCAAAATTGGATGAAATATTGTTGATCTGACAACTAGAAGATAGATCTCCTTTAGGAGAATCCAAAAATCATAGGGTGATTCCATGAAGACGGTAACTATTTTTGGCCAAATATGACGATGAAAAACAAAAATTTTACCCATGTATTAAATTGAAGCCCTCGAAACTCATATTTGCCACATGAATTTTGACATGTAGTTAAAAAATGAAATGTAGAGAATTATGTTGGATTTCCAATGATATTTTTTTCTAAATATACCAATGTCATTTATCATGTCAAATTTTCATTTAATGAAACATGTGTACTTAAAATTTTGAAGAGCAATTAACAAGTAGTTTGTGTGTGTGCAAAATAATTTAATGTTAAAGTAATAATTTTAAAAAATGAAATATGTGAACATGATCTAGACAGAATGCACCAGTGCTTACATATTTTTCTTTTAATTTTCCTTGAAAAATTATATTTATTATTATTTTTTGAAAGTGACCAATGAATATTTCAGCCGCATGTTTTGCACACATGTGTGTGTGTGCACCAAATCTTTTGATTGTTTACATAATTTGCAAAAATAAAAATACCCTTTTGAAGAGGATGCACTTATCTAGTGCTTGTGTATTTTTTCAAATTTTTTGGATGTGTATTTTGGATGTTTGATTTATCTTTGAGCTCAATCGAAGTTGTTAGCAAAGTTTTTTAGGGCAAGTTTTAGTAGAAATTTAAAAACAAAAGACATACGAAGATAAAAATTCATAAATTTTATGTATATGGATAGAGGATTCATTGACGAATCCAATGGTATCAAGTCCACCTATTAATGTGCATTTAATGATATAGTTTAAGCCTCTGAAAGACATGCAAAACTTTCTTTCTGCAGTGAAAAGGGCTCTTGTCCTGTTTTTTAGGCCCTCAATTGAGGTATTTAAAATACCTCGATCGAGGGTTAAATATGATCTCAATCGAGGTTTTTACATAGACCTCGATCGAGGTATGTTTAAGCCTTCAATCGAGCAAATACCTCGATCGAGGGTCTAAACTTAGCAAGCCGCGGGCCTTTTTTTATTATTTTCAAAAGCTAGATTGAGCTTTTCAAAAGCTAGATTGAGCTTTTCAAAAGCTAGATCGAGCTTTTCAAAAGCTAGATCAATATTTTCAAAATCTAGATCGAGCTTTTGAAAAGCTAGATCGATTTGTTGTTTCAACCCTTGATTGAGGTTTTAATAGCTCAATCGAGGTCTTGTTTCAACCATCGATCGAGGTCTTTTAAATCCCTCAATCGAGGTGTTTTAAAACCCTTGATTGAGGTTTTAATACCTCGATCGAGGGCTTTAAAAGACCTCGATCGAGGGTTAGCGACACAAATTTTTGGCACTTTGCTTGCCAAAAATCGTGAACAAGCTTCATGGATCAAGTCGGGTATGTGTATTATGTTGAAATATTGTAACTTCTAAGAATATTATATTTGTACTTTATTATTCCGGAGATGTTTCATTCCTCCGTGAAGACCTTATTGTATATCCAGAGATGTTTATTCGTCTGTCAGAATGTGGTAACTTGTGTTATTAGATTTCCCTAGTGTGGTCGGCCCAGAGTTAGTTGTAATGGGGTGTTTAACCCAGTGGTTAAACTTGGGGTCGACCTAGTTAGTGTAAAAGTCAAGTCAGAGTTGTGTATAAATAGAGGAGGTGTGTTCCTCATTTAACACACACTACACTCACTTGTGAATAGTGCATAGGTGAGGGAGAGTTCTACTATGTAGGAGAAGGAGCTCATGTCTAGGGTTTACATCTTTGTATTTGCTCGTCACCTATATTGAGGAAGCTTTGTTGGGTTTTCTACCCCACGAAGGTTTCCCAGGATAAATCTGTGTCTCTTGTGTTTATGTTGTGCTTCTTGTTCTTTCAATGATCCTATATATGATGTTGTTTTGAGCTAACCTGAAGGAAGGCAATGTATGCCACTTACGATACTTGCTTCACTTGCGACAATTTGAAGGTTAGGGTTTTGTATAGCAAAAACGAGTCATCGTTGAAATTTCGCTATAAATACATTTTGGAAATGGTTCAGGATCTGAAACCTTTACGGGTCCTAGATAAAATCCCCCTGTACCTTGTTTCCAAAGGAAAACTTCTAATTCGTTGTACTTTGTGATTTATGATCAGTACAAGTAAGGGTTTCTGCCTCTTCCAGATCTCAGTCATAAATAGGTGACCTAGGGAAAAAGGTCACAACATGGGCTAGGAATATCCAAATGAAGTTTAGTAAAGAGTGACAGGTATAGCTTGGGCTGTAGTTTCTCAGGTAAGGTTTTCAGAGGCCTAAGTTGAATCAGTGACACGTGGCACACTGTACAAGTTCACTCTCCTGTTTTATCCCATAAACAAGTCACATTGCAACACTTGGAATATCTCTCTCTCAGAAAATCAAATTAAGGTCAGACTTGTGGGGTTGGAAAGATGAAAAGTTAGGCTACCATAGGCCAAGATTTCAGACCCTGTGAATTCGTAATTTCATAGATGCACCAAAAACAATCAAGTGCATATTTCTGTCAAAACATAATTGTTTTCTGAGCACCTTCATTCTTGGCTTATCACTGCTACAGGAATTTAGGGCTTCGAAGAAAGTTAGAATTTATGGAATCGGAGTCTACGGCTGAATTCACCTCATCAAAATCAAAATTTAGAGACCAAGATCGAAATTTTTCGTTGGTGGGAAGGCTGGGCTTGATCAAACCCTAGTTCGGGATTTTGATCGGAAAGATGGAAAATTAGGGCTTCTGCAAAAGTTGGAATTTTTGAAGTTTGTGACCACGAATGGAAGCTCCTCAGAAAAATCAAAGTTTAGAGATTTGGATTGAACCTTTTGATTGGGCATAAGGGTGGGCTTCACCAAACCCTAGTTCGAGATCATGTCGAGAAGATCCAAAAGTTTCAAAGGCAATTTTGAGGGGTCAAATTTTGGAGATTTCAAAATTGAAGTATGCTAGATTCATCAGTTCAGCAAGGCGCATCTTTCCATCCATTTAGAAGTTTGAAATTCAAAGTTTGAATTTCTAGGGTTTCTCTGACAAACCCTAATCTAGCTCTAGATCCAACTTCAACAAATCAAAGTGGATTGGGTTAAAAACAATCATGACAGGTATGACTTGAGGAGATACAGGTATGTGTTGAAATATGTTCATGATTAAGTTTATGATTGTCTTCATATTATTTAGGTTAGTACAATCTTGATTAATGTTAGACTTGTCTTATTACCCTAGTAAAATATGAATGCATTGGAATGATAGAATACATTTATTGATTAGGGTTACGAAACTTCTGATTATACTAGTGCCCTGTGGTATTGTATGAGGATGATGTTGTCTGCTACCAAGATATAGGTACATCAAGAAAGACAAATCAAGTTCTATGACCATGATGACATAAGGACAAAGACTCATCCATAGTCTTTTACCACATAGAAGATCTAGTTACGAGGTATGCATGACCTTGTTCTACTATGCTTAACCCATGATATATGTAAGTTCTAGCACAAGGTCTCTAAATCATTGAAGAGAACAAAGAAGATATTGTTTGGGTATGTTAAGACATAACCAAGCTTGATAATCCAGGTATGTTTTCCTATATCAAGTTAGAATCCTACTTTGTTAGGATCTTAGGTAAGTATACCTATGTATGAAATTATCATGACCATACATACTTAAGATTATTTACAATCATAATGTTTTGATAGTATTAAGACTATACTAATGAATGTATGATTATGTATGAGATCATGATGATGACACTAGTGCACACTTAAGAATGCATAGTGGTCCAGGATGGATAAAAGTTCAAAATAGAGATCAAGTGGGAGGAAACCACACAAACATAAAAGATAAGTTTTTAGGTTGTCATTTGAATTACTTCTTGAATATCCGAATAGTAAATGATATTGCTCGTAATAGTTGTATGCATTCCTAGAATATATCATGTTGAGTGTAAGCATTCATATGGCATTGAATAGTATACTACTAATATGCATATGATGGGTAAGTTCGACAAACTTTCCATTGTTGTTTCTGTTAGGATATTTAGACACTTAGGAGTTAGTTAAGATCAAATTGTGTAATATATCCATTCGGGATAGTGTGTTTCTTTAGTATGCATTAGTATGCATTTGTAAATACTTAATCCGACGGTCACGATATGTTCCCGACATAGAGTGATTCGACGGCTCAACTTCTCTTAGATCAAACCTAACCTTGATCCATGGCTTAACACCCGATTGGTCCATGATATCTATTTAAAGAGCATGGAGGGTCATTGTTTATTTGATCGATTATGAGAAGCTCATTTGTAACTTTCTTTCTTTGCATAATAAATTGTCCCGTAGAAGCTATTTGGTCGGGGTCGTGGAGTGTTTCCCTCAAGTGGGTTTAAACCATGTCAAAACAACGATGTGTTGATCTGTGATCTGTTTGTGTGAAGTTGTTGCTCTTGGTGTTCGGTCCTTTGGTAGTACCCTGTGTACCCAAACATGGTATCAGAGCTTTTATGAAGTGTCGCTTCCGGTTATGATCTAGATCTTGAACTGTTGTTGCCGAAACTCGAAAGGGTTTCTAGTTTTGGTATTTCTATGCATTTCTGGGCTGTGGGAGGTGTTCCATTGCATCCGGAGCGTCGTTTCCATTGGGAAATATTTTTCGTTTGATCGAAAACGGTTCCTAGTTGCTCCAGAAACGCGTATTTCATCAGATCTGAAGGTATAATGTTATAGTGACGCATTTTTTTTATTTTCTGTTTTAAAAGAAAAAAAATCTCATATTTTATCATTTTTTACTGTTAGATTTTTTTTGGGTTCAGATTGTTGCTTTCCCTTCTGCGTATGCTCTTTGCCGTGCACCTTGAGCGATCTCGGGAAATCAGAAACAGAAAGGGAAAGGGTTTTTCTCGGCTGCGTATGCTCTTTGCCGTGCACCTTGCGCGATCTCGGCAAATCAGAAACAGAGAGAAAACGTAGACTTTTCGGGCAAGCTAACGAAATCTAACTCCACAAGTGTGGAAAAGTTTTTTTTGTTTCAATTTGTGGTGTGTTTTGCAGGAAAAAGGGCAAGCACGCAAACCGAGCAAGAAGAGTAAAAAAAAAAACCCCTTCCTCATTCCCATATTTTACATACCTTTTAATCTAGCTCACTTGGTTCAAAGTTGCTTTATTCCTTAATAGGTCTTGAGTTCGAGTCTTAGGAAGTTACTTTTAAAAGAAAAAGTGCATGCAATTCTATTTTCAAGTTACTTTATTGTAAAAGTGCATTTCACTTAAATAATAAAAATAAAAAAAATACAAGTGAGTCACTTAAGTTTTTTTTTATTGTTGCACTATTTAAAAGTAATATCATTGTAAAAGTGAAATCACTTATTTTACAAAAGTGGTTCACTTAAAGCAACTTTCCTGTAAAGTGATTGTCAAAAGGTTCATCTTGGGAAGAGGGGGGTTCTTTTTTTTGCTGGACATTCTCTAGCTGCCACATCACTATTGGGGACATTCTCAATAGTTTCTTTGTTCAAGCATAACTTCATCATACAGAGTCAGTTTTTAGTACTGTTTTTTTTGAAACCGCATATTTTTTCGCGTTCTTCACATCCAAACTATTGGTTTCTTCTTTTATAGTCATTGATTTACAAATATGGCCGCCCCTTGTGATATTCTACTTAACAGTTCCAACTATTTCTCATGGAAATATCGTATGGAGGATGTTCTATGAAGTAGGGGACTTTTCAGAATTACAACAGGAAAAGAAAAAGAACCCACTGATGATGATAAGAAAATAAAATGGGAAAATAGATTTGATGAAGCTCGTGGATTGATTGGAATGTCAATCTCTACTGATTTGCGATTCCACATATCTGAAATTGATGAACCTAATGCTGCTTGGAACAAGTTGGAATCTGTGTTTGGTAAACACAATGAAATTCGAGGTCACCATCTCGAAAATGAGTTGATTTCTTTAAATCCAAGTGACTTTTCATGCATTCAAGATTATTTATCTAAGTACAAAACTCTTAAACTCTTATGTGCAGAATGTAAGATTGAGAGGGATGACAAACAATGCATTTATCATATTCTTTTCAAACTTGGACCTGCATATTCTGTTTTTGTATCTACATTTTACTCCATGAATGCAGCTAGCTATCAAGAGCCTAGTCTTGAGTCCTTTTGTGATTCCTTGATTAGAGAACAAGATAAACTCATTCATCTTGGAATAATCAACAATGCAGATACATCTGGGAAAGCCTTATTGTCCCAACAGAAAGAAAAGTCCAAGCCTCCCAAGAAACAAAATTTTCGCAATAATAAATCAAACAAGGGTCCCAAACCCTCTCAGTCAGCTCCTTCTTTAAAAAATGACAAAGGATCCAAGCCAAAAGGAAAGAAGACTGAGCGTCATTGCAACTATTGCGGGAAAGATAATCATGATGAATCTAAGTGTTTCGAGAAGATGACAGCCTTGGAAGCAGCAATGAAGAAGCACCACATCAGCCTAGATTCGTCTTCAGAATCTGCCTCTCATGGACATGCACTTTGTGCTTTTGGTTATTCTTATAATGCATCTTCTTCTTCTACTTCAAATGAATGGCTCATTGATTCTGGAGCATCTTATCATATGGCTAAGGATCAAGCCATCTTTTCTACTATGCATGAATGTAACACCAAACAAATATTTGTTGGTGATGATAGATCTCTAAGTGTTGTAGGAGTTGGAACAGTTCCAGTAGATAATGGTCATTTTAGTGATGTACTATGTGTTCCAAAAATTTTCTGCAATTTGTTATCAGTCTATCAGATCACTCATTCTGGTGAAGGTAAAACTGTGACCTTTACACCTCACCAAGTTGTAATCAAGGATTTTAAAGATCCTCAACAGGTCCTAGCTACCGGAATTGTTGATGATATTACCAGGTTGTACAAGTTTAACAACTTTGGTTCATCACCTTTCCCTTCATTTTTTGTCGCTCATAGTGATAACTTGAGAAAACTTTGGCATGAGCGATTTGGTCACTTAAATTATCGCTCATTGCAACAACTATGTAAAGAAAATATGGTGACAGGTCTTCCGATGGTATCTTGCAGGGATGGTGTTTGCTCCGGTTGTGTACTCGAAAAACATCATCAGGACAGTTTTGACAAACGTGCCTCTTGGCACGCCTTGGTTCCCTTGGAGCTTGTGCATAGTGACTTGTGTGGTCCTCTTCCATCTGCTTCCTTTTCTGGTTTCAAATATTTCTTAACTTTCATTGATGATTACACCAGACACACTTGGGTTTATTTCCTAAAACTTAAGAGCGAAGTATTTAACATGTTCTTGGCCTACAAGGCCCTTGTGGAAAAACAATCTGGTCATCAAATTATTAAGTTAAGATCTGACAATGGAGGAGAATATGTTAACAATAAGTTCACTACTTTCTGCACTGAACAAGGCATCCAACAACAGCACACTGTTCCATATACACCACAACAAAATGGTGTAGCTGAGCAGAAGAACTGCACTTTAAAAGAAATGGCTAATTGTATGATCCAATCTAAGGGACTAAGTCTTCAATTTTGGGCCGAAGCCATTAATTGTGCAAATTACATAGTTAATCGCACCCCCACTAAAGCATTACAAGGTATAACACTGGAAGAAGCATGGAGTAAAACTAAACCTGATGTAAGTCACTTCTGTGTGTTTGGTAGTGAAGCATGGGCTCACATTCCGGATGAAAAACCAAAAGCATTGCAACCTAAAAGTGAAAAGTGCATATTTGTTGGATATTTTGAAGATGTAAAAGGTTATAGACTTGTTCAACTACATTCTCATGATATAATCATTAGAAGAGATGTTAAATTTGATAAAAATCTCTTGGCCTGCGAGCCTAACTCGACGATTGTACCATCTTTGGCCTGCGAGCCTGATTTGGCATTTGTGCCTTCTTCTTCTTCTTCCAACTTCCTTGACAGGTTTCCAACTCTAGTTTCTGATGATGACAGTGAGGATGAAAATCCACCTCCGCCTGCTCATGTTCCTCCAGCTACACCAGTACAAGTGCTTCCTCGATGGGTCCGTTCAACATGTGAAGCAGCTGGTGATCTTGTCGGTGATCCTAGAGATCAACGTCGAACACGTTCTCAGTTTCAGCGAGCCTCTTCTCTTTTGGCTCAAGTTTCCGAGAATCATGATCCATAAAATTTTGCAGAAGCTTCAGGGAATCTAGATTGGGATGCAGCCATGGATGAAGAATATCGTTCCTTAATGGCGACCGATACTTGGGATCTTGTACCTCTTCCAAAAGGAAGAAAACTTGTCAGATGTAAATGGGTCTACAGAACTAAGTATGCATCAGATGGAAGTGTTGAAAGACTTAAGGCAAGGTTAGTTGCCAAAGGTTTTTCCCAAGTTGAAGGGATTGACTACATTGAAACCTTTGCTCCTGTCGCAAAAATGAACTCCATCTGCCTTGTTCTTTCCCTTGCAGCCTTACACAACTGGGAAGTCCATCAAATGGATGTCAAGTCTTCCTTCTTACATGGTGATTTACAGGAGGAAATTTACATGGAACAACCTCTTGGCTATGTTCAGAATAACTCTAGTCTTGTCTACCACCTTAAGAAATCCTTATATGGCCTTAAGCAAGCTCCTAGAGCTTGGTATGCCAAAATGGATAACTTTCTCCTTGACACTGGTTTTTCTAGATGCCATTCTGACCCCAATGTCTATACCAAGAAAGTAGGAAACCATCTCATCATACTTGTTCTATATGTTGATAACCTTATTCTTACTGGTAGTGACCCTAAGCTTATAACCCATGTGAAATCCAGTCTTAAACAAAATTTTGAAATGTTAGACTTAGGACATTTGCATTATTTTATTAGTGTCCAAGTCCTGCAAACCAAATACTGAATCTTTCTTTCTCAGTCTAAGTATGCTTGTGACCTTCTTCGTCACTTTCACATGGAAGATTGTACACCAGCCCCTTATCCCTTCCAATCTGGACTCAAACTTTCTACCACTTGTACTTCACCTGAAGTCGATGCCACCTTGTATCGTCAGCTTGTTGGTAGTCTCTTATACTTGACTCGTTCCCATCCTGACCTTTCCTTTGACGTTGGTCGTGTTGCCCGTTATATGCAGACACCTCATGAAAGTCACTAGAAAGCAGCTAAAAGAATACTTCGATATATTCGAGGTACAGTTCAGTTTGGGATTCATTACAGTACAGGGGGAAAACCTTTGTTGGTTGGTTTCACTGATTCAGATTGGGCCGGCGATCCTAATGATCGAAAGTCTACTGCAGGTTATGTTTTCAGTCTGGGATCTGGACCTATTACTTGGGCTTGTAAGAAACAACAAGCTCTTGCTCTTTCTTCAGCAGAGGTAGAATATCGAGCAGCAGTTAATGCCAGTCAGGAAGCTTTATGGATTCGACAGATCCTTTCAGAGTTTGGATTCGAGCAGCAGCATCCTACTCCACTTTGGTGTGACAATCAAAGTGCCATCAAGCTTGCCAAATATCCAGTTCTACATCAACGCAGCAAACACATTGAGCTACATATGCACTTCATCAGAAATCTTGTTCATGATCGTGTTCTTGAAGTGCTCTTTTTCCCTATAGATGATCAAGTTGCAGACATCTTCACCAAGTCTCTTACAGAAGCGAAGTTTTCTAAACTTCGATCTATGTTAGGAGTTCAGGAACTTGTCATTAAGGGGGGATAGGCTCTAATGCCTCCTTCCTTCTCCTAATAGTGTCACTTTTGTAAATCCTTCAATCCTATCCCAAGTTGTTCTTAAGGGGGGATGTTAGGATATTTAGACACTTAGGAGTTAGTTAAGATCAACTTG
This sequence comes from Larix kaempferi, assembly GCA_027924585.1. Classification (NCBI taxonomy): domain Eukaryota; kingdom Viridiplantae; phylum Streptophyta; class Pinopsida; order Pinales; family Pinaceae; genus Larix; species Larix kaempferi. The sequence continues at coordinate 4,232,682 of BSBM01000068.1, read as the reverse complement.
TGTAATATATCCGTTAGGGATAGTGTGTTTCTTTAGTATGCATTAGTATGCATTTGTAAATACTTAATCCGACGGTCATGATATGTTCCCGACATAGAGTGATCCGACGGCTCAACTTCTCTTAGATTAAACCTAACCTTGATCCGTGGCTTAACACCCGATTGGTCCATGATCTCTATTTAAAGAGAATGGAGGGTCATTGTTTAGTTTATCGATTATGAGAAGCTCATTTGTAACTTTCTTGCTTTGCATAATAAATTGTCCCGTAGAAGCTATTTGGCCAGGGCCATGGAGTGTTTCCCTCAAGAGGGTTTAAACCATGTCAAAACATCGGTGTGTTGATCTGTGATCTGTTTGTGTGAAGTGGTTTCTCTTGGTGTTCGGTCCTTTGGTAGTACCCTGTGTACCCAAATAGTTTCTCTAGAATGAAACCTCTTTGCTGACATGCTGAGATTTGTGCACACTCTTGATAGTATGTTCCGGTAAAGATGGAAGGCATCTAGATAGCCACTATATGCATGCAGGATATGGAAAAGTGTTGTGCCAAAGTATTGTTCAAGAACGTTGCATAACTATGTGAAGCATATCTATATGCATAATAGGTTATCATGTCAACATGATTTGATGATTATGAAGTATTACTAATCGTGTAAGTAACTTTCATTTGTAGGAAAGATCATGAAGAATGATGAACACCGGACAAGTGATGGATGTTCAAGAAGAAGACTTACAAATCAAACATGCTATAGAAGGCTCGTGCCAGAAGATTCTTTTAGAAAGAGAAAGAGGATCATGATGAGATTCTTGCTCCAAGTGGTTAGATGAGACCATTCTCTTAATGGTGTAATTGAATAAGTGGTGTGAATCAAGCTTTGTATGGGTACCCAGGATCGATAGTCATTTGATGAGCTTAATGATCACCATGGGTGATGTGGATTTCAACCATCGCTACAAGGTTGAAGATGGTGTATATATACAGATGACATTCTTCTCTTAGATGGATGTGTTGGCTTGGTTTTGCAACCAAGCTTAGTGCAATGGGCACCTATCAACAAGTGATAGCAGTTTCAAAGTTTGAAAGCAAAAACAACAATTATAAATCTAAATCTAAACTAAACTAGCATGTGCATATAACAAATAAAATTTTCTGAAAACGATTCAAGAACAATATGTAAAAAAAGATTTTGTATTAAGAATAGGGGCAAGCAAGTGCTTGCAATGGTGATACCTACAAGTGGTGAATATTGTTGAGCAACTTCCAAGGTGAGTAGCTCCAAGCTCCAAAGGTCTCTTCTCCAAGATAGCTACAATGGTCAAAAGCTCATGAGAGATTTTGACAGCATGAGGATAGGATGATGGATGGATGGAAAGTGAGGAGCCCCTACCACCTTTTTATAGTTTTTGGTGGTGGGGAATACCATTATGGTTTTGAGGAAACCAATGGTATTAACCAACATGGTTTAGGTACATTTTCCCTCCTTTTTCCTTTTTTGAATATTTTGAATATTTTGATTCCTTTTTTAATATTTTTGGGAATTTTGCACCCTTTTTGAGGGTTTTTTATGCTTTTTGAGGAAAAATATTCATTTTGAGTGGAAAAAGGGGTGTATTAAGGTCTTTTGGTGACCTTTTGGTGGCTTTAGAGGCTCAAATGGTGAAAAAGTGGACAAATGGGTCATGTGAATAAGGAAATGAGCTAGTGAGCACTTTTTAGGTGTTAACAGGATGCATGAAGGAACTCACCATAGAGTTCGAATGATCTTGAGGATCATATCAGTAGACCCATCTGATGGGAGATGGCATGGATAGATATGCAGAAGATCACTCAATGCAGAGTGTGAATGATGTTCAGTCATAGAGAGAGAATTGATAGCTTCTTGACAAGCTTGGGATTTACCAGAAGTAAAGTTGATCCTAACCTTTACCTTATGGTTATGGATTATACTATTATTGTATGTGGATTATCTCTTTCTGACAGGGAATGAGAAACAGATCATGGAAAGCAAGAAGAAGCTAGCTACACAATTTGAGATGAAAGATCTTGGATTTATGCATTACTTGCTAGGACTGGAAGTATGGCAAGGCTCAGAAGGAATCTTTCTTAACTAGGGAAAGTATGCTGTGGAAATATTGAGAAAATTTGATATGTTGGAATGTACAACCATGGCCACTCTTATGGGTTCCAAGTTGAAGCTGTTAGTTGATGACTCATTAGAGTTAGTGGATGTAACTCTGTACAAACAGATTATTGGGTCATTGATGTATCTGACGAATACCAGGCCAGATATATGCTTTGCTGTGAACACCTTGAGTCAGTATCTAGTGGAACCTAGGCATGTTAACTTGATAGCTGCAAAGCATGTGATGAGGTACCTAAAGGGTACAGTAGACTTTGGTCCATGTTGGAGATCATGACTTCAGATTGTATGGATACACAGATGTTGATTGGATAGGAAGTGTATCAGACAGGAAGAGCACATCGAGAGGGTGCTATTGTCTGGGATCTTCCATGATCTCGTGGTTCAACAGGAAACAATCTAGTGTGGTCCTCAGCATAGTTGAAGCAGAATATATAGTTGCTTGCTCTTTTAGTTGTGAAGCAGCATGGCTTTGAAAACTGTTATCAGTACTATTTGACTTAGAGATGGACCCCACTGTGATCATGTGTGACAACCAGAGTTGTATCAAAATGACAGAGAATCTAGTGTTCCATGATAAGTCAAAGCACATAAAGATCCGATATTTCTATATACGGGATATGGTGCAGAAAGGAGCTATCAATCTTGAGTATGTAAGCACTGGCCAACAAGTTATTGATATATTGACCAAACCTTTGTCTCACGTTTTGAGTATTTCCGAGATAAGCTTGGTGTAGTTCAGAAGGACCCTCCTTGAAAGGGGGAGTGATGAGGTCACTAATGATGATATTTCCTGCATCGACAATGAGGTCGATGATATGGATACCTGTATTGGTGATACCGACAATGAGGTCGATGAGTGGTCCTGAGACTTGGTCTAATTTGACACTGGATTGCATCATCCCTGGACTTCGGTCCCTTGAATTCATCCGTAGACATATATCTCCAAGAAAGAAGTCCCTAATGGACAAGAGGGATTGCATCATCCCTAGACTTAGGTCCCCCGAATTGATTCGTAGACATATGTCTCTGAGAAGTGGTCCCTAGTGGACGAGAGGGATTGTATCATCCCTAGACTTTGGTCCCCTGAATTGATCTGTAGACATATGTCTCCGAGAAGTGGTCCCTAGTGGATGAGAGGGATTGCATAATCCTTGGACTTCATTCCCCTGAATTGATCCGTAGATAGATGTCTCTGAGAAGTGGTCCCTAGTGGACAAGAGGGATTGCAGCATCCTTGGACTTCGGTCCCCTAAATTGATCCGTAGACATATGTCTTCGAGAAGTGGTCCCTAGTCGATGAGAGGGATCACATCATCCATGGACTTTGGTCCCCTGAATTGATCCGTAGACAGATGTCTCCGAGAAGTGGTCCCTAGTGGATGAGAGGGATTGAATCATCCATGGACTTCACTCCCCTGAATTGATCCATAGACATCTATCTCCGAAAATTGATGATAGGACTGCATTGTCCCTGAACATTTAGTTCAAAATGATGTGTTTGGATTGCATCGTCCATAGACATGGGACTTGTCTTAAATTGATAAGGATTGATCATCCTAGGAATTTGATCTGGATTGTATCGTCCATGGACCTATGTCCTAAAGTGAGAGGGATTGATCATCTCGTAATAGGATCTTGTGTATTGCAGAGTATGTTGCTATGATGATGTTGTAGATCGAGATGATCCAGATGCTCTAGATCGAGATGATCCAGATGCTGTAGATCGAGATGATCAAGATGATCCAGATGTTGTAGATCGAGCTGATCCAAATGCTGTAGATCGAGATGATCAAGATGTTGTAGATCGAGATGATCCATATGCTATAGATCGAGATGATCCAGATGTTGTTGATCGTGATGATCTAGATGATGATGCTGATGATCGTGTGATGACGATGTCGATGATCGTGTTATGACGATGTTGATGCTCGTTTGATGACGATGCAGATGATCATGTGATGAAGATGTTGATGACAATGTTGATGATCGTATGATGACGATGCTGATGATCGTGTGATGACGATGATCGTGTGACAACGATGTTGTTGATCATGATGATCCAGATGATGATATTGTTGTAGTTGTTCAAGTCCCGCAGAAGATGAAGATTCAATACTGAAGATGTTGATGTTCCAGTACCTACTTGAGTTACTGATGATGAATAAAGAAAGATTCCAATTATTTATAGTTGTATCATGTATGATGTATTTGATGACTCCTTGCTCCTACATATGTTGTTATGATATCCTTCTTGATAAGGTGGAGTGTTGAAATATTGTAACTTCTAAGAATATTATATTTGTACTTTATTATTCCTGAGATATTTCATTCCTCCGTGAAGACCTTATTCTATATCCGGAGATGTTTATTCCTCTGTCGAAATGTGGTAACTTGGGTTATTAGACTTCCCTAGTGGGTTCGGCCCATAGTTAGTTGTAATGGGGTGTTTAACCCAGTGGTTAAAGTTGGGGCCGACCTAGTTAGTGTAAAAGTCAAGTCGGAGTAGTGTATAAATAGAGGATTGTGTTCCTCATTTAACACACACTACACTCACTTGTGAATAGTGCATAGGTGAGGGAGATATCTACTATGGAGGATAAAGAGCTCATGTCTAGGGTTTACATCTTTGTATTTGTTGGTCCCCTATATTGAGGAAGCTTTGATGGGTTTTCTACCCCATGAGGGTTTCCCGGGATAAATCTGTGTCTCTTGTATTTATGTTGTGCTTGTTGTTCTTTCAGTGATCCTGTATATGCTATTGTTGTGAAATCAAATGCAATGCTGATATTTTTTGTCTTAGCATATTGAATCTTAACATATTATGGTTCATTGATTTCATATTGTAACTATTTATTATTGACTAAATATATGCTTCTCAGTCTTTATTATTCAAAACCATTGCTATAATTGCAAAAATATTTTGAGTAGAATCTTACAATTATGGCTAATAAATCTACTAATAATTTGTATTATTGCAAACCAAACCAAAATTATTATGTGATTACAATGTTTGGCATGGGAAAATGCAAATTTGTTAATGTTTATAGGGATTAGGAATATGAATAGTAGATAACTATAAAAAATATAAAAATCTTAGCCAAAATGAAAAAGAGAGTACTATAGTTATGCATAGCTAGCCATTAGGAGGTATAACACTATTAGGATTATGTTTTGTTTTTTAGTCCATATAGATCTACAAAAACAACATCAAGAAACCATTGAAACATTTCTTCAAAAATCTACACAACAAGGTTAGGGTTAGAAGACAAAACTGCAAAAATATGCCCAAATCTGAAGAGAAGCCTAATGGATACCAGATAGAAAGCAAATCTACAAAATAAACAATGCCTAGATGATAGTAGTTATTGATTGAAAGCTATAGAAGGTGATAGATTATAACAACCAACTCTTATACCATGTCAGAGATATGGATCTAGATAAACTATCTTACCTATCTAAATAAATAAAAACAGAAAGAGAACAAGGAAAATAATACACCAGATATAAATGGTTCACCCAATTGGGCTATGTCCACGGGAAGGATGTCTTCTTATTATCTCCAGAAATATCCTTCAATATTACAAGAGAGAAACTATAAATAACCCCAATACAATATAGTAGAGCTTGAGATCACAATACCATGTGTCAATACTATCTATGAATATATACCACTTTATCACTTGTTGTATCTCAGTGTGTTTGATGTGACTCCCTTGACCTTATTATATACCAAGATATGTGGAGGAATTACTCTCACATATTGCATGTGGGATAATATATTTATCCATAATAACATCTCTTTATATAATGATGGATATCAAGAGTATACTTTAACATAATGAATATGGGATATAATGTATTACTCTTTTACATAATGTTGTGGATAAATTCTGACATAATACAAAGACATGATTATACTCCAAGGAATAGAAAATATTCCAACACCTAATAGGGTAAAACTGGCTTGCCGGAAGTTGAAGGGTCATGGATCTATGTGGTGGAACTATGTATAGTTGGATAGATGGAGGAAAGGGAAGGATAAAATTAGGACTTGGGCTAGAATGGTGGCTAAGTTGAAAGGTAATTTCCTTCTTCCAGAATATACTTTAAATTTCTATAGGAAATTGAAAATTTTGAGGCAAAAGAAGATGGCTTCTAAGGAGTATACACATGAACTTTATATATTATTCATCAGGTCTAGATATAGCGATGAAGGTGATGAAGTAGTGGCCAAGTATATCAATTGGTTGAAGTATACAATACAAGGTGACTTGTGTATTGTGGGTTAGAATAGTTGGAGAATCATGCCAATTTTCCTTGAAGGTGGAAGAGAAACTATCTAGGAAGAACATCATTGTAAGATGGAAAAATACAGTTAGAGGTAAGAGAAGAAATCTATATGTAAGAGGACAGAATAGTGGGACTAAAGAAGAAGAGAGAAATAATTCTAATGCTCCAACCTAAGAATTTTGAAGGAGTAATGAAGCCGAGAGGTAGAGGAAATGCCGTTTGTAGAGGAAACTTTAGAGATGGAGGAACTAGAAGGACCATTGTAATTTGTTATAGGTCTCAGGAACCATGACATAAGGATTATGGATGATCTAAAAATTTACATACTGCAAGAAGGTAGGAGAACATAAGGCTCATGTCACTCAAGGAGCTAAAAATATTGATGTAATTCAACCAGAGGCTGGAGGAAACGTGAATCCTTCCAATTGGGAAATGACTGAAGAAGTAGACCAGAGAAAGTCCCTTATCAAGACAATATGCATAATAGGAGGTAAGTGTTCTTCTTTAATTATAGATGGAGGAAGCACACAATTTTTATTGTCCACAAAGGTCATATAAAAGAGGAAATTGAGGTGTAGACCAAATCCTCATGCCAATAAAGTATCATGATTTTAAAGGGGGCACTATGTCACTATTTCCCAATAGTGTATGATTAATTTTAAGATTTGGAATTATTATGATAATGTGATATGTGTGTTAGCACCTAACTATCTATAGCATAAATGTTGAAAATGAGGGGTGGAGGGTTAGAAACTTTACCTGGTGGAGGCCCGAGGTCCCCTTCTTTCTCCATGGTTAGATGCTAAGGTATGAAAATATTGGTGTAGAAGGGGTGAATATGGTGCGTCATAAGGAAATTTGCAAAGAAATGTGTCAAAAGACCTTTTAAAGGACCAAATTAACCCTAATTCCTATAGTCCGCATATAAATAATGTGAAGGGTTAAGTGCTACGTAGGTTAGCACTGTCGATCGGGCGCGGGCGCGAGATCAATGGCTCCCGTTGATCGTCTTATGGCCGAGTTGCAATGAAGAAAGGGAGTAGGCAGTTGCGATGGGAATTACCGCTGGACAGGTGTCAACTTTGGATGACATCGCAAGGAGAAAAAGCGTTTCAGGTGCATGCGATGCCTCGATGTTGGGGACAACGCGCTAGAGATCTACGACGGAGGCCCATCGTCTCAGATCGGAGGGTTCGGGATAGGTGTGCTTCGCCACCCCATAGGTCTCCCAAGATCAATGGTGCGGGTTGCAAAGAAAGGTCAAATCAACGGTGATGCGATGATAAAGGTGCACGGAGGATAGATAAGGTGGACCCAGTTGACGGAAAGGGACATAGAGGTTAATCGCTTAATTTGTCCCACCGTGGATGCTAAGCAAAATTAGATCAACGGTTCCCGCCGATGGACGCATCGGGGAGTAGCCTGTTGCATAGAGGAAGGAGTGGTTGCGACAAATGGGACCCATTCGACAGATGTCAACACCGATGCCTATCACACGACGGAAGGGTGGTATTGGAAACCACTTAGGTGTATACGACACTGCTTTCGTAGACACATGGTGCCCAATGAACGGTGTAGATCAGTGCCGGAAGAATGATCCGATAGTAGAGAAGAGTTGGAAGTCAAATCTATAATTAAAAAGGAGATCGGATCTGAAGGTCCAGATCAATACACAAGCAATTGATGGGCGATAGAAGTGGACAGGTGGCAAAGAAGCTCGAAAGATAAAAAAAAGGGGTTATATGTATAAGAGTCGTCATGGGAAGTTGACATTTTTGCTCGAACTTGTCGAAGTCAGAAGCCTCTCGGCGTGTGAGAGACGACGAAGGTGACAGGACCTTCGATAGGGCATGCTCAGGGTTTCCAGTGACAGGTAGGACCTTGTAACCACCATTCTCTGCAAAACTAGGTCTAATCATAAAATGGAAGATGAACAGGTTTCTACCAGTTCTAGGGTTAAAATTGCTTTAGCAAATAGGGATTTCGATGTATCTGACACTGGTGTGCGACTCCCCATGCATGAGGTTAAGAAGACGCTGAGGACCTTGCTTGAGTAGGGTTTGGATATACCTAGGGTTTTCTAGTCTTCCTTCTTTTTCTTCTATACTGACCAGATTATGCCTTTTCCTGAGTTTGTGTCGTTGTGTTCGTCGAACTATTCAGAGCCCCAGTGGGTTATCATGGATGCCCAACAGTAAAAAATTATCTGTACAGTAGACGCGTCGGTCATTAGGAGGTATTAAGGAGTCCCTGAGTCCCAAACCATTGAGTCCGAAGGTTTGTCTGAAGAGTATGCCATTGCTTTATTTCGTCAAGTTTCCCCCGAAGGTCGGCAAGCATTTTTGGCCACTTGCTTTAAACTTGATGTAGAAGTCGTAGAAACCCCTTTTACCCGTTGGATGTCAACCTTTTTAATAACAATACCAAATTGGTCCTTTCGTTGATTGCCCAATTTTTAGGTTTAGATACAGACTTGTGGGTCACATAATTACAGTTAAGCTTGTTGTTTAGGATCAGCGTCAGTTCACAAGGAACTGAAAATGCACCAGTACCGTCCCTCAGGTTTGAGGATTTTCTAGCAGAAAGGATCCAGTCACAATTGAGCAGTTTTCCCAATACTAGGCCTTTTCAGTATCAGACTCAATTGATGAAAATGGTTATGTGCAGCAGTGTAGAGAGTTTGTAGTTTTCACCGTTGCTCGACACAGATGCTTTGGAAGACAATGCCTTTAACTACTTAAACTATATTTTACCCCTTTTTTATGAATTCATTTTTGGGGAGAGATTACCCAAGGTTTTTCCGGAGATGGAGGTTATGATGCAGCTGAAAGATGAACTGGCAGTTGGAGACTGGTTTCTATTGAAGGACACTATAGTGGTTAGACTGTATGGTTTTGTGAAGGAGCCCTATATTTTTCCTACTTTCTTGACATTGCGAACCTTCGCTCTTGAGTTCTTTAGGTAGAAATTGATTCTAGAGGATGCGCAATTTTTGCAATTCAAGAAGGGTACTGATCTAAAATACCCGTGGAAGGTAGGTCCATTCATCATCAAGAGAAAGGAAGCCATGGTAGAGGTAGAAAGGTTATTAAAGCTTATGGGGTTCAAGAAAGATGTGGCAATTGAATATGATCCTCTGCATATTATTTCTAAGAGGAGGAAATCATGTAATCTGAGGGATTTTGAATATAAAGAGATGGAAGAATTACTAAAGGTGCAAAATTTGCTTCGCTATGAGCCCAATGTGGAGGAGGTTGTGGATTTGCAAGAGGATGGCCTAATTTTGTCCAATTTGATAATCGACATAGATCAGGTGTCGAAAACTTTAGAAGGGGGGCAGAAAAGAGATTTAGAAGAAGTTAAGGATGCAAAAAATTAAGAGGGGAGCGGAGACAAGCGTCCCAAAGTGGAACCGCAGAATGATGTTATTTGTTGATGCAACTCAAAATGTGTTGGTGTTTTCTGCAACTAAAGAGGAGTTGGTTGATTCAGCAGCTTAGAGAGAAATGGTTGTTTCAATGGATGATGAAAGAGCAGATAAGGAGGGTTTTTCAGTTCCGGAGGTCGAAGTTCAAGAATACCAATTTCAAGAGGTAAAGAACGGTAGTGATGTAGGTATATTTATGTCCAAGGCCGACCTGTGCGAGCATTATGGGCAGAACAAACAAACCTCTTCCCAAAAGCTTTTTAATCTGATGCCCACAATCCAGGATCTATCGAGTTCTGGGGTTTCCTTGATGACCAGCAGAGACTCGAAAAGCAACAGTTTAAACCTGGCGATATGTATAGAGAGTAAGGTGACCGAAGTAAGGGTTCATTGGAGGAAAATCCCAGTGCCAGATAAAATCTAGTTTCATAAGCAGATCGGAGACTGCATATATGATGTTTTCATAGGATCATCACTCAAACATGATAATTTGGAGGTTGTTGTCAAAAAGTTAGAAGGCCAATTGAAACAAGAAAGACTAGAAAACAGAGCTTTTCAACAGAAGGTCAAGAATTTAGAATCCGACCTAGTTGGAAGCGACGACGGAGGCTTAACAATTAAACGGTTGTTGGTAGAGAAAGATAACCTCATTCTGAAGCTACAGAAAGAGGAGAAGATCCCAAATATACATCTAATCCAGGATCTAGAAGAAACAAAGCTGGAGATAGAAAAGGATGCCTTATCTACAGAATTGAGTGATTGTAAAGCATAATTATTAAAGTTTTCTGGTAAAGAAGACAATTGGAAAAAGGAGAGAATAAGCTTGGAAAAGCAGCTTGAAGATTTAAAAAGTAACTTATCCAAGTTGGACATGTGGCCTTCAAATACGAATCAAATACCTAGGGGGTACGATTTGGGTGTTAAAAAATTGGCGCCGCTACCGGGGAACAATTGCCTTATCATCCCTGGGATAACGATAGAGAAGTTTGAGTTTTAAAGAAAAGAGAAATTTCTGTGGGAAAACAGAGGTTTCCATATTTTTATAAGGTTGTGTGTTTTTGCCCTGGCAACTCCACTCATTGTGGATTATATTCAAAGGAGACTCCACTGGAGAAGACCAGCGGGCCAAAGTCCTATTCTAAAGAACTCTCCAAGGGCATCCTAGCCTCCAAGAAGATCCATACCCGAGGTAATCCTTTTTCAGAAATTTTGCTAGGTGTGGATAAGCCAGAAAGTTTGCTCAGACATAAGATTGGAAAAAATAAGGCTAATGTTTATAGCAGTGAAAGAATTGTGTCTAAAGAAGAATCATCTGTTTTTCAAGAGTTATATATAGAGATAGACCTTGAGGGATCGTTGCCAAGATCAAGATCTAAATCATATCTAAACCTAGGTGAAGTGGGTTTGAATGATACTGAATTATATTTGCTAGATCCTGTGTGGTGCTTGAAAAGTACTATCAAAGCTGAAAGTGCCAAAATCCATTCTCAAATTCCCAAGCGTCATACCATAAACCTTGCCAATAATGTTTCCCAGAATATCCTTTAGAATATCACCCCTCAAGCCCAAAATCCACCTACACTCATGGCTACTAGATTTGCACCTTTAGTCCTACCAGCTGTTCTGCATGACCTCCCTAAGAACTATTCCCAAAGGATTGTCTCTTATGATGGAGAAGGAGAATTTTCAGTCAGGAAGCATGTCGACAGATTTGAAGATTTCATTGATTTGGAGGAAGTGGACTACGATGATGCTAAGATGAGGTTGTTTGCCCAGAGTTTGTTTGGAGAACCTAAGAAATGGTTTAGACAGCTGCCAAATGCTTCTATCCATGATTTTGTGGCCTTTAAGACATTGTTCTTAGAAAGGTGGGAGATGATAAGGAGTCCTTCCATAGTCCCGTCTCAATATAATCATTTGAAGAAAGGAGGTTTTGAATCTGTGCATGAGTTTTCTGCTAGATTTATGAAGGCATGCAATTCCATTCCTGATGATCTAAGGCCTTCAGAAGGCACTGCAAAACTCCATTATGCAGATGGATTTGATGGAGACTTTTCATGTACATTGAGAGAAATAAAATCAACCTCCCTTCCTGCTATGCTAAAAAATGCTACAGAGGTGGAGGCAAACATGATGGCTTCGGGAAAGATGAAAGATAAAGCGGAAGCAGAAAAAAAGAGGAAAGAGACCCAAACATCTACCTCCTCCTCTTCTAGTGATGCCAAGTTCGATACAATGATGAAATCCATGGAAAAATTGATGGATAGGTTAGCCTTGGAGAACCAGCCTCCCATTAGAGATCAGCCTAAAAACCAAATAAGAAATCCTAATCTCATAAGGCCACCCCCTCAAAGAAATCCGAGCAACCCTGATGACCAACAGATAAGGCCCCCTTTCCCTGAAAATTTAGTTGATCAAGAAGGGCCTGAAGATCCCATGGGTGACCATATTCATCTCTTTGACACTTTAGACCATGAAGTACTTTTGACCCAAAGAGAGCATAATTTCTTCACCAAGGGAGGCACCAGCCAAAGCCCTGAGTTGGATTTTGAGCAGTACCAGATAGGTTATCAAAATGTTGTAGATGATATTCAAAGAAGGATGAAACTAAGGAATTGGGATGTAACAATAAACAGAGGAAAGCCTGGCCAAGCTCAACCCTCAAATACTCAGCAAGAGGCAGAAAATCCGAAGGAGAAGCAGTAGGAGGTTGTTGCACAGAAGACACCAGAGGATAAGGGGTAGCCTTCCAAAGAAGTTAGACATTGAGAAGTCATTGAAGTAGAGAAACCAGTTTCAACCTTCAATCTAAAGGCAGAACTGTCCAAGGTGAACATATCCATCCGTTGGAATGAGCTGTTAAGGAACAATGAGTATAGGGAAGAGATAGCTATCATGGTAAAAGGACAAGGGGAATGTCCACATGACATATTGGAGGTGATAGAGGATGCTCCCACCATAATTTTTGCGTCCAAGCTTGAAGAGCCAGATAATTAAGAAGTTCCCCTGTTTTATTTGAGTTTGAATGTCCATGGAAAAACCCTACAAAATGAATTAATAGACTCTGGGGCATTACACAATTTTGTGCCAAAATCTGTGATGGAGCAATTGGGGCTAGAAGTTACTAGGACATACAAAGACCTCTATTCTTTTGACTCCAAAAAGGTGCAATTCCTGGGGCTAATAAAGAATTTGGTAGTGACCCTCGCCCAAATACCATCTAAAAACATTATGATGGATGTGGTAGTGGCTGATGTGCTTGCTAAATTTGGGATTCTATTGTCAAGGTCCCGGATTTAAAAATTGAAAGGGACTATGCAGATGGACTTGTCCTATGCCACTATACCTCTTTTTGGGAGCAATAGAAGAATGTATAGAGAGAAGAGGATGGATTATGCTATCAGCAGCACAGACAAGCCTGAAAATCACCCTGTATATGATGTAGACATGGACATAGGTTCCTCTATCTTCTTCAATGATGGCCCCCATATTGATCTTGAGACTCCCACATATATTGAAGTTAATGAAGATAAAGAGTTTGCAGCAAGATATGAAGCCTCAAAGAAGCAGAAAAATGAAGAAGGCCTATGGTCTATCTACTTTGATGGATCCTTGAGCAAAAATGGTGCCGGAGTAGGGGTCTGGATCATACCTCCTGACAGGGAGTCCAGAGCTTTGTCATATAAGCTGACTTTTGAATGCACTAACAATGTGGTTGAATATGAAGCTCTGCTCCTGGGATTACGATCCCTAAAAGATTTGGGAGCCAAAAGGATAGAAGTGTTTAGAGATTCAGAGTTGGTGGTCAATCAAGCGAATGACAGCTATCAAACCAAACACCCCAAGATGAGGGCCTACAGGAATGAAGTTTGGGATATGTTTGGAATTTTTTTCATGGAACATAAGATCAGGGTGATACCCAGGTGCGAGAATCAGGTGGCAGATTCCTTGGCCACTACTGCTGGTGGTTTTAAAACTCCTATATTTTCTCAGGAGAAATATGAAGTGGAGGTGGTGAACAGGCCATCTATTCCAGATAATTCTAAATACTGGCAGGTATTTTATGATGATTTACAAATTAAGATGTTCATAGAGTTGTCTGATGAGTTTGCAAATGTTCAGATCGACACTGAAGATGAAAACTTGGAAGGTCTTGTGGACCAAGAGAAGTCAGAAGATGAAGAGGATGAAGGTAAAGGATGGAAAAACATGCTGGGTGGAAAGGATATCATTCAATTGAAGAGTAATTATATCCCTAAGGGTTTGATACCTCTAGAGAATCTATTTGACAAGAATGATGTATCTAAAAATCCAAAGTTTGAACCTGCCAGTGATGTTGTAGAAGACCAGAACTTGGGTACTAAAGAAGAGCCACGGATGGTGAACCTGTCCAAGAAGCTGCATGCTAAGAAGAAAGAGCGGTATGTAGAATTAATGAAGAAATATGCTGATGCTTTTGCCTGGAGTTATGAAGACCTGAAGGAATATGATACTTCCATAATACAACATTCTATTCCAATCAAAACAGGGGAGAAGCCTTTCAAGCAGAAGGTGAGAAGAATAAATCCAAAACTATTGCATATAATAGAGAAAGAAATCAGAAGACTGTTCAATGCAAAAATCATTGTCACTCTGAGGTTTTCCCAATGGATATCCAATCTAGTTCATGTGAGGAAGAAGAATTGTGAGATCAGAATTTGCATAGATTTCAGGAACCTTAACAAGGCTTCACTGAAAGACAATTATCCTCTACCTAAAATGGAGCATATCTTACAGAAGGTGGTAGGTGCATAGAGAATTTCAACCATGGATGGATTTTCAGGATACAATCAGATTAAGGTGTGCCTAGAGGACCAAGGAAAAACTGCTTTCACCACTCCTTGGGGCACCGTCATGTATGCAAAGATGCCTTTTGGGATAATGAATGCAGGAGCCACTTTCCAGCATGCAATGGACATAGATTTCACTGAGGAGAAAGACAAGTTTGTGGTGGTCTATATGGATGATATAACAGTGTTCTCCAAATCTGATGAAGAGCACCTGAAGCATCTGGAGCAAGTTTTCAAGAAATGCAGAAAATATGGTATTTCCCTTAACCCCAAAAAGTCACATTTTGCACTAGAAGAAGCCTAGCTCCTGGGGCATATTATTTCCAAAGAAGGTATCAGGATTGATCCTGAGAGGGTCAGTGCTATCTAGAAAGTTGGGGAGCCAAGAAGTAAGAAGGAAGTATAGTCTTTCATCGGGCAAGTAGGTTTCCTGAGAAGGTTTATTCCAAGTTTTGCAGAAATAATGAGAAACATCACTAATATGTTAAAAAAGGAGAATCAGATAAAATGGATTGAGGAGGCCAAGGACTCATTCAAGGGCATCAAGAAAGCTATCATTGAGGCACCAGTATTAGCCAGTCCAGATTTCTCCAAGGATTTTCTGATATTTTCCTATGCATCTGAACATATAGTGGCAGGAGTGCTGTTGCAAAAGAATGCCCAGAATGTTGAGAAACCGATTGCATTCTTCAGCAGGGTGCTCAGGGATAGAGAGTTAAAATATGATATCATGGAGAAACAAGCCTATGCCCTAATTAAGTCACTGAAAGAATTCAGGGTCTACATCCTCCACTCAGACATCATTGCTCATGTTCCAAATGCTCCTGTGAAAAGTATCCTCACCCAGGGAGATCCCAAGGGAAGAAGAGCCAGATGGATTGTTGTACTACTGGAGTATGTCATGGTAAAACCCACCAAGTTGGTAAAGGGGCAAGGATTGGAAAAATTAATGACTAAGTCCAAATTGGATTCCTTACAGCTGAATTTTTTGGAGGACAATCCAGATCAAGCAAACACAGGACCTCAGGTTAGACCAGAATTTTCTACATCCCCTTCGTATGCTGACATTATTTATACATTGCGAAATTTATAGGCTCCTGCAGGGCTGAGCAAAACCAGGGCCCAGTCTGTGAAGTTGAAAGTTGCCAAATTTTGTATCATGAATCGGTTTTTATATTGGAAAGATCCAAGAGGCGTGTTGCTGAACTATTTACTAGAGGATGAAGCTCAACACACAAAGAAAGAATTCCACAAAGGAGATTGTGGTGGACACCATTCCTGGAAAGTGACAGTCAACAAAATTTTAAGAGTTGGGTTCTACTGGCCTACCATGTTTGTTGACGTGTATAAGGAGACTGTTACCTGTCATCAGTGCCAAATTTTTTAAGGAAAAAGAAAATTTGTCTCACTTCCCCTTCATCCCTTCATAGTAGAAGCTCCTTTCCAGCAATGGGGGATGGATTTCATTAGAGAAATACACCCTAACTCCTCTGGCCAGCATAGATGGATTTTAACAGCTATAGACTACTTTACCAAGTGGATTGAAGCCATCCCCACTAAGAATGAAACTGAGACAGTAATCATGGATTTCTAAGAGGACAACATCCTATCTAGATTTTGCTGTCCCAAGAGGATTGTGACTGACAATGCACCAGCATTTAAGTCTAAAAAGATGATAAAATTTTGTCACAAGTACCATATCAGTCTGAACCATTCCACGACATACTACCCTCAGGGAAATGGACTAGTAGAGTCCTCAAACAAAATCCTGGTAAGGATCATAAAGAAGTTGTTAAAGGAAAATAAGAGGGCTTGGCAAACAAAGTTAAAATATGCTCTTTGGGCCGACAGAATCAGTACCAAGAGGGCCATCGGGATGTCACCTTTTCAACTGGTATATGGGGTTGAGGTGGTTTTTCCAGTATCCTTAGGGTTACCAGTTATGATGTTATTGTAGGGGATAGAGGAAGAGCCGAATCACATGCAAAGGAGGGTGAATCAGATAGTGGAGCTAAACGAGTTGAGGAATAGGGCATACGATAAAGTACAGATGCACCAGGAGAAAATGAAAGACACTATTGACAGGAAAGTAAAGGAAGAACCGTTTCAGGTAAATGATTTGGTCCTGAAGTGGGATTCGCCTAAGGAAGATAAGCATGGAAAATTTGACCAGATGTGGGTAGGGCCGTATGTTATTGTAGCAAACAAAGGGATAAATTCTTTCATCCTATAACATCAGTATGGATCCCCCTTGTCAGGAGGTCCGGTCAATGAGAGATTTTTGAAGCATTATCTGTCCTAAAAGAGAGGTAACTTTTGTACCATAGCCTGTATATATTTTTTCTTTAACAATTGTTTTAATGTTTTGATGGTGAACCTAAGGATTTGAAGCCCAAAGTGAAGGCCCTAAGATCTAGAAGGGTAGCCAAGGTTTTAGTTTTATTTGCATAGTCGACCCAGATTTGCAGTGGTTGTAGTTTTGATTTTCAGCCCAAGGGTTTTTAGTTTCAGAGAGTGAAGCTTTTCCCAATGGATCAGGCACCGGTCTACTAGGGGTTCTTTGTTACCTCATAGGGAGGATAGCATCCCTGGTTGGAGCAAGTTCTTAGCACCTAACTATCTACAACATAAATGTTGAAAATGAAGGGTTGAGGGTTAGAAACTTTACCTAGTGGAGGACAGAGATCCCCTCATTTGTCCATGGTTAGATGCTAAGGTATGAAAATATTGGTGTAAAAGGGGTGAATATGGTGCATCATAAGGAAATTTGCAAAGAAATGTGTTAAAAGACCTTTTAAAGGAAAAAATTAACCCTAAGTCCTATAGTCCGCATATAAATAATGTGAAGGGTTAAGTGCTACGTAGGTTAGAACCATCGATAAGGCGCGGGCACGAGTCAACGGCTCCCATTGATTGTCGCATGGCTGAGTTGCAAGGAAGAAAGGGAGTAGGAGGTTGCAATGGGAATTACCACCGGATAGGTGTCAACTCTAGAAGACATCGCAAGGAGGATAAGCATCAAGGAAAAGCGTTTCAAGTGCATGCGATGCCTTGGTGGTGGGGATAGGGTGCTAGAGATCTACGGCGGAGACCCATCGTTTCAGGTTGGAGGGTTCAGGATAGGTGTGCTTCGCCACCCCATAGGTCTCCCGAGATCAATGGTGCGGGTTGCAGGGAAGGTCAAATCAACTCTGATGCGATGATAAAGGTGTACAGATGATAGATAAGGTGGACCCAGTCGACGGAAAGTGACAGAGAGGTTAAACGTGTCATTTGTCCCGCCGTGGATGCTAAGCAAAATCAGATCAACGGTTCCTGACAATGGATGCATCGGGGAGTAGCTCGCTGGATAGAGGAAGGAGTGGTTGCAACAAATGGGACCCATTCGACAGATGTCAACACCGGGGCCTGTCACATGACAGAAGGGTAGTATTGGAAAACACTTAGGTGTATGCGACACTACTTTCATAGACATGTGGTGCCCAATGAATAGTGCAAATCAGCGCAGAAAGAATGATCCGACGGTAGAGAAGAGTTGGCTACCAAATCTACAGTTAAAAAGGAGAGCGGATCTGAAGGTCAAGATCAATACACGGGAGATCGACGGGTGATAGAAGTGGATAGGTGGCAAAGAAGCTCGAAAGATAAAGAAAAAGGGTTTATATATATAAGAATCGGCGTGGGAAGTTGACATTTGTTCTCAAACATGTCGAAGTTAGAAGCCTCTTGACATGTGGGAGACGAAGAAGGCGACATGACCTTTGACAGGGCATGCTTAGGGTTTCCAGTGACAGGTAGGACCTTGTAACCGCCATTCTCTACAAAAATAGGTATAATCATAAAATGGAAGAGGAACAGGTTTCTACCAATTCTAGGGTTAAAATTGCTTTAGAGGATAGGGATTTTGATGTATATGACACTGGTGTTCGGCTTCTCATGCATGAGGTTAAGAAGAGGATGAGGACCTTGCTCGAGTAGGGTTAGGATATACCTAGGGTTTTCCAGTCTTCCTTCTTTTTCTTCTATCCAGACCAAATTATGCCCTTTTCTGAGTTTGTGTCGTGGTGTTCATCAAACTATTCAGAGCCCTAGCGGGTTATCATGGATTCCCAACAGTCGAAAATTGTCTGTACAGTATATGCGTCGGTCGTTAGGAGGTCTTTAGGAGTCCCTGAGTCCCAAACTATTGAGTCCGAAGGTTTTTCTGAAGAGTTTGTCATTGCTTTATTTTGTCAAGTTTCCCCCGAAGGTCGGCAAGCATTTTTGGCCACTTGCTTTAAACCTGATGTAGAAGTTGTAGAAACCCCTTACCCGTTGGATGTCAACCTTTTTAATGACAATACCAAATTGGTCCTTTCGTTGATTTCCCAGTTTTTAGGTTTAGATATAGACTTGTGGCTCACAGAATTACAGTTAAACTTGTTGTTTAGGATTAGTGACAGTTCGCAAGGAACTGAAAATGCACCAGTACCGTCCCTCAGGTTTGAGGATTTTCTAGCAGAAAGGATCCATTCGCAATTGAGCATTTTTCCCAATACTAGGCTTTTCTGGTATCAGACTCAATTGATGAAAATGGTTATGTGCAGTAGTGTAGAGAGTTTGCAGTTTTCACCGCTGCTTGACACAGATGCTTTGGAAGATAATGTCTTTAACTACTTGAACTATATTTTACCCCCTGTTTATGAAGTCATTTTTGGGGAGAGATTACCCAGGGTTTTGTCGGAGATGGAGGCTATGATGTAGGTGAAAGATGAACTGGTAGTTGGAAACTGGTTTCTATTGAAGGATGCTACAATGATTAGATTGTATGTTTTTGTGAAGGAGCCATATATTTTGCCTCCTTTCTTGACATTGCGAACCTTCGCTCTTAAGCTCGTCAGGAAAAAACTGACTCTAGAGGATGATAAATTTTTGCAATTCAAGAAGGGTACTGATCTAAGATACCCATGGAAGGTAGGTCCATTCATCATAAAGAGCAAGGAAGCTCTGGCAGAGGTAGAAAGGTTATTGAAGCTTATGGGGTTCAAGAAAGATGTGGCAATTGAATATGTGTTAGGAACCCATGTCTTTACTTTGTTAGTATGTTGTTGTTGGAGGCATATGCTTTGTAAGTCGTCCCGTAGTATTTGTTGATCAATAGTTTGTGTTATTGTTGTTGGTGCATATGCTTTGTAAGTCGCCCGTAGTATTGTTGATCCATAGTTTGTAACGGCCCATGGTTTTGACCCATAGTATTTGTGCCTAGAATTAGTATATAAGTGTGTGTTGAGACCTATGAAGGCACCGTGAAGTTAATTGTATTGAGCTTGCTCAAAGGAGGTTGCCCCCTCGAAGTGGCCTGTGATCAATATAAAAGTGATTCTAAGTTCTGTCATTTCTGCTATTCCACATATTCTTGTTAATTAATTGTTGCAGGTGCATCACAATATGATCCTCTGCATATTATTTATAAGAGGAGGAAATCATGTAATATGAGGGATTTTGAACATAAAGAGATAGAAGGATTACTAAAGGGGCGAAATTTGCTTCGCTATGAGCCTGATGTGGAGGAGGTTGTGGATTTGCAAGAGGATGACCTAATTCTGTCTGATTTGATAATGGACATAGATCAGGTTCCAGACACTTCAGAAGGGGGCCAGAAAAGATATTTAGAAGAAGTTAAAGATGCAAAAACTTAAGAGGGTATCGGAGACAAGCGGCCCAAAGTGGAAGTGCAAATTGAGGTAGTTGTTGATGCAACTCAAAATGAGTTGGTGGTTTCTGCAACTAAAGAGGAGTTGATTGTTTCAGCAGCTCATAGAGAATTGGTTGTTTCAATGGATGATGAAAGAGAAGATAAGGAGGGGTTTTCAGTTCCGAAGGTCGAAGTTCAAGAATACCAATTTCAAGTGGTAAAGGGCGGTAGTGATGCAGGTATATTTCTATCCAAGGCCGACCTATGCGAGTATTATGGATAGAACAAACAAACCTCTGCCCAAAAGCTTTTTAATATGATGCCCGCAGTCCGTGATCTATCGCGTTCTGGGGTTTCCTTGATGACCAGCAGAGACTCGAAAAGCAACAGTTTAAACCTGGCGATATGTATAGAGAATAAGGTGACCGAAGTAAGGGTCCATTGGAAGAAAATCCCAGTGCCGGATAAAATCCAGTTTCATAAGCAGATCAAAGAGTGCATATATGATTATTTCATAGGAGCATCATTGAAAGCCAATAATTTGGAGGTTGTTGTCAAAAAGTTAGAAGGCCAATTGAAACAGGAAAGACTAGAAAACAAAGCTTTTCAACAGAAGGTCAAGAAGCTAGAATCTGACCTAGTTGGAGGCGACGGTGGAGGAAAAAACAAAAAAAGGTTGTTGGTAGAGAAAGATAACCTCATTCTAAAGCTACAGAAAGCGACGAAGATCACAAATATACAGCTAATCCAGGATCCAGAAGAAACAAAGCTGGAGAGAGAAAAGGATGCCTTATCTAAAGAATTGAGTGAGTGTAAAGCAAAATTGTTAAAGTTTGCTGGTAAAGAAGACAATTGGAAAAGGGAGAGAATAAGCTTGGAAAAGTAGCTTGAAGATTTAAAAAGTTACTTGTCCAATTTAGACATGCGGCCTTGAAATACGAATCAAAATGGAGATGAAGATAGTGCAAATAGCCTGGTGCAGGCTATGTCCCATGTCAGTTTGAAGGATGTTGATATCAAAGACTTGAAGGAAAAATCCCAGAGGTTGGAAGAGGAGAGCAAGAAAAAGGAAGAAGAAACAAGAACCCTGCAAGAGAAATACACGACCCTAGGTGAGATTAATAAAAATATTGCTCATCAAGTTATAGGCGAGGCTTCTATGCAAGGATGCAAACATCAGGTGTGGGATCGGATTATTAAAGTAGTTGAAGAGTTTAGGCCATACCTGCAGTTTATGAGAATAAAAGATAAAACAATTAGTGATGCTTTCACAAGTTGTGTGGCTATAAGGGAAACTCTAAGCCGGAGTCCCAAGGAGATGGCACAAAATGCTATTACTTTTCTAAATGGATTATTAGAGGAGGAAAGGACAACCTTGGGTATTGGAAACCGGATCACATAAATGGTGGCGGCAAGAAGGGTTCTAGGCAAGCATGCGTAGGTAGAAGGTGTGGAGGCCATGGTCGAGGAAATGAGGAGGCATGCAACAAAGTTCAAAGGACAATTTGGAAAGCTGGCGGAGATGGGGTTACCAGCGTTTTGGGATGGAAATAAAGAGTTGATTTCCCAAACCGCATATAAAAAATTGCTTTGGAACATAAGAATGGAGCATGCCAAATTCCAACGTCTGATCCATCTACTCACCGAAAAAATTATGATGGAAAAGATTGCTGAAGACTTCGAAATCCTGGACAGATTGGTCTCTATTGGCGAGAGACTCCCTCCAGTTTCTTATTCCGATCACATCGAGATAATGATCAAGGTGAAGGAAATGGTGGACTATGACCTCCCGGTCTGCTGAGCTGTGGAACAACGTAGAAGGATATGGAAAGATGAAATACACACTCCATCCTGCACAGTAGCCGTTAGGATTTTTATTTTTCAAAAGAGTTGCTGTTATTTTTAAAGACTTCTAAGACATTTTTATTTCTAAAGTAATTTGTAATATTTTTTGAGGTAGCTATTGGGAATAGCCAGGTGGTGAAACCCGTTTACTATCTTTAGTTTTTATCTTGACGTTAGTTGTCATTTAGTAAAAGGACTAGTAAATGTGAAAGAAAATAGTTAGGCCTATTCACTCATTTTTTATAATGGCGAATATGTCTTGATGAGGTGTCATTTTTGTTGTAACTGTTTTCTTGTCCAAATGAGTCGAGCAGGAGGCCCTAAACAACTATATATGCTATGTAATTGAAAGAAGAAGGGTTGAAAACTTTTTTGATAATTGTGTATTTCTCTATGTAAGACCTTTTGAGTTATCTTGAATAAAGTTGACAAAGCCGAGCAGGTGTTTTTATCAGGGATTCCTGTGTTATTGGTCTTCCAGTCTGTTCTTTCTCTCTCCCATGTGAATTGTGTTTCTTTCTTTGTCAATCCATTTTGTAATTGCTTATTCATGTTTGGTTTAGTGTAGTACTTGAATGGAATTCATAGAAATTATGCTCTGTTCAAATCATACCAAGCATTCCACTACTATTTTTTGCTAAAGTCAATATAGAATTCATGTTCCCATGCTTTATATTGATGGACCGTTCATTTCTCTTCCAAATCACCAACTAAAAGCTTTTTGACTATGAGTTGGTGGCTACCTTGCCCCTATATGAATGTATCTGCAAAGTATTTGTTAATGATGTTCATGTTTTGTTTAAAGTGAATCCATTGGCCCAATAGAAATCCATGTTGTTTTCCAACCAACAATCTATAAAAATATGTCCCAACATAAGTATGACCTTCTATGTATGTTTTAATTGGATATCTCAAGAAATGAATGCTGGTGTATGTTTTCATTTTTGACACCTTTGATTATTTCCAGTTTTTCATATGTTTGTAAAGAGAGCCCTCTCTGACTGCGCTGGGTCAGTAGCATAAGTCTTAAGTGGTTAGTGGTTACCCCGACTTTCCCTCTCACACAACCTAGGGGGTACGATTTGGGTGTTGACAACGTGATGTTTACATAAAATTTTAAGAACCTTCCATAAATTTGTATCTATATAATTGGGTTAATCCTCTTGGTGAGTATGAAAATTCGAAGGTTAATTTATATATACATATATGTATGCGAATGTTTAATTGAACTATAAATATTTCTAAAATCCTAGTGAATCTTTCACTACATTATAAAGTATTTGTAAAATTTTGATGAATCTTTCACTAAATTATAAAGTATTGGAAAGTCTTAACAAATATTTTAATAAAGTATAAGACCATATGTAATAGGAAATTAATTTTATAGAATTACACGATACTCATTTTCTATGTTTGGAAAAAAAACATAATTTACCCCTCTTATAGACAACATTTCAAGCATAAGGCATTGTCTTTGTTAGAGTTTTTACTATACACTTTTGAATCCTTCTATCAAATTTGATTGTATTCACTGAAAAATTCCTATATGTAGTGAACTTGAACTCCACTTCTCTCAAGATTGGGAGGGATTAATGTTCACTCACTTATTTCAATTTTGGATTTTTCATTATTGATTCATTGATTAAGAAAGTACTATTTGACAACATTATAGGATGTACTTGAATAGGCACTTATAAGGTTCTATCCATCAATAACCCAAAAATTATAGTATTTTGACAAGTGCTTTCTCATGAAGAATAATGACTCTCTTCCATCTCACCCCATGTGGGAAAAATTCATTATCGATTCCTTGATTATGAAAGTAATCTTTCAGTGCATCATAGAATGTCCTTCAATACAAGGTTACAATATTCTATCCATCAATAACCATCTCTATAAATCAATAATAGTTTATTTTTTATTGAATATCTACATCTCATTCTTCATGCTTGGCTTTATTCAACTATGTTGTTCTATTAAGTGGATAAATATTTCAAGCTAAAAGTTATGATTATGGCCAATATGTATATTGAAATTTTGTATTCTAGAATTATGTATGTATATGAGGGTCAATTATTTCATATGATTTTTGTGAGCTATTAATCCAAAACCATACGAGCTGGGGATGAAATACCAAATGAATTATGAAAGAGGGATCCTTTATTCGATGAATATTTGAACATGTAGAAAACTTATGGGGGAACATGTCATTGTATGTTTAAAAAAAGTCACTATTTTCAATATTGACCATTTTAACAAAACAATGAGCATGCTTACCCAATATGGTGGAAGTTTGTGGTCCTAGAAGGGAATATATAAGCACTTAAAGCATCATTTGGAGCCAAAATATATGTAATGATACACCAAAAGTGATCGAGTCAACTAGAGAAAAGACTAATTAAAGGGCATGTGGTTAACAAACAATTTAAATGGAAAATGATAATATCATTAAAAAAATAATTGATTTACTAAGGTTAGATGCTGTTGATGTATATGTAACTTCGGAATGTATTTCACATATATGTATATTGTATTCCTATAGAGATGTTATTATTCCTCTATATGGAAGTGTCGTCATTTATATTGTAAGTGTCGTAACTTATACTTGATGGGTTATTAGACCACCTTGTTGGGGTCGGCCCTGTATAAGTCATGTGGGTCAAAGGGTTACTAGACCACCCTATTGGGGGTCGGTCATGTGGGTCAAAGGGTTATTAGACCACCCTCGTGGGGGTTGGCCCAGTCAGCATTATCTTAAGTGGTTAAGTTGAGGTCGACCTAGTTGAGTAAAGGTCAAGTCAAGTTAGTGTATAAATATAGAGTGTGTCTCTCTCATTTTACACATTCTATTCTCTCACTCACACTTGGGAGAGTAACACACTTGTGGAGGAGGAGGCTCTACTGCTAGGAGAAGACTATCTCTTGTATTCTAGTTGTATCATTTCTCTATCTATCTCTGAGGAAGTTATTGGGGTTTTTCACCTTTATGGTTTTCCCCAAGTAAAATCTGTGTCTCTTGTGTGCTTGCATTATTTTGTCCATGATTGATATGTTGTAGATATGCTGTACATTTTTTTTCTCTCAGTGAAGATCCTAGATCAGATTGAAGTAAATTCTGAAAATTTAACATGGTATCAGAGCTAGCCTGAAAGAAGGCATGATATGGCATGTATGACACTTGTTGCACTTACGATGTTAGGGCTTGATATAGCAAAAACCAATCATCGTAGCACTTTAGCTATAAATCCATTTTGGAAAATTTTTCGGATCGAAAAAATTTACAAGTCGAAGATCAGATCCCCATGTACCGTGTGTCCAAAGGAAAACCTCTAACTCATTGTACTTTGTGATTTATGATCTGTACAATATAGGGTTTCTGCCTCTTCCAGATCTGAGTCAAAATCAGGTGACCTTGGGAAAAAGGTCATAACTTGGGCTAGGAAGCTCCAAATGCAATTTCGTAAAAAGTGACAGGTATTACACAGACTTTACTATCTCAAGAAAAGGTTTCATAGGCCGAAATTGAACCAGTGACACGTGGTGCGCCATACAAGTTCGCTCCCCTCTATTATCCCATAAATAGGTCACGTTGCGACACTTGGAATAACTCTCTCTCAGAGAATCCAATTGAGGCCAGACCTGTCGAGATGGAAGGACAATAGGTCAGGATATCTCAGAAAAAAATTTCAAACCCTTTGGATTGAAAAGTTTGGAGTTGCACTAGAAACAATCAGGTACATATTTGTGTCAAAACAGAATTATTTTTGAGCACCTTCATTCATGGCTTCCGGAATTTAGGGCTTCGGAGAAAGTTGGAATTTTTGTAATCGGAGACCACGGCTGGATGATACTGATCAAAATCGAAATTTAGAGACCAAGATCAGAATTTTTGGTTGGGCATAAGGCCGGGCTTGATCAAACCCCAGTTCGGGACTTTGATCGAAAAGATGGAAAATTAGGGCTTCTACAAAAATTGGAATTTTGGAAATCTGTGACCACGGCTGGAAGCTCCTCAGAAAAATCGAAGCTTAGAGCTTTGAATCAAATCTTTTGGTTGGGTGAAGCTACAGGAAACTCAAACCCTAATTCAGGGTCCTCCCTAGTGAATCCGGAAATCTAAAAGGCAGTTTGGAGGGGTGAAACTTTGCAGTTTTCAAATTATGAATATACCAACTTGATCAGCTCATCAAGGCACATATTTCTATCCTTTCGGAAGTTTGAATTTTTGGGGTTTCTTTGAAAAACTCTAATCCAACTCAAGGTCCAGTTCCTGCAAATCAAGTGGATTGGGTTAATCCTAGAAGAGGATGGATTGGTCACCTACAAAAGTGAACAAGTTCCTGTTTCAGAGGGAGATGAGGCTAAGGCCTTCCATAAGAAGATTACAAGCAATCTTGACAGGTATGGCTTAGAGGTATGTTTCGAATTCTGTTCACGGTTAAGTTTATGATATGTTTGTCTTCATATCATTACAGTACAATCTTGATTAATTACTAGACTTGTCATATTACCTTAATAAAAGATATTCATTGATTAAGGTTTTGACACTTATGATTGTACTAATGCATTGTGATGTTGTATGAGGTTTATGTTGTTCGCTAACATAAAAGGTACACCAAGAAAGACAAATCATGTTCTACTTCAAGAACATATGATCATGGTGACATGAAGACAAAGATTCATCCGTTGTCATGGATCACATAGAAGATCTACTTACGAGGTATGTATAACTTGGTTCTACAATGGTTAACTTATGAGACATGCAGGTTACTAGCACAAGTCACTGAAGAGAACCAAAAGACATTATGCAGGTATGTTAGACATAACTAGCTAGCATGCTAATCCAGGTATGTTTTCCTATATCAAGCTAGAATCGTACCTTGTGTTAGGATCTTATACTGTTGTGTTGTTGATAACAATTATTCATGAAGTCATAGGTTTGGATAGTCATGGTTGTATGCATATTATGTTTCTTACCATAATTGATGATATGACTAACCAGAAGAATCATGAAGGTATAGGTTTGAGTAATCACATCTTTATGCATTGATGATTTAACTAATCAAAAGAGTCCTATGATCAAATAAGACTATGCATGAGTAAAAGAAGACTTCCCTGAAACCTTGAATACTAATGTTTATTATCTGTGAATGATCATGACTATACATGTTTAAGATTATTGTGTTTTGATAGTATTAAGATTATACTAATAAATGTGTGATTATGTATGAGACCTCAAGGATAACACAATGATGATACTAATAATCATGCATAGTGATTAAGGATGGATGTAAGTTCAAGGACAGGTAATATAGGAAGCAAAGATCAAGAGGGGGCACACTCCAATTGTTCCTGCAAGAAAGCAAAGGAGCACACTTCAGTAGTTTCTACAAGGATGCAGATATTTAGAGGGAGTTGACCACTTCTCACAATCCACATCAGAATGGAGTTGCAAAGATTCAGAGGGAGTCCACCCAGCAACCAAACAAAGATAAGTATTTGAATTGTCATTTCTTACATAATGTTATTCAATGATGTATATGCTTATGTTCCTAGAATTAGGTTGTGTATTATGCATATTAGAATAGTTGCATTGATGAATAGTATACTACTAATATACTTGGGTAAGTGGCCTATGGCATTGTACAACATTCCATTGCTACTTATCTAGAATGAAACCTTTTTGCTGACATGTTAGGAGTTGTGCACACTCTTAACAATGTTCTGGTAGAGATTGGAAGGCATCTAGAAATTTACGGAATATGGATAAATGTTGTATTGAAGCATTGGCTAAGATAATTGCATGACTGTATGACATATTTCTTTATGTATAAGAATTTCTTCTGAAAAATATGAGATGTTTTCTAATCATGCAATTTAACTTGTTATGTAGGAAAGATCGTATACCATCACCTACAAAAGAAGGACTACAACATTTGTTCAGCAAAAGAATGCCATGATCGAGGAGTACCAATCAATCACGAAGATGTTTGAGATGCAGTCCCAAGACCTGAAGGGGAGTCTGTAGTGACTTCCAATAGGATCTACAAGATCAAGCATGTTGCAGTAATGAAGAGGAAGATACACTTTCTTGAATGGTGTAGTTGAAGAAGAAGTGTATGTGGTGCAACTACTTGGTTCTAAGACACATGACAGGGACTCATATATGTGTAGAACTGGGTATGGTAGGAAAGATAGCTTTCTATCCAGTTTGGGATTTACCAAGAGTAAAGCGGATTCCAACCTTTACTACAAGGTTGAGGAAGGCAATCTAGTGATACTACTTTTGTATGCGGATAACCTGTTTGCTACAGGTGAAGATAGATTGATTGCCAACATGCAACGGAAACTTGCTGCCGAGTTCGAGATGAAGAACTTGGGGATGATGCACTATTTGTTTTTGGCATGGAGGTGTGGCAGAGTGCAGATGGAATCTTCCTTGGACAAGGGAAGTATGCAGTAGAGATCCTGAAGAGGTTCGGGATGATGTATTGCAAGGCTATGGCCACACCTATGGCATCAAACCTAAAGCTTCTGTGTGATGCTTCATCTAAGCCGGTTTATATCACTATGCATCGTCAGATGATTGGGTCCTTGATGTACTTGACGAACATGAGGCTAGACATTTGCTTTGCGGTGAACACATTGAGCCAGTTCCTGACAGATTTGAGGAGTGTTCACCTGGTTGTTGTAAATCATATTCTGAGGTACCTGAAGGGTACGGTTGACTATGGGCTCAAGTATGAAGCGAATAAAAAGTTTAACCCGTAGGGTTATGTTGATTCATATTGGGAAAGTAGTGCTGCAGATAGGAAGAGCACATCTGGGTGCTGCTTCAGTATGGGATTAGGTGTGATCTCTTGGTTTAGCAGGAAGCAATCCTGCGTAGCACTGAGTACAGCTAAGGCAGAGTATGTTGCAGCCTGTTCATCTAGTTGTGAGGCAGTATGGCTACGGAAGCTACTGTCTGAGTTATTTGATCTCCCGTTGGATGCTACTGGTATCTTTTGTGATAACCAGAGTTGTGTGAAGCTGTCCGAGAACCCTGTGTTTCATGACAGGTCGAAGCACATAGAGATCAAATATCACTATATCAGGGATATGGTGCAGAGAGGAGCTGTGAAGCTCTTGTATGTTGCGACGGACGAGTAGATTGCAGATGTGCTGACAAAGCCACTAGCCAGGGTGAAGTTCGAGTACTTTAGGGAGAGGCTTGGTGTTCCTCAAATCGAGGACACTTCGAGGAAGAAGTGATGGACACATCTGCTGAAGCCATTCCAAACATGTTGGAAGGAGGATCCTTCACATGGTTGTGGATGTAAGCGCTGGATGATGAGCATCAGGATGATGTTCTAGTTTCTGCTTTTTATGATCAGTTGGATCATTTATATGTATGTATGTATGCATCATGTTGGATACTAGATATGATCAGTTGGATCATTTATATGTATGTACGCATCATGTTGGATGCTGGATATGATCGGTTGGATCATTTGTATGTATTTTGTATATGCATCATGTTGGATGCTTCGACCATGTATCTGTATATGTATCAGGTGGATACATTGTATGATCAGGTAGATCATGTATGTTGATATGTATCAGGTAAGATCAGGCAGATCATGTATGTTGATGGATACATTGTGTGGATCATGTATCTATGTATTAGGTGGATACACTGTGTATGATGATATGTATCAGGTAGATACTTGGTGTGCATCAGGTGGATGCATTGAATGATCAGGTTGATCATGATGATGAGCTTCAGGATGTTGCTCCAGATGATATGTACAAGGATGGTACAAGTGATGATGATCAGTATGATCATGGGCATCAGAATGATGCCTCATGTGATGATGATCCGTTGGATCATGAGTATCAGGTTGATACTTAGAGTTCAGAGATGATATGTGGCAGGTTGTGCAAATAGCATGTAATCAGTCCTAGGAGATCTTGCTGGTCGTGCTGTGGCACATAAATGTTCCTGGGGTACTCTTTTTGGTATTACTATGTAGTATGTAATCAGTCCTCAGATATCCGATAGGTTGAGCTGTGTGCTCGTAATCAGTCCTGGGATGAGGTATCACTACGGAGACATGTAATCAGTTCTGGAGATCCAAGAGGTTGAGTTGTGTGCTCATAATTAGTCCTGGGATGCTCTTTTGAGATCTTGCCGGTCGTGCTATGGCACATAAATGTTCCTGGGATGCTCTTTAAAGGTTTTGTCTATCCACATGTAATTAGTCCTGGAGATCCGAGAGGTTGAGCTGTGTGCTCGTAATAAGTCCTGGGATGCTCTTTAGAGATCTTGCCGGTTGTGCTGCGGCACATAAATGTTCCTGGGATGCTCTTTAAAGGTATTGTGGAGGAGATGCATGTAATCAGTCCTGGGAGATCTTGTCAGTCGTGCTTAGGCACATAAATGTTCTTGGGATACTCTTTCCGGTATTGCATCCGCACATAAAATTAGTCCTGAGAGGCCACCTCTATCAGATCGTTCGCACAGATGATGAAGACCTACAGGTGGTGGGCCTACATCCAGTATGAAAAAGGACTGGCTCTGTAGAACTTCCTATGATGAGTAGATTCAGAGATTGATTGAGATAGAAGCAGCAGTGACGATGATGATGACTCAATGATGATTATCCAGTGACGATGATCCAGAGAGGATGACTTGTGCTAGAAGACCTGTGTCGAGAAATACCTTCCTAGTTAAGAGGGAGTGTTGATGTATATGTAACTTCGGAATGTATTTCACATATATGTATATTGTATTCCTATAGAGATGTTATTATTCCTCTATACGGAAGTGGTTGTATTCCTATAGAGATGTTATTATTCCTCTATACGGAAGTGTCATCATTTATATGGTAAGTGTCGTAACTTATACTTGATAGGTTATTAGACCACCTTGTTGGGGTCGGCCCTGTATAAGTCATGTGGGTCAAAGGGTTATTAGACCACCCTATTGGGGGTCGGCCATGTGGGTCAAAGGGTTATTAGACCACCCAAGTGGGGGTCGGCCGAGTCAGCATTATGTTAAGTGGTTAAATTGAGGCTGACCTAGTTGAGTAAAGGTCAAGTCAAGTTAGTGTATAAATAGAGAGTGTGTCTCTCTCATTTTACACATTCTATTCTCTCACTCACACTTGGGAGAGTGGCGCACTTATGGAGGAGGAGGCTCTGCTGCTAGGAGAAGACTATCTCTTGTATTCTAGTTGTACCATTGCTCTATCTATCTCTGAGGAAGTTATTGGGGTTTTTCACCTTTATGGTTTTCCCCAAGTAAAATCCGTGTCTCTTGTGTGCTTGCATTATTGTGTCCATGATTGATATGTTGTAGATATGTTGTACATGTTGTTCTCTCAGTTAAGATCCTAGATCAGATTGAAGTAAATTCTGAAAATTTAACAGATGCCACTATGTTTGTGGATGGGTAGAATTGATTAGTCATATAAGTTATTGGAATATGCTAAAACTTCTATGGTATAAGAACATGGAAAACTATTAACTAAAGTAGATATCAAACAAAATGCTAATCCATCTTTGTAGGACATGTTGGAAGAATTTGTCCTTGATGTCAAATAGGGTGTCATAGATGTCAAAAGGGTGAAGAGATATGCGGTGTTTCCATTCGTGTCAAGGTGATAATGATGATGTGTTTATAGTATAGATAGATTGTTTGCACATGTTTGATGAATCCTTGAAGCCCATAGAGAAGACCCTAATGATCCTAAGGTATCCCTTGAAGAAGAATCCTTGTCACAAGTGTACATAACTCCAAAGTGGTCCCCTTATGGCGTTCCAGTTGCGCATGGACCTCATAAGAAGACACTTTGAGTCTGCACAAGTGGTACAAATCCCCTAGAGAATCCACTATTGATAATGATGATGCATAGTGACAAGGATTCCCTAAAGTGTCTAGAAGAAGTGTGAAGAATTTCCTAAAGAAATGATGTTTGGTCACATGAACATGATGATGGGCCACATGGCCATTGTGGTGGGTCACATGACCATGATCATAAGAAGTGTAAGGAAGTCCCTAAAGGTGTCCATAAGTAATGTCGGTAATAAATGTGAAGAAATTGATAAAATAGTAATGTTGGGCCCACATGACCATGTGTTTGAGGTCACATAACCCATGTTGAAGAAGGCCCTAGAGAGCCCCTATGGTTGGTGTAAAGCATATTGGGATGAAGTGTGAAAGATATCCCAAAATCATGATGATGGGTTCACATAATCCTGAAAGTAGTGGTGTTGGGTCCACATGATTAGAAGGATTGGTCCATATGACCATGATAAGTATCCCCCGAAGTAATATGGATTTTTCCTCAAGAAAATGTTGAAATAAAATGTGAAGAAACCCCTAAAAAATAGTGTTTGGTCCACTTGCCCATAATTTTGGGGTTACATGTCCCATGGAGGAGAAGGCCCTAAAGAGTCCTAAAATTTAGTTCGAAACAAGTTGGTATGAATCTTGAAATAACCCCAAAATAATGAAATAAGGCCAAGGTTGAGTAGTTCTAAACGACGTGTAGTGCAAAGGATTCTTGGTGGGGGCTATGGGTGTTTGGACTCCACGAGAAGCTCACCAGCTCGGAGCCCGGGATAACCTGTCAAGCCCCTAATCCTTTTGGAAAACATGGCATTGACGTGGCGTCGATATGGGCAGTGACATGGCATCAAACGTGGATTCTTCGCACAAGATTCTGGCTTGATGGCATATTATGTTTTAACACATGGTCAAACTTTGGAAACACGTCATTATATATATATATATATATATATGTGGTGGCATGGCTTATTATATGGTTTATATATAGTTCGTGGTGGCATATTTCTTATGATATGGTTTATGCATTGGTTGGTATATGGTATGCATGTTTGATATGGTTGGCGCTTGTCATGGTATATGGTTGTTGTATGGTCCACGTTTAATGTGGTATGGTTATACTATGGTCCACGTTATAACATATGTTGTATGGTGTTAACATATGGTTATAGTTTGGTGCTTGGTTTTTAACATATGGATTACAAGTTAGATACCATGGGGGTGAAGCTTGGGGTCAAGGGATATGCCCTTGCCCCCCCCCCCATTTTACATATTTTCAAGATGAAGCTAAAGGTGGCCTAACAAAGGTCTTGGGTTCGATTCCCATAGCTTCAAAAAACCACATTTTTCACCATTTTCACCATTTTTCACCATTTTATCCATTTTTTAACCTTCCTTGTCGAAAATCCAAATGCTGACAACTTATTCATCTAGAGGTCATTTCGCATGAAACAAGTGTCAACGAAAATTTGTCGAAGATCTCTTTACCACTATAACCTTGGAACTGATGTTTGAAGACTTTAAACTTGATGGACAATGACATGATCCTCCTGGATCATGCACACCAGAGACTTCTTTCAACATGATAATAGTTTTGTTGAAATTAGCGGGATGATAAAATCACTAAAGTTAATAAAACCTGCAAAAAAAACATGAATTATTAGAGCTTCACACAAACTAATCCTTAGTGTTTAATAAGTATCATAACCACTAGTGGTCCCTCATTAATGACTAGACTATATTACATTTATAGAATTCTAGCTACCTAGTGGACCTTATTTAATAACTAACAATGAACATAGTAAACCTTGTCCACATTACATTATTTGGCCACACATATTATGTGGCATTTCTAGCATTAAATCTAATGGACCCTTAAGCCCTTATTACATCACTGGGGGGATCCCACCATTTTTTCCCCCTTAAAAAAGTGTTACCATCCATAGTTACACGTATGAGGTACATCCATAATATTGGGTCCCATATACAAGTGCTACCCTCAATGCTTGCAATGAAGAATTCCATTAGGTTCATTCATTACCCAGGTTCACATGTATGGGTGTTCATGCCACCTCCCAAGTACTAGTGACACTTGAAATTAAAGAACCGTTTAGTGCTTTACAAAAAATGCATACAAAGGTCATAAGTTTCCAAATATCATTCCACCAAGATGCTCAAAAAATCCATAGAAAAAATGTCATCCACATAACTGCAAAACGTTAGTTGTGGATATGGATGAAACACTACCTCTAGAGAAGATTCAAAATGAAAATTTTTATTTGCAACCTACTCATGAGTTTCCTCAATGATTGCTTCTTCATATAGGGGAGTAGGTTCAAAAAAGAGAAGTTGAAAATAGTTTACTTCACATAATTGGAACTTGACCTTAATCATAACAACTATTAAGTGTGTCAAGTAGTATTGTGTGATAAATATATAGTTGTTAGTCAATTTATATGCATAAACTCTGTTATATTTAAGAACCCTTTTTGGGGGGGTTCTTAAAATCATCCCTGGTGATGATGATGGACATGATGATGATGATGATGATGATCATCATCATCATCGACATCGTCATCGTCATCATCATCCTCGTCACCATCTTCATCATCATCATCATCATCATCATCATCATCCATCATCCTCATCCTCATCCTCCTCTTCATCATCATCATCATCATAATCCTCCTCATCATCATCATCCTCACTGTCATCATCATTAGCATCATCATCATCACCACCACCACCATAATCATCATCATCATCATCGACATCATCATCGTCATCATCATCATCATCGACATCATCATAATCATCATCATCATCATCGTATCATCGTCATCATCATCATTATCAAAGGGGTATGTTCAAATCCAATGCGATGCCACATCATTAGATTTGAACATACCCCTTTGATAATGATGAAAGTTACTTTTAGCATTCTATATATATCAACATGCCATGTATATAAATCTACCACCCAGATCAAGGAATGATAAACAAATCAATGAGGTAGCATGTAAATAACATATAAACCAAATGAGAATAACTTATAAACCCCTTCGACCTAACCCCATTACCCTTAATCAGTTACCCATCTAAACCCTTAAGTTTAATGAAACATAATAAAACCCTATTTCTAATAAATCATTGCCCCTAACCTTAGCAATATTAACACCCAACCTTTTGAGCTTATAGGTTTTCGAAAAAGTCATGAATCATGCTACAAATCACTACCATGAAACAACTACGCAAAAGTATGGATAGAACCAAGCCTTAACTTCTCTACAAACTAGATGCATAGGTTGACATTGAGGATCAAATCCAAGTGGGAAGGAATTCCACTATACTTGGGCATTGTTTCTTCTTGCTATGATTGTATGGAAGCCACACATGAAGATATTAGAACATTGATGTGACTGCATATTTTCCTACACCAAAGTTCAACATTGGGCGGTTCAATATTGACTAGCAAAATAAGAAAGAAACAAACTAGGCATTCCTACGATGGTACACTTAGATGATACATGAAACTGTTGATTCTTTCTAGATTTGTTTTATTGTGGATAAGTATGACACTTGTATTGCTTTCAAAGTTGATGTACATCATGTTTATCTAACACCCCATGCAGATCTTCAAGTTCCAGCAGAGGTGTTACCATTTTGTGTAATAGAGAAGGATATTTAGGATGCAATTGCAAAGTGGTCCGAGGAGATGTGAACGAAATTCGATGATGCAAACATCGAGATTACTAGATCCACCCAGAGAAATTCCAGGAGAGACAAAGAACCAGTGGGGGGACCCCAATATATCACTCTCATACATTCCCAAAGGCATGAAAGTTGAAGAGGAAGCACTCCCAAAATGAGAAGTCAAATACAGAAAAATGGCAAGTGCCTTAAGACAACCCCTACAACATAGAAGTTTCAGGATATTGTGAGTGTATCAAAGTATAACATTGAACCTCAAGATATTCTATAGCATGATTCTTCCCAATAGTTAGATGAATTGTGATTTTCCTTATAACTAAGCATTGTTCCATCAATACATCATGCACCTCCAAGTGCGTTGAGTAGTTCGGTACCAGGAACATCTCATCCATTCTTAGAAGCTAGTATTGTATGGGAGACTAGCCATGGTGATAGGGTTGGAGGGAAGGTTCTTCGAATCAGTCCTATGGTTCTTATCACACATGATGGTGACAATGCTCTAAACATACCATACATCTAACTTGATCTTACGAAGGTACCCTCCAATGATCATAATCCTTACATGGTTGAGATTATGACCAAGGTTGAAGAGTAGCGTTGTGCGCAAGGAATATCGTTACTAGAAGCTCAACATAGGAACACAATAGGAATATGTAATAAATGTATTTGCTACAATGCGTTTACATGAAAAATATAATTTCAATGCTTTGTTATCCAAACATAAGGTGAGACTAGTTGTAAAAGATTTTTCTTAGTGAAATAGAGTGGATTATGAGGAAACATTTAGTCCAACAAAGTGTTTTTTCACAGTGAGATTAGTGTTACCCATGACAATATAAGTTGGATGTAATATTCTGAAATAATTCTAATTTTTTCATTAATGATGGTTTAGAGGAGGAAGTGTTTATGTATTATCCATAGGGATTTTACGTAACATATAAGGAACATATTTTGTTTAGGGTGATAAAATATTTTTACAATTTGAAACAAGATCGAAGACCTTGGTATAAAAAAAATGGCACACATCTTGTAGGAAGAAAAAAACTTCTAATCCAAATATTGACGTGAGACTAAAATATATATATTTGGTGATTTTAGTGGTTATGTATATCCAATATTAATCAATGGGTCAAGGTGATCAGTATCAGGATGACCTTATTTTGTCAATGATTTATTATATTAAATATTTCATTAGTATCACATTAATGTTAATGCTAATGTTACTTTAATATGATGTATAATCAATGTGACTTTATTATTATTATGTTATAAAAATTCTTCCTCCTTTCTCCAATGTACACTAAGACCTTATGAGATTACACACAAGTTGATAGAAAATAAAAAGGGAAAGTCAAATCCTATCCATGAATTAGAGAAATGATGAGGGCATTTGTTGACCTTGTGTGAGATGCTCAAGCCACATCCAAGAAGCCAATAGTAAAGCCTGATCAGAGCAAGTCATAGACACCTCTATGAGAAGTAGAGCCATCATCATGTGAAGCCACCATTCATTGTGACCCTTTGAGGAGTAGAATGTGAGGAGTAGACCCACATTCTCTTTCGGCTAAGGAATGCGAGGAGTAGAACCACATTTTCTTTCGGATTTGGTACACAAAGAGCATAGTGCCGTGAGGAGTAGACTTGGAGGTATTTCTAGAGAACACACATTCTCTGGTATACCAAAAGCATAGTGCCGCGAGGAGAAAATACCCTGCGAGGAGCATAGGGATTTGATAGAGTTGGTCATGGAGAGCACATTGCGAGGAGCAAAGACCATAAGGGATTTATAGAGAAGATTGTGAGGATACTAAAAGAGACATAAAAGAGGCATGATGTCTTCGGTAAGCCATACCGTCTTCCTCTATTTGGAATTCTTTTCCATAAAAACATGATTTGGTTTTCTTCTGTGAATTGGAAATCTAGGTTTGAATTTATCTTGGATTTGGTGGTTTTCTTCATTATACAAATTACTCTATCCGAGCCTAATTGTTTTGTGACATCTAAGGGTATTAGTGAGTGAGAGGCATTAGAATCATATAGGGAATTATGTACATGCAGATATTGAAGTTCAAGGGTAATATAAAATGGTGGGGTAATATGATCAATCCCCGGGTAGGTTTCATAATACTACTTTTGGAGAGTCATCTTAGAGGTTTATCAGGTGAGCTTGCACAGGGGTTTTGTGACTTAGGATCATCAAATTGGATATTTGATGGGATGACCTATATTGGGTTGGTTGAGGGCTAGTATCCTATATTGAAGATGTTATTTAAAACATAGGAAGGTCAAAACCTGTTTTTATCAACAAGATACCTCAAAACTTCAAAAAGAGGCATGGGAATTTTAAGTTTACTCAACTCATACCTAATATCAAAGGAAAAAAGAGGAGGAAGACTAGTTTCGGCCATTTTGGCAATATGTGTGGACTTCATGAAAATGAAATTGTGTTTTGCATGCACCTTATTTTGATATGTTGCTTTCAATTAAACTCTAATGGGGATTGTTGGTTTCTTGAAATTGGTTTCCTTAATCCTTTGTTCTTTCCTAACTAGAAAAATTTGGGCATCTCCCATTTGTTATTACCAAGTTGCTTAATGGAATTCTTCTCTCCTATAATTAGAAAAGTTTGGTCTAGGCCCTAGGTGATAATTCCTCCTCGCCTCTACCATTACATCGTTTGTTACCATTTGGAGTTTAGTATGAGAGAGGATGAAGGGGTCATCCTCCCTATGGGAAATTTCTTCTTCATGGGGAGATTTTTCTTCTCTAGTCATCAATAAACTTTTAGATACAAGATGGCCATAGCTAGGATCTTCAATCTCATTGTATCATAGGTGGAACAACATATTTGGTTCTAAAGTTGCATCAAGCAACTTTTCATCTCTTGGATCATAATGAGAAGGAAAAGATTCCTTAATATTTACTTATGTGCTGCAATACTAGGGTAAATTTGCATTTCTTGGCTTAACTCTCTTTGAGGTGTAAGGGGGGCATTCTAAACCAGGATTTACCTTTGATACATGAATTTTCTCTAGAATTTTGTTCCACAATAGAATGGGTAGACTATCCTTTCTTCACCATGGTAAGAGCATTGGTCGTAGACTTGAGGAGCTTATGACCTCTTCAAGTGTCACGAGGTCTTGTCGAGAGGAGTAAAACTCAAGCTCCTTGCCCTTCCTTCTCTCAACACATTCTCTCCTATTAGGGGGATCCAATCTAATATCCAATTAAATTATTAAACCTTTCATGTTTCTCTCCAAGTCTTCTCCATAATTAAATAGGGTCTCTAGGTCAGGGAATCATCATTCTCTTAAATGGAAAGCAAAGTTACACTTAAAATAGGTACCATATGATACTATAGTAGAATGTTTTGAGGGCTTAGTTGCATCAAGAATGCAGGGGTACAATTTTCATAACCTACTTGTGAATTATTGAACATGTTTAGCATTAATCCTTTTTAGAGTGTTCAACTCAGTTACATAGTATATGTTGTATTTATTGATAACACATTTCTTCGTAAATTTCTCGATGAACTACAACTAATAAGTTATGAAATTTTGGGTAGATTCATAAACCATTTCCTTGCTTCCCCTTCAAAATAATGGGAAAATGTTGTACCCCTTGGTGGAGAAGTGTTGATGCCTCGGATTATATCACAGCATCAATCAGAAAGGGATTCTCCCCGAGAGATGGTCCCAATTAGACTATCTCCCATTTGGTGTAGGGAATCCGTCCGGTTAGCGGTTCCGGCAACCGTGGATTTGGAGTTTAAATCCGATTCTACCGGTTATGGCCCGCTCCACCTTTCTTTTGGGTTTTATGTCTTTTAAATGAGATGCAAGTGCCTAAATTATATTTGATCTAGATGCAACTAAAATAGATCTAAGTCTAGAAGCTGGAGTAAATCTACCTATCCGTGCAGGGAACACGCTTAAGGGATGAGCAATAAGCTATAACAAATAACGTAAGGAACGAACAGATAGCTGTTAATTCTCACAAGTAAAGCTACAGCAAGATAAAGATCTTTAGAAGATAGCTTCTAATTCAACCTGGAACACATCTATTGCTCATAAAACAGAAAAAAGCTAAAGATTATTTAATCTACATAGAAAGAATAAAGAAACCGAGCTAAATATAAACAAACTGAAATAACTCTAAAGATCCCTACAGGGAGCACATTTAAAGGCATGAACAACGAGCCATAGGAGTCATCTTCAAGAAAAATAGTTAGCTATTTAATCTAATAGAGAACTCTACAGCAAAATAAAATATTAGCAGACAACTCCTGATTTAGTCTGAATCACATTCACTGTTCATGAAATGGAGAAAAATCGTTCACATAGAAATAAGCAAAATCATTTGTTGCCAAGAAATAGTTCAAATAGCAATGCAGATTTCACATTACAGTATAGATGTCATCAGAAGAGTCCAACACACATCCATCTTCCGTTCCCCATGTAAAACGTCCATCTCCCGTGGCTTCTATTAGAAAATTCAATTTTACAGAAACGATACAAGATAGCTCGTAAAGGTTTCCAAAATTTCCTTCCCTGAAAAAAGTCCTGATCTATTCTTCCTAGCTCCTATTTATAATTACAATTCTTCCATTTGGGCTGCCACCTACCACCTTCCACTTGTCAATTACAGGAATTTCTTCTATAACCGACCACCAAAAAATGACCACTTCTTTTACAAAATTGTTTTGACAAAAAATAGGGACAGCTGTCCCATGGCTTACGCCTTACATGTTTGAAAGTTTAACAAAATATACATAGCAGAAAAAATGCTAACACCAATGCTTTCCCTGCTGTACACGTGTTTGGTTGAAGAGAGTTGCTCAACTAAATTTAGTTTATTTCATTCCTGTGCATGAGCTTCTGCTGGCAGAGGATCGCCCAAGTTAATTGCTACTGGGGCTGCATGCGAAGAGACACTCGAGTCTATTGTTGATGCTGCTTCTAATTGGGAAGGAGGGATTGAGCTGGCCAGACTTTCTGCCACTGCTGGGGAAGAGGGAATCGAGCCCACTGCTGTGGCCGGGCTGGCTGCTGGGACAGAAGATCCTGGATCTGCTGATGCTCCTGCTGCTGCTGCAGCTTTCCTTTCCTCCTCTGCTATGTAGCTGTACCACACACCTGTGTCCCTTATGACTACGTTTGCTGCAGCAGGGAACAAGATTTTCTGAGAAGTCACATTCTTCCCGAGCTCTGTTTTAATGCTTTGAACTTCTGCCACTGCAGCTTGATGCACTTCCTTCAGCAGATGGTTGTGGAGAGATGATGAGCCAATATAATGCTGGAGGTCATCAATAGCCAGGACATCAATCCTCTTCACGTACTCTGTTTGAACGCCCAATTCTTCCTTTAGTTGGGACAAACGCTGCTCCTTTTTTGAAAAGTCCTCCAGGGTCTGAGAGAAACTCAATGTGCATTTATCATGTGCCTCTTGGAGCCTTTGGTAGAGACTGCTGATTTTATCTGTTGTTCTTTGCAAACTGGCTATCAGCTTACTGGCACAGTTCCTGCCAAACTCCAACAGTGCCACGTCCTCATTAAAACTGTCCACTGATTTAAATGGAAGATGCGGGGGGAAACCCCCTTTTCCTTCTCTCCATGCCATCTGACTTATGATGTTTGCCTTGACACGAGTATTCTTCGCTTTGAGCCTATGGGATTCCGCGTTGATTTCTTTTAACCTAACCACCATGGCCTTGAGCTTGCAAACCTCATCAGTGAT
The DNA here is from genome assembly GCA_027924585.1 of Larix kaempferi. Classification (NCBI taxonomy): domain Eukaryota; kingdom Viridiplantae; phylum Streptophyta; class Pinopsida; order Pinales; family Pinaceae; genus Larix; species Larix kaempferi. The sequence goes on along the minus strand of BSBM01000068.1, from coordinate 4,191,197 downwards.
TAGCTCCTGAGTGTCATACACTTGCTTCAGGATGCTGCATGACAGCTCATGGAAGGGAGACATGTCCATTGTTCTGCTCTCCGCTTGCTCTAAACGCTCAGCTAATGCCTGCTTGTCTGCTTCTAGCTGAGATGCCTTTTCTTCTGCTCCATTCTTCTCCGCTTCTACAATCATTATTTGGAGTGTTAGCTGGTCCTTTTCCTCCTCCAGCTGGCTGTACTTGTTTGACAGCTCCTTATGCTCAGCGTACAAGCAATTATACTTGTTCACTACCAGATCTCTTTGGGCTTGCTCATTAGCTACATTCTGTTGTAGCGTACGAGCTCTCTTCTTTGTCAATATATTTTCTTTAACTATAACCCCTACATTGGAAAATGATGCCTTTGCTATTGCTACAGCTGCGGATGCCATAGCAAAGGGATCTTGATCCGTGTTTTTCATTAGAGTGACCTCTCGGTGGGTAACGATGTCTTCATGGAAGGGACTTTTTATCCTCTCTTCTGATTTGACGACCATAACCTTCCTTTTCTTATCGTAGACAAACTCATTCCACTTGGACACTGTACGCTTTCCCGATGGCGTGTACGGGACAATTGGTCGGTTTATGATGTCTATGTCTTCTTCAGGTGGGGTCCGGACTTCCTGAGCTGGGTCCACGCCCTTATTTTGGGTACCAGAGACACCTGCTTGGGATGTGTCTATATCCATGTCCCGGGCACCGGACCCACCGGCTTGAGCATCTTCCCTTGCTTTCAATTCTTCTTCCGCCTTCCTCTCTGCCTCAGCCTGCTCAGCTTCAGCCTCTTTCTGCTTTTGGGCTTCCTTAGCCTCTTTATGCAATCTTTCATTTTTAGCTTCTTGCTGCTTTCTCGCCACTTCAGCTTCCTGCTGCTTTCTTGCTTCCTCAGCTTCCCGCTGTAACCTCGCTTCTTCTCTTAATCTGAGCTCTTCCTGAGCTCGAGCATCCTCCGTTTCTTTCTCCTTTTGCTAGCTGGTCTTTTGGGCCTTGGTTGAGCTAGAGCTTGCTCCAGTGCTTTGGCGACAGACCCGTAGCTCAGCCATGCTGCTGATGCCTCTTCCTCGGCATCAGGATAGTGGGAGTACTCGAAGTGAGCATAGATCTCCTTACAGTGCTCAACAACTCTTCCCTTTTTGTAATTCCTGTGGAAGATTACCTCACCGAAGTGGAAGGATTTTAGCTCTTGAACAAATTCGTCGGCCGAGGCAACCCCTGAAAACTTGTAAGCACCTATGCAGAAAGGTAGGGGGGGGAAGGAAGCCTTATACTGTTTGTGGAGCATTGCTCCAATCCCATCCAGGAAGAGTTGTCTTACTGCTTCTTTGAGAACCACATAGTCTGTGGCATACTGTGGCAAGATGTATGGGGGCTTAGTCCCTCCAAACATTCTCATGTAGGTACCTTGCTCCGAAAAGTAAAAATCCCCATAGTCCTCAAGGACTTCCAAAGCATTCTCTGATAGGCAGTTTGGTTCTTCCTTGAACATTTTCTCATATAGGGGCATGATGAACCCCTCACAGATGAGATTGTAGCTGGGCTTGTAATTCTGAGACCACAACATCTTGAATGCGATATAGACTGGGGCGGTGGCCCTATCCCATGTGCAGCCCAATTTGGGGAAGTCAATCTTGGCCAAAATACAATCAATCGGATATGAAGACATGAAGAATTCAGCCTTCTTCAAGGCTAGTCCTTCTTTAGCAGCAACTATCATCGAGGCCAGACTATCTGACAGGATAGTGGCCTAGTCAAACATAGTTCCCTTGATATCCACGTAGTGGATGATAGGGATCCACTGAATCTTATACACCGTTCCATTGGGCATGCCGAAGATTCTGCACAACATTAAAGCGATCAATCTGAAAGGAGCTCTCAGATTCTGTACGTCATATTCATCACTTCCTTTCTTTCTCAAATGTTTGCCTGCCATCAGTAGCTTCTTGGCCATCTCGATGTTGTTCATCTGGCTCAGCCATTCATCAGTCAGAGCTTGTTGGACACGGGGAAATTTGTAGGCTACCACAAGATACGCGGGTTGAAATGAGGCAATAGCCACTTTTTCGCTATCATTTATCACTCTCCCTTCAGCATCAGCATGTTGGAGTATCAATCCAATCACTTCAGCACAGGGGAACAGCTCAGGGCGGGTAGCGGCTCTAGTTATGCCTGAGGCTCTGATATTGAGATAGATTGGCCCTTCCTCTAGCAACATATCTGGGATTTCTTGGTCCCGGATCATTCTGTATATGTCACCCCATCTGATTTCAGGAGGGACACCGGTGGTGCACTTAGTGTCCTGGAGTGAAGTTTCAGTTTTGAGTGGCGCAGGCTTCTTTTCTGTCATCTTAGCCTTCTTCTTACCGGTTTTCGGCATCTTGACTTATCCCTGATAGCACCCATATACAAGTCATCATGAACTTGAGCAACATACTGTGAGATTTCAACAGAGAGCATCATCGTTTTTTAACATGAGAATGTGAAGTTGTATGTTTAGGAAGCAAAATACACCATTTCAACCTAAAATACAAATTAAAACATTTGAATCTTTAAAAGGGAAGAATTTGGAATGCTCCCGAGAGGATACGTGTATTGTGGAACAATCCGCTCTCGGGTTGCCCTGGGAGCAATGATGATCTTTGTTTCAGCAGGAACATGATTATCAATTTTGGCCATCCTAATTCTTTAAAGGGGCAGGTTTGGGATGCTCCTGTGAAGATAAGCGCATTGCGGAAGCAACGTGCTTTTGGTTTAGCTCTGGGGAAGAGGGTAACTTTCGTCACTGCTGCGGTTTGAAAGGCTAATTGCGGATAAGCTCAGGTTGGAAAGACTCTGTGACGAAAAAGGAAGCCCCTTTCGTATTTACTACCCGGCGAGGGCTTCGAATGCTATTGTTATTTAAGGCACTTGCCGAGGTGTTCTATGGGAAGTTTTTAGTTCGAGCTAGGGTGATGGCACCGGAGACATACTGACGGAAGGGCTCGGGTGGCCATAGTTTCGGGTTTCAGCTCGCGCAACTTAAACGCTCACGGGGTTTGAACAGGGGCAATGGCGCCGGTTTCTTTTTTTGAATTGGGTAACGGTGTCTTCATGGAACTAAGTTTTATGAAGACGCTTGGGATTTTATGTCTTAAGATTTCAGCCAGGGATATGAAAAATCCATGGGGCTTCGGCAGCTTCTGAAATAACGAGACACGCGGTCCATAGAGGAAAATGGGACAAGTTTAACCGTCCAAACTACCTGTCTCTTACTCACAAACGCATACCCTGTCTCTGTTTTATATAACGAGAAGAACTCGATTCAAACTGTATTTGACGGGCAAAAATCGCCCATGACGGGCGTTTTGCCCGTCAAAACCCCACCAATGCCCATCATTTTCAAACAAAAGACAATCTAATCGCAATTGGAAGCGTAGAAGGGGCAAATTTCAAGGTTAAAATCCTACCTGGCACCGTGAGGATAGTTGATCGAGGTGGCCGCGAATGCGGATGAGCGAGATGAGCTGGAGCGATACGGCATTCCACGTCGTTTTCCAATCGAGAACAATGATATGTTGGCTCGAGCCCCACCGTATATTTAAACAAATGAGACACGTGTGGGACTTTAATACGGTGGGTGGTGTTTAAAACCGGTTTTAAATGCATCGTATGCCGGCGTCAAATCGGGCCGCCTCGATTTACGTGCGATCGCCTCTGGCGGGACAAAATCATGAATCTTTCCCGCAGTTGCGAAACGATATAGCGGAAGCTTCCGCGGTTTTGGGGAGGCAATGGCGAAATTTTTCCACAAAAATAATCGTGACGCTTTTGAAAAGGGCTCCCGCGGTAGCGGAGAGAAAACTTTCTAAAATATTCCAACGTTTCAGAAGGTTTCGGTGAACTCTTCCGCAGAAGGCTTCCGAAAACTCCAAAAGGTTCTAAGTCATGGCTGAGCCTCGAGAGAGTGTCGAAAAACCTTTGCCCTTAGCCTCCTCCGTTTCGGACGGGACGGGTGAATGCCTCCGCCGTTGCGGATGGGTTCTTTGAAAGGTTCCGCAAAGATTTGGAATATTTTGGCGTCTCGGCAAAGTTTCACGACGGTCTCCGCAACTACGGAAGGAAAACCCGAAAGGCTTCCGCGAGTGCGGGCGGCTCCGTAAAACTCTTCCGCCGTTTCGGGAGGTATACACCATAAGCTTCCGCAATTTTAACGAAGAGTTTTCAAAACTTTTCGGGAGGCTTGGATGAACGGTTCCCGCCGTTTCGGGAGCAAATCTTGAATTCTTCCGCTGTTGCAGAAATAATTTGCCAATGCATCCCGCAACTCACGAGCAAAACCTTTTCGGAAAGATATCATGACGGCTTCCGCAAATTTTGGGTGGTTTCGCTGAATTCTCCCGCTGTTTCAGGAGAGAAAACCGAATCTCTCCATGAACAAAAACCAAAAATTTTCTAAGTTCTTTCTCGGGAGTTAAATGCAAATGATTTCCGCTGTTTCGGGAGAACAACCGAAATCTTTCCGCCAATTCTCTATTTCGGAAAGGTAGCCCGAAAGCTTCCGCGGTTTCGGGAGCAAAGGCTGAAAGCTTCCGCGAAGCTTCCTTGGCTCGTTCTGTAACGTTCTTTCAAAATTTCTAAGTTCTTTTCACAGTTTCGGAAGAAGTTTGTGAATTTCTCCGTGGTGTTTCGGAAAGCTTTTGTGGATGGCTTCCGCCGTTTCGGGAGGAAAACCCGAAGGTTTCCGCAGATTTTCAAAAGTTTTCTAAGTCTCTTTTCGGAAAGCTTATGCGAACGGATTCCGCGATTTTAACAAAATATTCCAACTCCTTTCGAGCGTCTTTCCCAAGTTCTCCCGCCATTTCGGGAAGAGAACCCGAAGGTTTCTGCAATTTTCCTTCTCACGGTCTGCGATTTGCAAAAGAAAATCTAAGTCCTTCTTTCGGAAAGGTTGTGCGTTTGGCTTCCGCAACTGCGGGGAGATAGCCCGAGAGACTCCAAAACGTTGGGAAAAAATTCTAAGTTCCCTTTTGGTTCCTTGGGGGAAAAAAAGGAAAGGTTGATGGCAAGATGCTCAGTTGGGAAACAAGATTTTATGTTGAAAAACACAGCTAACGGCTGGGATGGCTTCTTAGGAAAACTTTCTACAAAAAAAAATGAAGGGGCCCCAATATGTACAAAATGTTGGGGGGGGGGGTGTTGCTGCAACAACAATGGCGAGTCACTGGCGAACACAGATCTCTGAAAAATTCCTCTTCATGGTCCGAAACCTCCTTGAAGACATCCATCTCGGGTGCACTACTCAGCTGAGCATTTTAAACTCATGTGAGGGGAAGGAGGCACTTTACCTACAAGCCATTGGGGCAAAGGGGAGCTTTGACCGAGACATCTTCACCACTCTCAAAGGGCCGATATATGAGATTCATTTTAGGAGGTTCATCTTTCAGATGGTCACTACTGCCGGACTCCACAGGATCTGCAACACTTTGTCGTGGACATTATTGCTCTTGTTCCTCATTCCCATGTTGCTTGCATCCTTTTGGATGTTTGTACTTTGGACAGCTTAGCTGTTTGAGCCTTCCAGAGATATTTTCTTTTGAACATGATCTTTGATTTTGGCTCCTCAATCCATAATGTCCTTTTGTGTGAGTTAGAAATTTTATTGATTTGATCAAACTTCACGGACGGAGAGGAGCCCATTTTGAGCTGGGCCTTTTGGACGACCTTCTCGATTTTACATGTCTTCTGCTTTTGTCTCAGCCATGCTTTAATTGAGGTGAGAATCTCTGGAAAACAGACTCTTGAATGTAAGCCATTTTGGCTGTTAAATCTGCAGCATGGAGTCACTTCAATACCCCATGTCCTCGAGAGGTGCCACTTTCCATGGGTCCAACTTTGGTAACCTTCTTGAGATGCCTTAAAAGTGTGAGAGTGGGTGGAGTCCAATGATAGTAGTGAAGATGATCATAGGTCTCTGCTATTAAATAGGATTAGTGTGACTAGCAGGGTAGGATTCCTCCCTTCTGAACATTTCAGCGAGAGCACAACAGACCGTATTTACTTGAGCAGAGTTCCAGACTCATGGGTCGCAAGTTTTCTTTGAGAGAGTTATCTTCAACGGGGATCTCAACCAAAAAGGCATCCAGAAAACAAAACTTGTCGCAAAAGTTTCAATAACAAAGAGAGAAACAACATGGCCGAAAAATAAAGCAACTAAAGGCTAAAGCAAAAAGAAAACTTTATTTATGTACAGGAAGTCTCGAAGAGACTATGCGAAGTATTGTTTCAGAGCGAGGCCATTGAGAGGAAGGGTTACTTCTTCTCCCTCGAGATTTGTCAATTTATAAGTAGATGGGCCTAATTTTGCAGAAATTTGGTACGGGCCTACCCATAGATGTTGAAATTTCGTATGCATTCCTTTGCCTTCATGATTATGGTCCCATTTCAGGACTAAATCCCCAACTTCAAAATCTCTCTTACCGGATTTCCTCTTATCGAACCATCTCTTAACTATGTCCTGGTGTTGATGGAATCGATCTTTAGCTTTGTGTCGGGCTTCTTCCAGTTGAAGCAGGGTGTTGATCCTAGATTGTAAGGCTTGGCTACCAGAACCTCGAGAGGCTTGGGACAATTGCAAGGATGGTAATAAGATGTTAGGGGGAAGAATGGCTTCCTTTCCATAGACAAGAGTGAAATGGGAGACACCTAAAGCGTTCTTCGGGGTCACCCTATCTGCCCATAAGGTGTTTGGGAGAGCCACATGCCAACTTCTCTGGTTTTCTATCACAGTCTTCTTAAGAATTCGAATCAGATTTTTGTTTGAGGATTCAGCTAATCCGTTCCCCTGAGGGTAGTAATTGGCTGAATAATGCAACTTAATTCCCCATTCATAAACAAATTCATTTATCTTGCAAGATGAAAAATAAGTAGCATTATCAAAAACAAGGGAAATTGGAACCCCAAACCTGGTTATGATGTTTTCTTTCAAGAAGCTGATAACTGCGTCTTCATTGATCTTGTGCAACGGGATGGCCTCCGTCCACCTAGTGAAGTAGTCGGTATCCGTCAGGATGTATCGATGTTGCAATGAAGAATTTGGATTTATTTCTTCAATAACATCTATGCCCCATTGCTCAAAAGGCTCAGAGATGATGACCGGCTGCAATGGTCCTGCTGCCTTAGGTAACTTCCCGGTACTTCTTTGACATACATCACAATTCCGTGCGTATGTGTGGGCATCTCGAAACAGAGTGGGCCAGTAATACCCAGCTCTCAGTATCTTGTGTGCTGTTGTCTCACCTGAATAATGTCCGCCTGCGGGGCCATCATGCAATTCTTTGACAACTCTGTTTGCATCTTCCTTTTCCAAACATCTGAGGAGAACTCCATCATAATTCTTCCTGAATAGTATCCCATCAATGATTTGATAAGGGGCTGATTTCAAACAGAGGGCCCTTCTTTGCTTGGAGTTCCAGTGCTCAGGTAGATATCCCTGCTGTAAATAGTGCACCAGATCTCTATACCATGATTGAGGGGCTATGAAGATATGACATACTTCAACCGAATTGAGCTCATCCTCATTTTTCCAATGTTGTTCCTCATCAGTTGAGTTTCCCGTAAGTAATTTGCACAAGCCTTTCCCTTTGATGATTGTAGCTGGTTTAAATTCCAAATCGTACTCCTGCAGAGCTGTGACCCAGTTCCCTCTTCTTTCTCCCAATTCTTTTTGAACGAAAAGGGATCTAACCGCTGGATGGGGAACTATGACTTTAGTTCTGTTCTTTAGAATGTATGGCCTAAACTGCTTGACTACTTTGAAGACCGCATATGCATGTTTGTCAACTACGGGGTAATTCAGCTCACCCCCCTGCAGACCAGTGCTCATAAACGAAATTGGGTATTCGTCCCCCAACTCCACCTTTTGCGTGAGTACAGCTGCGAGAGAGTCATCCGAAGCGAAGGTATACAAGATGAAATCTTTATCAAAATCTGGGCTTATTAAGGAAGGAGCTTTAGCAATAGCTTCCTTGATATCTCTAAATGCGTCCTTCTCCAAATCTGTCCACTTGAATTGTATGCTTTGTTTAACCATCTGTTGCAATGGCTTAACAATTTGTGTGAAATATGGAACAAATCTGTGGACAAAATTGATGGTGCCCATAAAAGACTGCATAGACTTCTTGTTGTGAGGCATTGGAATCTTATTAATAGCTTGGATTATTTCTTGATCAATTGACACTCCCCCTTTGGAGATGATATGACCCAAGAGCTTACCTTCGGGAACAGCAAACACGCTCTTCTTGGGATTCAGGGAAATACCATACTTCCGGAAACGATCAAAGATATGCCTTAGATGAACAACATGATCTTCCCTTTTCTTCGAAAAGACTGTCACATCATCTAAGTAAACAACAACACATTGCCCACCCAATCCCCGGAAGACAATATCCATCGCCCTTTCGAATGTAGCTCCTGCATTTATCAGACCAAATGGAATCCTTCGATATGCGAAAGTTCCCCACTTGGTTCGGAAAGTAGTCTTGAGACAATCCTCTTCGGCTACCAACACTTGATTATAGCCAGAGAAACCATCGAGGAGAGAAAACAATTCGGATCCTGACACCATTTGTAGGATTTTCTCCATTGAAGGTACGGGATAGTTGTCTTTATCCGAGGCTTTGTTTAAATTTCTGAAATCTACACATAGCCTTATCTCTCCTGACTTCTTTCTTACGGGAACCAAGTTTGCAACCCATTCAGAATGCCGAACTTTGAAGATTATCTTAGCGTCCAGGAGCTTCTTTAATTCCTTTTGGATCAGCGGTTCAAGAGTCGGATGCATCCTTCTTAACTGCTGCTGAAATGGCTTGACACCCGCTTTCATTGGTACAACATGCTGAATGATGCGGACGTCATATGTTTTCAGATCTTCATAGGTCCATGCAAAAACATCTTTGTATTATTTAAACAATTTAATGAACCTGTCTCTTTCTCCTGGTGAACAACATTTGCCAAGGTTGACAAATTTTGGTTCTGCCTCGGTACCCAAATTAACCAACTCATGTTGCATTGATGAGCTGTTAGTTTTGGTATTGGCTGGCCTTTTGAACTTATTTTGAAGATCGAACAGCATTTCGAGGGACCTTACCCCTTTGGGCATGAAATTTCCTTTCTCCTCTTCCTTCTTCATCAAATCAGCATCATGTTCTTCCTCATCTATTGCAGACCCTTGAAAGTTGTCTTCGTTTGTTAGGAATCTGATAATTTGTTCATCATCATCGAAGACTCTGAAGTTCGTGATGTTATCGGGAATGGAAGGCCTGAAAATCAATTCAATTGAGCATTTATTATTTGACGGCACCAATCTAGAAGCAGATGTTGCTAACAAATCAGCAGCATAATTTTGCAATCTAGGAATTGATTTTATATTGAAAGCGTCAAAATGCATGATTAAATCCCATACCTCAGCCTGATAACCTTTCAAGTGAGGTGAGAGACAATGAATGGTGTCCCTTACCTGTCTTACAACTATCTCGGAGTCACGAAAGACCTTCAGGTACTTAACATTTAAACCAATGGCCTTCTTTAATCCATGTACCAAAGCTTCATATTCAACGGTGTTATTAGTACAATCGAATTCTAATCTACAAGACAAAAAATACTTGTTTCCTTTTGGATCCATTAGAACACAACCCGCTCCGGACCCTTCCAGAGTTTTAGAACCATCAAAGTATAATGTCCAAAAGATATCTTTCGATTCAATTAAGTTAGTTTCTTTGTGATCTATGTCAGCAACTAAATTGACTATGTTACAATCAACATCATCAGTCCGAGAGAAATGAAGGAGATCGGACTGTTTATCTGATTCATGGCTAATGGTTTCAGATTGATAATTACCCGGATCCATTTCTAAGAAGTAATTTCCCAGGACCGAGGAAGAGAAAGTCACGGCCTCATTTTTTTCTTCTAACTGAGTGACGTTTTGCTTCATATGAGGTTCCCTAAGAACTTTAATCTGATTCTGCCTGTTCTGATAGGGCAGCCATAGGTGGGATCAATCAGTAGCAAAGTAGCCACTTAGCTTGGTAGACCAATCCCTACTCAAAATCAGCCCATAGGCTTCAGGAATATCGACCACCATTATGTCAATGAATTGATAGACTCTAGGGTCAGCTGACAGTCTAATTAGAACATCTTTCATCTCCCCAATAACCTTGACAGCAGTCCTATCTAATTGGATAATTTGAGCTGGAGATGGCACGGGCTGCCCATTAATTTTCCTACAAATTGACAGTGGCATAACGTTTGAGGATGCTCCAGAATCTACCAAACAGTTGTGAACATTATGGTTGAAAATTTCAAAAGTCAGTAAGAATGGCAATGTTTGGGATTTAGACTTTCCACCGATGCTAGCCTCATTAATTTCGGGATTGTCTTGAGAATCCGTCAATGGAGTGCTGATCTGGGGTTGTAAAACATGCAGCAGTTTATCTCGTTGATGGGGCAGGCTGCACATGTCAAATATTGATATGTTTGCCTTGACCTTCTTGATATCTTCAATAATATCATATCCTATGTCAGATTCGTTCCCAATTCGACTTGGCTGATCTGTTTTGCTCATTGTGACCTTAGGTGGCTGAACTATAGTGTCAGCGCTTGGCTGTTTGGCCGCTGTTTGGTTAACTTTGGGATGTGGTGGGATGATTGGTTTATACCTCCTAGGCGAATCCTTTGAAACTTTAGGCTTATGGGAACTGGCACAGGATCTACAATTGGGCCCTTGCTGCGAGTAGCAACGTTTATGGTAGAGGGAGAGCTATCTATGTGATCTTCTTCTACTAATTCAGTCATAGATACCCAATCCCACAACACCATAGTAGTGTCCAGGGTTGGTTCCTCTAACTCAGGGCTCGATTCCTCTGGAGGATCATCCTGGTCTGGGATCTGAGAATCTAACATCTGGTTCATGACTAAGCTCATGGAATTGATCCATTGCGGGCAGCTCTTTTCCGAATGTGGTTCTTGGTGAAAAGTGCAGAAATTTTCCATCCCAATCTCATTCAAGTTTAAAATAGGGGCAGCGTTCATTGGTGGATGAGTCTGTTCCCCGTCTTCCCTTCTTTTATAAAATGGCTTGAAAGGTTTCCTAGATGTAATAGCAGCCTTGTCTTTCTCGATATCTATGACTTTGTTAGATAATTTCTGCATCATTTTGACTACATTTTCCATGTCCGTAGATGGCTCTTCTTTACCTCTAGTGAGTAGCAAAGGTTTTTTGCTAGCTGCTGGTTTTGGTTCTACATCTAAGGCATGTTTAGCAATGCTATCAGCCTCTTCTTCTACCTTTCTAGCTTCCTCAAAGTTCTCTATCAGGGATGTTTTCTTGGACCTCTTTACGAACATCGCTATGGGTCCATCAAGAGCGGTTGTATAGTATTCAATCAGAGATTCCTCGGCTGGTTTATTAGCTTCACTGAAGTTATTTAATAGCGTTGTGAATCTTTGATTAAAGTCTTGGACCTTTTCTTTCTTTTCCATCCTCATGGATAAGAGTTCATTCATAAGTGTGGCCACAGTCTTTTGGTTTCCGTATTTATTTAAGAAACACTTTTCGAACTCATCCCAGCTAGAGATTGAGCTGGGTTGTAGACTAAAGTACCATGATGATACTTTTGGCTCGAATGTATATGGAAACAACCTGCAGACTACGTCTTCATGTTGTACGTTCAAAAGGTTCAGAGCTAAGTAAAAACTCTTGAGGTGATCTTCCGCCGAAATGGCTTTCCCTGGATCGTACTTAGGCAAGACCTTTTCTGGGTTTTTCGGAAGATTGTGGAGTGGTCCAGCTAGGTTCAGCGCTCCCCTTGCCCTCCAAGCAGGTACAGCCATGTTTGGATTTGGATGTGGAGACCCTGGTGGAGAATTGTAGGGTGAATCCTGTGGAGTACTTTTGGGAGTGGTGATTTCTTCAAGGTTTTCTTGGTCTGATTCTGAGTTTTCAGGATCTACCTTGTTAAGAGTGTCTGAAATTTCTTCCAAAGTCAGATTTACTAGCTCTTCAAAACTTTGAATGAGAATTGAATCACGGGTGTATTGTGGCTCCTTTCTAGGTGTAACTTTCTTAGGGAGGAAGTTGACAGCTTTTAAACCACCTAGCTGTCTAACGTACGATTTGTTATGTCTTCTCAAATCCTCTATTTCTGTAAAAGGGACAGCGTATAAAGCTTCTTGAGGCTCAGGGTCAGAAATGAGGCGTTCTTGATCTGTTAATCCAAGATCTGGGCTGTTTGAAATGCTTTCTTTAAGCGGGTTTTCAGTGTTATCTATGACCGCGGAAGATTTTCCTCTGTCAGCCATGCACTTTCAAGCCCTCCTTCTAGCGCCAAAAACTGTTGATGCCTTGGATATCACAGCATCAATCAGAAAGGGATTCTCCCCGAGAGATGGTCCCAATTAGACTATCTCCCGTTTGGTGTAGGGAATCCGTCCGGTTAGCGGTTCCGACAACCGTGGATTTGGAGTTTAAATCCGATTCTACCGGTTATGGCCCGATCCACCTTTCTTTTGGGTTTTATGTCTTTTAAATGAGATGCAAGTGCCTAAATTATATTTGATCTAGATGCAACTAAAATAGATCTAAGTCTAGAAGCTGGAGTAAATCTACCTATCCCTGCAGGGAACACGCTTAAGGGATGAGCAATAAGATGTAACAAATAACATAAGGAACGAACAGATAGCTGTTAATTCTCACAAGTAAAGCTACAGCAAGATAAAGATCTTTAGAAGATAGCTTCTAATTCAACCTGGAACGCATCTATTGCTCATAAAACAGAAAAAAAGCTAAAGATTATTTAATCTACGTAGAAAGAATAAAGAAACCGAGCTAAATATAAACAAACTGAAATAACTATAAAGATCCCTGCAGGGAGCACATTTAAAGGCATGAACAATGAGCCATAGGAGTCATCTTGAAGAAAAACAGTTAGCTATTTAATCTAAAAGAGAACTCTATAGCAAAATAAAATATCAACAGACAGCTCCTGATTTAGTCTGAAACACATTCACTGTTCATGAAATGGAGAAAAATCGTTCACACAGAAATAAGCAAAATCATTTGTTCCCAAGAAATAGTTCAAATAGCAATGCAGATTTCACATTATAGTATAGATGTCATCAGAAGAGTCCAACACACATCCATCTTCCGTTCCCCATGTAAAATGTCCATCTCCCCTGGCTTCTATTAGAAAATTCAATTTTACAGAAACGATACAAGATAGCTCGTAAAGGTTTCCAAAATTTCCTTCCCTGCAAAAAGTCCTGATCTATTCTTCCTAGCTCCTATTTATAATTACAATTCTGCCGTTTGGGCTGCCACCTAGCACCTTCCACTTGTCAATTACAGGAATTTCTTCTATAACCGACCACCAAAAAATGACCACTTCTTTTACAAAATTGTTTTGACAAAAAATAGGGACAGTTGTCCCATGGCTTACGCCTTACATGTTTGAAAGTTTAACAAAATATACATAGCAGAAAAAATGCTAACACCAACGCTTTCCCTACTGTACACATGTTTGGTTGAAGAGAGTTGCTCAACTGAATTTAGTTTATTTCATTCTTGTGCGTGAGCTTCTGCTGGCAGAGGATTGCCCAAGTTAATTGCTGCTAGGGCTGCCTAGGAAGAGACACTCGAGCCTATTGTTGATGCTGCTTCTAATTGTTGTGGCCGGGTTGGCTGCTGGGAGAGAAGATCCTGGATCTGCTGATGCTCCTACTGCTGCTGCAGCTTTCCTTTCCTCCTCTGCTATGTAGCTGTACCACACACCTGTGTCCCTTATGACTATGTTTGCTGCAGCGGGGAACAAGATTTTCTGAGAAGTCACATTCTTCCCGAGCTCTGCTTTAATGCTTTGAACTTTTGCCACTGCAGCTTGATGCACTTCCTTCAGTAGATGGTTGTGGAGAGATGATGAGACAATATAATGCTGGAGGTCATCAATAGCCAGGACATCAATCCTCTTCACGTACTCTATTTGAACGCCTAATTCTTCCTTTAGTTGGGACAAACGCTGCTCCTTTTCCGGAAAGTCCTCTAGGGTCTGAGGGAAACTCAATGTGCATTTGTCATGTGCCTCTTGGAGCCTTTGGTAGAGACTGCTGATTTTATCTGTTGTTCTTTGCACACTGGCTATCAGCTTACTGGCATAGTTCCTACAAAACTCCAACAGTGCCACGTCCTCATTAAAATTGTCCACTGATTTAAATGGAAGATGCGGGGGGAAACCCCCTTTTCCTTCTCTGCATGCCATCTGACTTATGATGTTTGCCTTGACACGGGTATTCTTCACTTTGAGCCTATGGGATTCCACGTTGATTTCTTTTAACCTAACCACCATGGCCTTGAGCTTGCAAACCTCATCAGTGATTAGCTCCTGAGTGTCATACACTTGCTTCAGGATGCTGCATGACAGCTCATGGAAGGGAGACATGTCCATTGTTCTGCTCTCCGCTTGCTCTAAATGCTCAGCTAATGCCTGCTTGTCTGCTTCTAGCTGAGATGCCTTTTCTTCTACTCCATTCTTCTCCGCTTCTACAATCATTATTTGGAGTGTTAGCTGGTCCTTTTCCTCCTCCAGCTGGTTGTACTTGTTTGACAGCTCCTTATGCTCAGCATACAAGCAATTATACTTGTTCACTACCAGATCTCTTTGGACTTGCTCATTAGCCACATTCTGTTGTAGCGTACGAGCTCTCTTCTTTGTCAATATATTTTCTTTAACTATAACCCCTACATTGGAAAATGATGCCTTTGCTGTTGCTACAGCTGCGGATGCCATAGCAAAGGGATCTTGATCCATGTTTTTCATTACAGTGACCTCTCGGTGGGTAACGATGTCTTCATGGAATTTTTATCCCCTCTTCTGATTTGAGGACCATAGCCTTCCTTTTCTTATCGTAGACAAACTCATTCCACTTGGACACTGTACGCTTTCCTGATGGCGTGTACGGGACAATTGGTCGGTTTATGATGTCTATGTCTTCTTCAGGTGGGGTCCGGACTTCCTGAGCTGGGTCCACGCCCTTATTTTGGGTACCAGAGACACCTGCTTGGGATGTGTCTATATCCATGTCCCGGGCACCGGACCCACCGGCTTGAGCATCTTCCCTTGCTTTCAATTCTTCTTCCGCCTTCCTCTCTGCCTCAGCCTGCTCAGCTTCAGTCTCTTTCTGCTTTTGGGCTTCCTCGGCCTCTTTCTGCAGTCTTTCATTTTCAGCTTCTTGCTGCTTTCTCGCCACTTCAGCTTCTTGCTGCTTTCTTGCTTCCTCAGCTTCCCGCTGTAACCTCGCTTCTTCTCTTAATCTGAGCTCTTCCTGAGCTTGAGCATCCTCTGTTTCTTTCCCCTTTTGCTGACTGGTCTTCTGGGCCTTGGTTGAGCTAGAGCTTGCTCCAGTGCTTTGGCGACAGACCCGTAGCTCAGCCATGTTGCTGATGCCTCTGAATGCCTCTTCCTCGGCATCAGGATAGTGGGAGTAGTCGAAGTGACCATAGATCTCCTTACAGTGCTTAGCAACTCTTCCCTTTCTGTCATTCCTGTGGAATATTACCTCACTGAAGTGGAAGGCTTTCAGCTATTGAACAAATTCGTCGGCCGAGGCAACCCCTGAAAACTTGTAAGCACCTATGCAAAAAGGTAGGGGGAAAGGAAGCCTTATGCTGTTTGTGGAGCATTGCTCCAATCCCATCCAGGAAGAGTTGTCTTACTGCTTCTTTGAGAACCAAATAGTCTGTGGCATACTGCGGCAAGATGTATGGGGGCTTAGTCCCTCCAAACATTCTCAAGTAGGTACCTTGCTCCGAAAAGTAAAAATCCCCATAGTCCTCAAGGACTTCCAAAGCATTCTCTGATAGGCAGTTTGGTTCTTCCTTGAACATTTTCTCATATAGGGGCATGATGAACCTCTCACAGATGAGTTTGTAGCTGGGCTTGTAATTCTGAGCCCACAACATCTTGAATGCGATATAGACCGGGGCGGTGGCCCTATCCCATGTGCAGCCCAATTTGGGGAAGTCAATCTTGGCCAAAATACAATCAATCAGATATGAAGACATGAAAAATTCAGCCTTCTTCAAGGCTAGTCCTTCTTTAGCAGCAACTATCATCGAGGCCAGACTATCTGACAGGATAGTGGCCCAGTCAAACACTGTTCCCTTGAATGCCACGTAGTGGATGATAGGGATCCACTGAATCTTATACACCTTGCCATCAGGCATGCCGAAGATTCTGCACAACATTAAAGCGATCAATCTGAAAGGAGCTCTCAGATTATGTACGTCATATTCATCACTTCCTTTCTTTCTCAAATATTTGCCTGCCATTAGTAGCTTCTTGGCCATCTCGACGTTGTTCATCTAGCTCAGCCATTCATCAGTCAGAGCTTGTTGGACACGGGGAAATTTGTAGGCTGCCGCAAGATACACGGGTTGAAATGAGGCAATAGCCACTTTCACGCTATCATTTATAACTCTCCCTTCAGCATCGGCATGTTGGAGTATCCATCCGATCACTTCAGCACAGGGGAACAGCTCAGGGCGGGTAGCGGCTCTAGTTATGCCTGAGGCTCTGATATTGAGATAGATTGGCCCTTCCTCTAGCAACATATCTGGGATTTCTTGGTCCCGGATCATTCTGTAGATGTCACCCCATCTGATTTCAGGAGGGACACCGGTGGTGCACCTACTGTCCTGGAGTGAAGTTTCAGTTTTGAGTGGCGCAGGCTTCTTTTCTGTCATCTTAGCCTTCTTCTTACCGGTTTTCGGCATCTTGACTTATCCCTGATAGCACCCATATACAAGTCATCCTGAACTTGAGCAACATACTGTGAGATTTCAACAGAGAGCATCATCGTTTTTTAACATGAGAATGTGAAGCTGTATGTTTAGGAAGCAAAATACACCATTTCAACCTAAAATACAAATTAAAACATTTGAATCTTTAAAAGGGAATAATTTGGAATGCTCCCTAGAGGATAGGTGTATCACGGAACAATCCACTCTCGGGTTGCCCTAGGAGCAATGATGATCTTTGTTTCAGCAGGAACATGATTATCAATTTTGGCCATCCTAATTCTTTAAAGGGGCAGGTTTGGGATGCTCCTGTGAAGATAGGCGCGTTGCGGAAGCAACGTGCTTTCGGTTTAGCTCTGGGGAAGAGGGTAACTTTCGTCACTGCTGCAGTTTGAAAGGCTAATTGCGGGTACGCTCAGGTTGGAAAGAATCTGTGACGAAAAAGGAAGCCCCTTTCGTATTTACTACCCGGTGAGGGCTTCGAATGCTATTGTTATTTAAGGCACTTGCCGAGGTGTTCTATGGGAAGTTTTCAGTTCGAGCTAGGGTGATGGCACCGGAGACATACTGATGGAAGGGCTCGGGTGGCCATAGTTTCGGGTTTCGGCTCGCGCAACTTAAATGCTCACGGGGTTTGAACAGGGGCAATGGCACCGGTTTCTTTTTTTGAATTGGGTAACGGTGTCTTCATGGAACTGAGTTTTACGAAGAGGCTCGGGATTTTACGTCTTAAGCTTTTGGCCGGGGATATGAAAAATCCATGGGGCTTCGGCAACTTCTGAAATAACGAGACACGCGGTCCGTAGAGGAAAATGGGACAAGTTTAACCGTCCAAACTACCTGTCTCTTACTCACAAACGCTTACCCTGTCTCTGTTTTATATAACGAGAAGAACTCGATTCAAACTGTATTTGACGGGCAAAAATCGCCCATGACGGGCGTTTTTCCCGTCGAAACCCCACCAATGCCCATCATTTTCAAACAAAAGACAATCTAATCGCAATTGGAAGTGTAGAAGGGGAAAATTTCAAGGTTAAAATCCTACTTGTCACCGTGAGGATAGTTGATCGAGGTGGCCCCGAATGCGGATGAGCGAGATGAGCTGGAGCGATACGGCGTTCCACGTCGTTTGCCAATCGAGAACAATGATATGTTGGCCCGAGCCCCACCGTATATTTAAACAAATGAGACACGTGTGGGACTTTAATACGGTGGGTGGTGTTTAAAACCGGTTTTAAATGCATCGTACGTCGGCGTCAAATCGAGCCACCTCGGTTTGCGTGCGACCGCCTCTGGCGGGAAAAAATCATGAATCTTTCCCGCAGTTGTGGAACGATATAGCGGAAGCTTCCGCGGTTTTGGGGAGGCAACGACGAAATTTTTCCGCAAAAATAATCGTAACGCTTTTGAAAAGGGCTCCCGTGGTAGCAGAGAGAAAACTTTCTAAAATATTCCAACTTTTCGGAAGGTTTCGGTGAATGCTTCCGCAGAAGGCTTCCGAAAACTTAAAAAGTTTCTAAGTCATGGCCGAGCCTCAAGAGAGTGTCCGAAAACCTTTGCCCTTAGCCTCCTCTGTTTCGGACGGGACGAGTGAATGCCTCCGCCGTTACGGATGGGTTCTTTGAAAGGTTCCGCAAAGATTTGGAATATTTTGGCGTCTCGGCAAAGTTTCGCGACGGTCTCTGCAACTGCGGAAGGAAAACCTGAAAGGCTTCCGCGAGTGCAGGCGGCTCCGTAAAACTCTTCCGCCGTTTCGGGAGGTATACACCATAAGCTTCCGCAATTTTAACGAAGACTTTTCAAAACTTTTCGGGAGGCTTGGACGAAAGGTTCCCGCCGTTTCGGGAGCAAATCTTGAATTCTTCCACTGTTGCGGAAAGAATTTGCCAATGCATCCCGCAACTCACGGGAAAAACCTTTTTGGAAAGATATCGTGACGGCTTCCGCAAATTTTGGGCGGTTTTGCTGAATTCTCCCGCCGTTTCGGGAGAGAAAACCGAATCTCTCCACGAACAAAAACCAAAAATTTTCTAAGTTCTTTCTCGGGAGTTAAATGCAAATGATTTCCGCTGTTTCGGGAGAACAACCGGAATCTTTCCACCAATTCTCTGTTTCGGAAAGGTAGCCTGAGAGCTTCCGCGGTTTCAGGAGCAAAGGCTGAAAGCTTCTGCGAAGCTTCCTTGGCTCGTTCTGTAACGTTCTTTCAAAATTTCTAAGTTCTTTTCACAGTTTCGGAAGAAGTTCGTGAATTTCTCCATGGTGTTTCGGAAAGCTTTTGTGGATGGCTTCTGCCATTTCGGGAGGAAAACCCGAAGGTTTCCGCAGATTTTCGAAAGTTTTCTAAGTCTCTTTTCGGAAAGCTTATGCGAATGGCTTCCGCGATTTTAACAAAATATTCCAACTCCTTTCGAGCGTCTTTCCCAAGTTCTCCCGCCGTTTCGGGAAGAAAACCCGAAGGTTTCCGCAATTTTCCTTTTCACGGTCTGCGATTTGCAAAAGAAAATCTAAGTCCTTTCGGAAAGGTTGTGCGTTTGGCTTCCGCAACTGCGGGGAAATAGCCCGAGAGACTCCAAAACGTTGGGAAAAAATTCTAAGTTCCCTTTTGGTTCCTTGGGGGAAAAAAAGGAAAGGTTGATGGCAAGATGCTCAGTTGGGAAACAAGATTTTATGTTGAAAAACACAGCTAACGGCTGGGATGGCTTCTTAGGCAAACTTTCTACAAAAAAAAATGAAGGGGCCCCAATATGTACAAAATGTTGGGGGGGGGTGTTGCTGCAACAACAAGAATTTATCCATGCAATCTTGGAAATTTGTAAGATGGTCTTCTACAATCAAGTAATTCTCACCATTAAAATTAGGTAGAAATTTTAAATATCAATCTAGTAAGTGTCCCATTAGATTTGTAGAGGGTGAAACCAAAGCTTTAAACCTAGTATCTAACCCAGTAGCTAACCAAGTATTTTGGTAGCTACTTTCCTGTCTATGTCCTCCACTCTATTTCTATTTTATTTTTAGTGCAACATCTACAATGAGCTTTGCACATCTCAGAGGATTTGTTGCATAATTGATTTCCCCTTTATGATGTTGGAAAGGGGAATTATAGGAGCCTAACGTGCACACCATCATATTTGACAATACAAGCCTCTATAATGAAAAAAAACAGTCTCTGCAGTAGCTACTGTGATACAATTTAAACAATACAAGGTGTAGGTATAAGTCTTTGCAAATAGCTTATAGTATAGTGCTTTCTCAGTACAATAATGATTTTGGAATTAAAGCTTTCTATGACAGCAGATGCAAGTCATGTCAGCTCACAAATGAGGTAAAAAACTAAAAATCCAATGATATGCGGGGAGAGGATTATAATAAGGGTGCGTCCTGCTCCACATGGCAAAGGAAAACCCTTCAAAAACACTAGATCACTCCTCTGACAACAATATGACTCATTTGAAAGTGGACTGGCCCTTCCATTTGGCATCACAATGATGGAAGTTATCTTCGAGTGGAGTAATTTTGCTTCTTTGTGCTGCTACAGGTCTGCTCAAGGCTCCAAATGATGACCTTTCAAGGCTCTTTGACTGTTGTTTCAACTTTTTGGCACAATTTTTACTTCAAAGACTAAATAAGATCTGTAGAACTATATTGTTGTTTGAGGGCACACAATACACCCAGACTGTCCTAAACAACATGCAGCTGAGAATTCAAGTATCTTACCACTGCTGCCTATGCCCATAAATGAAATTTAACATTCAAATTTGGCCCAGAACTCACCAAAGCTAATTTTCTATTGTTGTTCATAACTTTTTAGGGCTTCAACATGGTTAGAATGGAGGTAGTATTGCTCAGGTTTGATAAATGACCTTCTTTATCACTGTTTTAATAGTTGAGATATTCCCAAATCTCAACATCATTGGTTTTTAGCTTCAAAACATGCCCAGATTGAAAGTTGAGGCTGTTTGAGGGCTAAGAAATGCCCAAAATTACCTCTTACGGGGGCCTATTGATGGTGGAAATTGTGCCCAGAACCTCCCAAAAAACACCCAAACTTTGACATACTGCTTCCTTTGTTGCTTTTCATACTCAACAATTGAATTACCCAACATGCTTCAAACATCCATATGCTCCATGAAGTTATGAACATCCATCTACAACATCATTGTTAGGGCATCATCAAAGTACTAAGGAATGAACCAACAAAACATCATCATGGCATGTCACCCCCTCAAGAGTGATCAAAATCACAAGTGGACAACCATACAAAATGGGGGTTAACAATAGGCTTCAAGTGCGGGATGTATGCTTGATCTTGGAAAGGAGAGCATACAAGAACCCCAAAATATTTGCAAGTAACTTGTGGGCTTTGACCATCAAAAGCAAGGAAATCATCACACGTCACATCATTGTTTTTCTTTACAACAACACATCAAATGCTCATGCAAGAGATTATTCATCCTACCTACCTACTCCAAGCATGATGGAACGAGCATGTCAAGTAAAATCATACAATCAAAGAAGCCACCTTAGCATATCATCCATGCTAGGGATTCTCCCTTCGTCTTTGGCAATAGACCAAGACAAGACAACATCACTAATGAGCTGAGTACATGTAATTATTTTCATGGAAATAGGGCTTAAAAGATACATAAAATCATGAACAAAGATGTCTCCAATCTCTTGCCACATAAGATCATGAACAAAGATGTCTTCAAACCCTTTCCAAGCATAAGAACTCTTTTCACAAGGTCATTCTATCCAATAATGGATAGGGCTTCAGTACCCACCTTATTCAGCACATAACATCTCTTCAAAACATGTTTGCTTCCCCAAGCCATCTTCAAAACCTATAGAACCTTGAAATATATGGCTGGAAAAGATGCCTCAAATCTTCCCTAGGAGAAGGAAAAATTTGTTGTTCCATATCTGCCATAGGAAAGGGAAAATCCCATTGTTTTGGACCTGCATTAAAGCGTTCTTGTTACTGTTCCAAACCTGAAACAATCCCTGAGACAAATGGATGAAAATAATGGCCCAAATTCACCCTAGGAGAGGGTAAATCAAGTAGTCCAAAATCTACATCATAAATATCCTTATGCAACCCTATTTCATTATCATGAGTGAGAAAGGATGGATGAAAGTGATCATAAGAGATTTCTCACCCATATCATGATCAAAATGATGAAAATGTATATCATCATATCCATGGCCACCATCTTCATTATAATAAAAAAGATCCTCAATTCTATCATCCTCAAAATGTTTGTCTTCAAGAGCAAGACGAAAAGGAGAGCTCATCAACTCCTCATCACCATGAGGAGAACAAGGAGATGCATCCATACCATCATCAGCTAGGTCTTCAATATGATGTTCAATGGACAAGTGAAGTGGCTATTCAATAAGGACTTGTGCAAACTAGACCTAAATATGATGTATGGATTTACAACAACTTTCCAATAGTATCTCATATGTGTAGTTTTGACCCGAGATTGTTGAGAATGTGGCTTTTCAAGTTCATGGATCTTTTTGAGGGAGTAGTTTGGTGATAGAGGTTTAGGGTTCAAAAATTGTTCTTGAAAAGCTCTAAATTAGAAAATTAGTAATTTCATGTTGTATCTAACTCCGACACCTTTTTTTATGATACCTCATTGGCCCCATTCCAAAATTGTATGACCTAGTTATAACCATCTGAAATATCTATATACATTACCAGGGAAAATAAACTTGCATGATTGTGTTTCAAGTATTGAAACCATGCTTGCTAGAAACCATCAGCCATGAATGATGTTTTCGGTATTGAAAATTCATTTACAATGCGTTCTATCATTTCAATGATAGTAGGTATACCACCAAATAGGTACTTGTCAGATCTATCTTCATCAAGTGAGGAAGATAGACTAGAAGAGGTTGAAAGCGAGACGTCTAATACAAGATCTAACAGGTCAAGATCAATTAGAGGTGAAAAGGTAAGGAGAAAATTTTGTAGATGCATGGAACTTTTTGTTTTTGAAGGAGGATCATGTGGTTATGATAACGAGTGCATAGGTGACATTGATTTTCCCCTGAGGTATAGACATATTTTCAAATGATGGCTACCCAAAGAGCTACCCCAAGTGGACACAGATTTCTTCCTCAATGGGACGACTTATCGCATTGCTCCATCCTCTTTACATGGACTAGGGATATTTTCCATGGATGGCATAAATGTGTCATATGGCACTGAAACTGAATTGATGGAGTATGTCGGTCCATGCTACAAATATAATGACTGGTTGTTGTTGGTCCGATATACGCGAAGTATGCGGAGATACGGAGTGACAACAAATTATTTTCAACTACTGGACAACAGTCTAAAAAAAGGAGCAACTGTGTATATTGATGGAAGGCCAAAATCTTCAGGAAATGTTGTAGGGTTTATAAATAGCACACAACCAGGGTCAACACATAAGCTACCCAATTGCCTATTTCAGGGGCATGAAGGAAATCGTATATTCGTATGTGCAACAAAATCAATAGTTGTAGGTGAAGAGTTGTTGATCGATTACAGTTTGAATCGAACAGATGTGGGGGTTGCTATTATGGGGGTAAGTTTCTTATACAACATTTAACTCAACCTTTGATCGATGACTTGTTATTTTTCTCTTGCATCAAGTTTATTTATGTCATGCTTTTTATAATATACACATTGTTAATCATATGTCATGCTTTTCATTAATCACGTTTAAGAGACATTGTTATATATGTAATTTTCATTTTTAATATGTCTTAATTCTTATATTGTGGTAGGGCGATTGTGGCCATATGCCACAAGCTGGCCATGGAAAGTCACCAATAGTGACAGATGAGGTAAATGTTAGTTCAACAGTACCTAATAGCATCAATTTTATAGTAACCACAACTCATGATTATATTACATATGTTAACATTTGACATTTTTTTTATATTAATCTCAATATTTCAATATGATATCATTCTTATTGTATTGTGGCAGGGGGTCGGTACTATGAGCACACCTAGAGCTTCTGGACAAGTAAAGTTGACTCTCATAGTAACAATAAATTTTTTTTTTTATATTAATCAAGTTTATTATAAATGGTTCAATTTTTAGTTATCGATATTAATATGTCTTGCTTATTGTATTGTGGCAGGGTGACTGTGGGAAGGCATCAATGTCGTCGCATCAGGTAAATGATAGCGTAATAGTACCTAAACATGATTATAGTACTTTTTTTGTTATTTTATGCATTATATATTTTTTACGTGATTTTTTTATTGATGTTGGTAGAGCACACCACATCAAGGTGATGAAGTATAGATACGTTATTCAACCGACCCAATGGTTATTGTGAAAATGGCTTTGAATAAGTGCAATGACGACCTTCTTGAATTGATTTTAATCGATCCAATGACTGAAGAAATAAAAGCAAAAATTGATGAATTGAGGAGAAAGATAAAAAAATATGCGGTAAGTGGCATCTTTGAAAGTTTTTATGAACTACATATATTCATTTATGTTATTTTAGTTCTCTTTTTTTATATGTTCTAATCAATTGAAGGTGTATTCCTTAGAGTTTTTTGGAGCCAAAACCCATGTGTTAAGAATAGACTACAGAGGGCGGTATAGTTAGTAGCAATGCTTCAACAATTTGTAAATCTACCGTACCAACGAGGCTATTTTCCACTCCTACACAACAACGCACTTTAGATTCCACGCCCTCAATGGATGTTGGAGGTGAAGATGGCCCTTCAAAGACCGCTACTGTACATGATGATAGAGAGGATGGTGGCACTGATTGTTATAGTTTCTATCCTGGCTCAATGCATGTGGTTAGCAAAGGATTATTTTCCGTTAGCTTCTTGGTGGACAATGACTGTATTCCAATAAATATACCGGAGATTGGAGGTATTATTTAATTTATTATGTGTTTTTTATTCATGTAATTCAAAGCCACATAACTCAACCTAGTTTTAATTAATGATCATATGTTTTTTACAGGAAATAATGTCTTTTATAAGAACCTGCATGAAAAAGAGTTAGATATTTTTGGGCCCACCATTCGTACACGGTGGAATGCCCAAAAATACAAATTGAAAGATGATTTGATGAACCACACGGTTAGCTTGTTTGGTGAAACCTTCAACAAAAAAGGTGTCACCATAGAAGTTGGCTTAAATTTGAAATATGTTAGGGCAGATTATAGGGACAATCTACAAATTAACCACAAGTATGAGCGTCCTCTGAGGGTTCTAGAGAAGGGGTGGAAGGCGGTCATGGAGGATGTGAAGGAGTAGGTAGCGATAAAACAAGGAAAGACTAAGCCAATCGGTTCAAGAAGGTATGGAACATATCATATTTTTTTAAAACTTTTAAATATATTTAAGTTGCAATATCTAACGTATTTGCAACCTTTCATAGCCTGCCCGACACATCTAAAGCAACAAAGGAAAGAATGGAAAAATATGGGCAGCACAAACTAGGCCAAGGTGGATATCAGAAGCTAAGGGCACGAATTGTAAGAATCATTTGATCATTATCTGTAGCCAACAATTAATTGAACAATTAATTGATTTTTCTAACAAGCACTTTACATGGTGTTATGCATTGCAGGGAAATTCTTTCTTTTATGAAGCCACTGAGGAAGACTTGAAGCTCGACTTCAAGTACGGTTTTCAGCATGTGTTGGAACATTGAAAAAGATTGGGGAAAACCCCAGTTTCCCCATTGATTCACTCTAAGGTAAATAAAATCAACAAGGACATCATTAAAATGAAATTGCGTAATCTATCCATGAATGATTACATCAAAAAATGAATGTCTTTTTTTGTTTTCAGGGTGAGGCCTACAAAAGAAGCGAGGGTATCAGTACCGAACCGGTACCACAAGATGGTGGTGAGATGCCTAGCCATTTAGGTATGTATGGTATAAAAAAGATGTATTCAATATGATTTTAAATACATAATTGATGAAGTTTACTAATTAATATTATTCTATGAATGGTAGAGCATGTACCTTCTCATGCTTAGTCAGGAGAGGAACAAATGGCAAAGCCAATGAACACTCCAATTGACTCGGCTAGTCATACAGCAGGTAAAGATCATTGTAATGAAATACAACTGTCTTGTTTTTCACTTATATCTATACAACTATCTTGTTTTTTGCAGATGATGCCCCTGTCCATCCACCTCCACCCCCTCCTAATCAACATACCAGAAGTACGGTGCGGGAGTCATTATCCACACAATCAATGGAAAAAGAGGGCACAACAACTACAACGGGGCAAGACACCGAAGATGAAGTCCCCCTCTTACAATTTATGAGAAAAAGACCAAAACATAAAAAAATGTAGTGGTAAACATTTAAGATTTGTATTTGACTGAGTGAAGCCATGAACTCTTTTTGGTTTTGTAACAAGTTTATTGATCTAGTCATTTCATGGTGATATTTTGGAATTGAAGTTTCACATCTGTATGTTATTGCTCAGATCATATGTCTGAATATGTGTGATCTCTTTAGATGACTATGGTTATCCTAAGGGTACTGGAAACCCCTTCCTGAGTTAACCTAAGGAATAGGAGATAACCATATCATTTATAATTGGTTTACTGCTATTAATGCTTTTGTTTTCAATACTTTAATGATTTATGTAGCTCTATGTTTGATAGTACTGTTCTGATTAGAAAAATTAATATAACTATGTTTGTGCTTTTTGAAATTTATATGCGAAATGTTTGTTCACTTTATTGCATAGCTTATTATTGAATATGTGTGACATCTTCCAAGGAATATGGTTATCGTCAAGGTGCTGGCCACCCCTTCTTGAGTTAACCTGAGGAAGATGATATGACCACATGACCTTCCTTATCCTAGGATGATGATTATGAGCTTCCTCTCATTGCATGAGACACATGAGACCTATGACCACATATAGTTGAGAAGGCTGTGTAACCTACCTTTAACAATGACTTGATGTGCATGAGCCTAGTATGACGCCGTGTTACCTTATTATGATACATTGACTTGCATGTTTAGTTGTATGTGATGTTTATCCTTGGATGTTTACTTGACTTGCATGTTTAGCCTTGCATATTTACTTGTATGTGATCTTTAGCCTTGCATGTTTAGCTTTGCATGTTTACTTGACTTGAATGTTTACTTGTATGTGATGTTTAGCCTTGCATTTTTACATTGACTTGCATGTTTATGTTGACTTGAATTTTTACTTGTATGGGATGATCTTTTTTAGGGTCTTTTCCAGTTCAACGTTCTCTTCTTTTAAACTGTATGTTGGTCTAGTTGAGTCTCATGCAACTAACCTAATGCTAAGAGGTTGAAGTTTGAGGATAAGGGAGGTCTACCCGAACATCTGAACAAGTTTTCTTTCTCCTTAGTCATTTCAGCATTGCAAATGATAATGTGACATGTCCACAATAATGAATTTGTTTGTCTTCTCGGTGTCAATGGGCATGCTGTAGTTTCCATAATCAAATGCAACTCAAAATAGCAGTGCAATTATTTAATTTTTTTAGTTCCTTATATCGCTAATATGTTTATTTGTATATGATTAACTGACATCTTCGTACATTGCAAACTATCCGTGACTTTAATGGATGTGCATTTGTATTGTTTCTGATCTATCTAGCAGTCCCTTTGATGGTTTGACCTATTTATGGTGACACGTTGGACATTAAAAAGATTATCTTATCTCATCTTATCTTATCTTATCTTATCTTTCATGGCTTAAAACTTCTATACCCTAATATATGCTTCAGTTGTCTTAAACTATACAAAAATATCAAGAAGAACTAAGTAAATTTATGACCTTGTTTTGTAGACATGAGGTAGCCTTTTACTGTAGTTCAAATGCTTTGTTGTCACTAGCTCCTCAAAGAAGGAATTCAATGACATTGCATTCACATTGCCTGTACTTCATTCAAAATTAATATTTTTGTTCTTGTGTTAAATATCAATTTTCGCTTTCTTAATAGACCACCTTTGCTTGGTATGATAAGTAGCTACTATAGTTAAAGTTATGAGCACTTTATGAATTGACATTGTTGTTTTTAAAATCTCATTGGAATATATTTTTCAACTGGGTGAAGACATCCAAATCCAAACATCAATGATCAGAAGTTTCGCTTGGAAGGCATGCTTATAAGTTTGTTGTCTTCCATCAATTAACATTTAGACAATCAACTAAATACTGAGTTATGAAGTGTTTGAGCCACGAGCATTTATAGATGATTGACAATCTTAGAATTTGGTTGAGTAGTATATGATAACCATTAGTCAATATGCAATTTATGTCTAAAATAAATGATGCACATTACAAACTACATCAATAGTTGTAGCCATAGAGGCCAGACAGATATATTAAGCTCTTTTTGTTTCTAATCATGAGTGTTGACCCAAGTAAATATTGTTTTTGGAGTATCTTGATCTCTTTAGTTATCCAAAGGATTTTATTGCTCTTGTATGAACCTTAAATGAAATAATATAGTTCGATGGATTGCATGGCATTCAGTACTTCTGTATCTTAAGTTTTAACCCCTTGCATGAATGGAGAGTAAGATCATGATCCCTTACATCAAGACTGCTATTTAGGTAAGATCATGACTAAATTATAAATTTAAGTTTTCCATGTGGTTGGAAACTAAATACAATTGCTGCCATTTTTTTCAAGTGACAAGCTTGTGGAGTTTTGTACAGGAGTCACTGCTGAAAATTTTAGTGCAGACACAACATTTTGGTAGAAGAAAGTCAGTGAATATTGGAAGCTTATGAATGTGAGTAAATATGATATTTGAAATGTAATGGATATGAACTCTTTCTATGGTGGATATGCTGCTCCTTTAAGCATAAAACCAGTTTGGGTGATGAATATAATCCCTCCGAGATTGAGGAATACTTTACCTGCTATCTATGACAAAGGCTTGATTGGAAATTTTCATGATTGGTCAGTAACTTTGATTTCATGTTCCAAATAATATTCCAATGATCATTTTAGGTTTTTGTGAATTTATGAATCGTCCTTCTATTATGGGAAATGAAATGCAGACTAATGCTTTAGATTGCACTGTAGGTGTGAGCCATTTTCAACTTATCCACCTACATATGATTTGGTTCATGCATTCCGACTATTCTCACACTACAAAGGTGATGGTAACGGTTTCCAAATAGAAGACATTATACTCGAGGTGGATCGCATTCTTCGCCCACATGTATGCTTTTTCATGTTGCACATTCTTAGTTCTAATTCTTGGTATTAAAGTAATCTTTTGGGAATGGGTATAAGAAAGAGGGGTCACCTCCATCATACAAGGAATAAATGCCAAGTCAAATGCTCATATTTCCACATAGCAACCATCAAGCATCTAGAAGCCCTCCAAATGTAAAATTTTTTCCAGAATGTAGGAAAATATCCAAGATAAGTCTCTAGAAGAGGGATGTTTTCATCCACAAGGAAATCAACATAGCTTCAAAGGTTACCACTGCAAAGAAGAGGTCCACAACATAATGAACAAACCCTAGATGCCCTCAAATGGAAAAATATCCAAGGGGATGGCCCCATCTAGAAGGATCCATTCAAGCTATCCTCCAAATCACAACAATACTTCTTATGTTCTTAACCTACAAATCAGCCAATCCTGTTGTTCATCGCTGATTTGATGCATAAATTTGGAGGTTGAAGGTTGCTTTCACGACCAAGTTTTCTCAGATTTGAAGAGTCAAACCTTTTGCTATTGTTCCACATCCATAGGGCTGCTGAGATTGGAGAAATATGGTTGTTTACATGCCCAGAACTGACCAGAATTCAATATTTAATCCTGTAAGGGGTAGGACAGTCCTCAAAATTGCCCAAATTTCTCAAAAACTACACCAGAAATATGTCATATGCATATGTTTAATGCCATGTAATCTCATAACTTAACAAGCTGATATACATATAACAATGAATAGTGAAAGAACAAACACCAAATAAGGAAAGTTACCTTGCTAATCAGTAAATGGATTGGAACTGTCTTACATTAAATGTCTCGATAATGGACCATATGTTGTCCCAATTACCTCTTCCACTCAGCTGGTGCTATTCTGATTTATTACAACAGTATTACTTTGAAGAGATGATGACACAACCTTCTAGTCAACTATGTCTAGTAAAATAACTCTTCCCATCAATGTATACAACCACCAAAATGCAATAGAGTGCTGCCAAGAAATGTAAATAGATGCTCAACACTGAAGGAAACACTATCTAGAAGCAAGAATAGTCTCTATGAGTGGTTTATGGACTGTCCACTATGCATGTGAATACCCCCAGCAACATACCCTACTCAAAAAACTAATGTTTATGCCTAGGAAATATAATAACAAAAAATAGAAGATCATATTATGGTTTACAAAAGTTGCATCTTAGTGTCATTTTGTTATGTCATGCTATTCTATCCCATTGTTCTTTAAAAAAAGATAGAAATAAATTTTGTGTTTTTTGTATAAATTTTTTCCAATGAAAATATGAAGATATCATGTTTCTTTATGGGCAAAATGTTTCCATTATCAGTCTTTTAAAATTGGTAGATTTATTTGGCAATGTTTTCCTTGTTAGAATCTATGTTGCTATTCCTTTCTTTTTGTTTCTTGTTTAATTTAAGCTTGAATTCTACATTTTGTACCATGATTTTGTTGCCTTAAGCATGTATATATTGCTTTGAACATGTCATTTACATCTCAGTAGTTTTATTTGATTTATTTGCAGGTTCCCAATGAGCAGAAATTTCCTTCACTTTATCTTTTAGATGGAATTGTAAATTAAATAGTGGGGACTACATCAAATACTTTGAAGCTCGTCCTCCTGAGGTGAGAAATTATGTTTTGGTGATTTTATGTCACATTTCTGTAATTTTGGGAATTGCCTTGTCATATTTGAAGATTTGTATTATGTTTTTTACTTCATGAAATCTAAATGTATCACTTAAAAACTTTCACTCATTGTTGGCGTTCAACTTTAAGTAGATTTTACTCTTATGTGCTGATGTTTCAATTTTGCTTCTCTGAAAATATTTTGCATGTCATAAATGCAAGTTAACCCTAGTTCCTAGGATGCAATACATTTTAAATCTATTTTAATCCTTATGTGTCGATGTTTCAATTTTGCTTCTTTGAAGGTATTTTGCAAGTCATATACGCAAGCTAATCCTAGTTCCTATCATGCAATGCAACATATTTTCTGGACATGGGGAAGAGTATTTCATTCTTCACCTCTCTATATTATCGAGGCATTTCTCTAGTTTCTCGTGTTGCAAATGGTCCATCCTTTGGCACTACATCTTTAATACCACTGAAGGCTCAGGAGCAGTATCCATGTCCCGACATCCATGTAAATCCAAAGTATTTGAAGGCTACGAAATAATTTGAACAATCAAGCATGGTGGGTAGCTTTACCCACAGGATGCATTAGAGAATGTTATTTATAAGTGCATTAAAAATTGAGTTTCCATTTGAAACACTTGGGCTATTGATGTTTTCTATGCAATTAGATACATATCTATGTAGCATAGTCTCATATTAGATATTGGGTCACCTAAGCTAAAATCTATGTCAAGATTTTCCATATGTGACCCAATATGAGATTGTGCTACATAGAGATGTATCAAATTTTCCATGGGTGACTGTTGTATTCAAGCAGAGAGTAAATGCATACACAGAGATATATTCAAGACAGGAGATGAGTTGAATGCATCCAACTGGTTATATTCATCTTGATAGGTATATTTATACATCTTACATGTGGTTGGAGCGGTTGCACCGGCTCCAACGGCTTATTTAACTAGATTATTACATAGTAACTAATCACAACTAAGGAGCCTGAAGGGTCTCCTCCAACATCTCGCCCACCCCAAAATATTTCTTCGTCCCGAAGAAACATGAATAGCCATGGATTGTGACTCCTTTAGTCTCTATCAGCAGACTGGTAGTGGCCAATCGAGCTCTTCACCCCTCTTTCCTTCCTGTCGGATTCTCTTCCACAGTCCAGGAGCTTCTAGGCTTCCACACTCTGCCATTGCACCAACTCACCATCTGCCAGAAAAACTTATGAAATGACATTGAATAAATGTTTATGTATGTCAGAACCGGGGGGCTTGATCAATTTAAGTGTTCTTTTGTCATTATTAAACGTGAAGCACTTTCTCTATGTGGTATAGATGTCTTCTGCTTGAATACACGGTTTTCGTAGACTCAGTTGTTGTGAGGCTTCCTACAAGTTTCGAATGTGTCGTTGCTGCTTGTGGTTGATGCCAACTGATATTGGTCGACTTGACTCGACTCGACATGACTGACTTGAATCGACATGACCGACACTGGTCGGCAAGAGACCAACTTGATTTACAACTTTTATGAAAATACATGGTTTAAATAAGCTTTGAACAACCCTTTATTCGACTAATTTTCAATGACCCGATAGTTTTTACAACATCATGGCCACTTACAATATCGACCAAAGACTCGACTATTTTGAGTTTCGACCACTTTTAGTACCAACCATTTACAACCAACCAAAACTTACAAGTCGAGCTTCGACCACTTTTAATATCGACCAAACATAAAATTTAAGAGTCGACCAAAATAGCTTCGATTACATATATATAAACAATAACCCGACCATATTAAAGTGTTGCCTCTCTTGACAATTACCTTCGACCATGTGATACCGACTATATTTAAAGACACAACCAATTGATGGTATCGACCATTCATCGACCATTTTACAGCTTATACATTATACATTATATAAACGTCTAAAATAGTCGGTTATGTCCTTGACTGGAACCATCAGTGTACAAAATATCAAACTGGACTATGTGATGTAAAGGCTGATATCCATAAGCGCATCCATATTCTTTCACGTGTAATAAATAGTCTCTTCTAAAACCAATTCTCTGCAGATTTGCAATTTATCACGACATGTCAACGAAGTATTGTAATAGCTCGGAATATAGATTTGGTTTCCATCATCGCAGAATGCCATCTTTGATAAAATCATCTTGTGAGCCACCGGTCAATATAGTACTAAGGTCGACTTTTGCTAGATCAACTAGTTTCACCATCTCTTTCGAAGAATGGCAACAACTCTAGTTGGCAGGTAAACAATGATATGACTATTCCATATCGATGACGACCAACTTCATGTGATGGTGAGAAGTCTTCTAAACATCTAGTTACCTATATGTTCTACGAAATGGACTAGTATTTGGTCGATGAGTATGATGTTGGCCGCCGATTAACAAAATATGAAGGCGTCAATCAAATAGTTACATAATGGATTGATTGTTTTCTTTAATCGATACGAAAAAGGTCAATAATTGGTATATTATTCAACAATTAGTCGATCGATAGAGTAATTTATCATCTCTGTCAATGGTTCAGCTTATAGTCGGTACTTGTTCCAGTCGGTTCATAATCTTGCAATGAAATAAAAAAAAAATTCTGATCGATTGTGTGCTTTGGCAATCTTGTAGTAAAATTTTCTATCATGAATAGGCAGACTTTCCACGAGCATTTCAACAACAAATCGATATAGAAATAAGATACCTCATTTAAGTGAATTCGGTCGATAGAGAAATTGCATGCTTAATCAATAAGCAACATTTTTCATTACATCAACTAAAAAGCAACATTTTTCATTTCTGATTTTGCTCTTGTAGGTTCTTCCGAGCATCTCACAGTCTCTACCTGGGCGTGCAAGTAGACTTTGATATTTCTGGTAGGAATTCTCACTTTCTTCACGACAGGTTGGAGCCATCTCCCATCTACTGCTGCTGTCACCCAGACCAGATAGGAGAGGTAACGGCGCTAGATGTTGTATTCAAGCAGAGAGTGAATGGATACACAGAGATATATTCAAGACAGGAGATGAGTTGAATGCATCCAACTGGTTATATTCATCTTGATAGGTATATTTATACATCTTACATGTGGTTGGAGCGGTTGCACCCACTCCAACGGCTTCTTTAACTAGATTATTACATATTAACTAATGACAACTAGGGAGCCCGAAGGGTCTCCTCCAACAGTGACCCAATATGCACAGACTCTAGGAATGAATTTTGTAGATAAGGTTTTATGAATTTCCTTCAATGAACAAATATTTGATATCTAGATATATGGAAGCAACTCAAATATCCCTTGTAGTGGTCATGGATTTTGTTAGCACTAAATTTGTGCTAAGGGTTCGAAAGGAGTCTATACCCATAGGAGTGTTGAAGGAGGGATCTGTTCTAAAACCCCGTGGCCCGAAATTCTAGAAGATCAAAACTTTGTGGGATGGAACTGGTCCGAGATAAGGAAAATTTGATAAATTTTAAGGGTTTTTCGAGGGATTAGAGAACTAAATTGAAATATTGCGCCCGCCGCATGTGTAGATACATATAAACGACCGAGATCAAAAGCAATAAAGGATCGGCGGTCATAAGAGTTCCTTGCAGTAGGAGTTGGTGGTCCTTTTAAGTGTTGGCGGGGGTTAAACATAGGGTAAGACCGAAAAGTGATCAACGGTGCAGGCGCGAGGAGGTCCAGATCGACGATCCAAGTGATGGTCGAAGAATTAACATGCGCGAATGGGGTCATGAGTTAGATCTACAAAGTTTGGTTAGAGCCACGCACCTTCCAACGGACCAGATCTCAAGATGTGTGGATCTACGATGGAGATTATCTTCACAGATGTTACTTGTACAGAAAATCAGTGGGTTCTAAATCTGCGAAGTTAGTAGGGGAGGCCATATTCGACGGTTCTGATGAAGGCATGATCAGGATCTACGGTCCTGATCTAATCACGAGTGTTGACAGATAAAAAGCATCCGATCTGCTTATAAGCATGGCTCTACATGGTGCACGACTCATTTTCATGGTGGTTATAAGCATGGCTCCCCATGGTGCACGACTCACGTCCATACCGAAAGGTGGGGAGCTCGACCAGTCAAGAATTTTCAGCTAAGAGCAAGTTATGGAGGGTGAGCAGAGAGCCGAGTTGGTTATCGCACCAGAGTGGGTGTGGTCCGAAGTGGAGGAAGAGAAGATTCCTCTATCTCCAATATCTCTTGTCCAGGTGGAAGAAAGATTGACTAGAGAGCCAGAGGAACAGGAAGGCTTGGAAGTGTGTAAGGACAATCAGCATCGGCTGAAGAAGAAACAAACATCTGAAAGCGAGCGGGAAACATGCCCAGATGAGGATATCATCCACGATTACATCCTACCCACAAAGGATGCGACACCTCCTCCCACAGCTAAAGGAGCACCAGTGGACAACTCATTGAAAATAGAATATTTCTTCATCCCGTAGGGAGAAGTGAAGACCCCAAAATGAGGTGGCGGCCTGTTCAGAATGTTTGTTTTCCTTTTTCGGCAAGTCTATTTCTGGATAAATACATGGGAGTTTCTCGTTTCCATTTTGAGGTCCATTTGGGTCTATCTGTTGTTTGAAACCACGATAGTTGGTGCCTTGAAAAAGGGATATCTGTATCGTCGGTCTCAGCTTGTCTGATAGTCGTCGTTATCATTTTGTAATTCGTTGTCAAGGGAAGCAAACTGAATAGCATAGGTGGTAGCTTGGTCATAACATGTTCATAACTATTATTGATGCTCAGTCCAGGGCTCAAGAGACTATAAATATCATTGTAATAGAATAGAAAAGGGTTGGAAAATCATTTTTGGTCGAGGCCTAAGAGAGCCTAGTTATGTAATTCTAAAATATCACTCTCAATAGAATGGCAGTGTTTGTAATGGGTGTCTAGACAGAGATTCATGTGTTGCTTTTCTTATAGTATGTTTACTATATTTCTCTAATTTGATCGTGTTTCCTGTTATTCATTTCCGTAATGTGCTTTCTTTCATATCTAAAATTATTGTATAGTAGTATATAGAATTCCTTGCAATAGGCTCTAGCTACTGTTTCAGATGTTCGCTCAATAGTTCTACTAAATTAGATATCGAATTCGTCCATGCTGGATGCTCATATCGATGGTCTGTTCTTGCCTTCTTCTTTTATCACCTGAAATTAGCATTTCGATGAGAAGCAAGTGGCTACCTTGATTATGTTATCGTGACCCACACTATGGCACTGCTATTTGATTTGTGTGTTGTGTCTTAACTCCATTACCCACGTCTCTCTTATGATTATCCTGCCAAACTTTAAACGAATTTTCCCCTTACAAAAGTCTAACCTTCTAAGTGTGTCGATTGAATATCTTTAATAAGAAAACTATGTGTTTATTTTTTATTATTTTCAGTTTTCTCTGTGTATTCGTTATGGCTGCAATTTTATTGAATATTTTCAGTCTTTGATAGATTTGTAGAGAGATCCCTCTCTGACTGTGTTGGGTCAGTAGCACGAGTCTAAAGTGGTTCTATTGTTACCCTTTCTTTCCCTCTCCTAGAGCCTAGGGGGTCATTTTGGGTGCTAACAAATTGGCGCTGTTGCTGGGGAATGGTTGTCTTATCATCCCTGGGAGAATGACAAGGTTTCAAACCTGATTGTTGATGGTGAACAACAGTCAGACATAGAAAAGGATGTATACCTTTCACTTTGTGACTCCACTCATTGAGTTTTGACACAAAGGCAACTCCACTGGGGAAAGACATGGCGACCCCACCCATGATTTAATTTGTGGACTCCACTGGGGAACGAACTCAGTTGTTTCAGACATGGAAGAATTAAGGTCTGGGTATCAAGGTATAAACCTACTCAAAGTGGTCTTGTTCTTTTGCATTGGTTTCGTTTTTCCTTTATGTATATATATCAAAATATTCTTGTCTTACCAAAGAGCTCTAAGTCATGAGAGAGCCTCCTTTGTATATCCTTCAGTAGAGATTGAAAATGAACATCCTCTTTTCACCCTGGAAGCCAAACCCACCCTTCCTTCTGAACTGTGTGATATCCATACCCAACCTCACAAACCCCATGAGGGTGAAGCTAGCAACGTTTTCCCCGTACATACTCCTTCACCTTCCATATTTCAGCTGAGATATAGCCCTTTAAAGCCGCCTCCTGTCCTTCATGAATTCCCTCCCAGATACCACAAACACCTCCCTATTTTTGATGGGGACTCCGAAATCCTCAATATAGAGAAAGATCTTCAAGGTTTTGAGCATTTCCTAAACCTATTTGAAGTAGAACATGATGAAATATGTATGAGACTTTTCGCCCAATCTCTCCAAGTAGATGTGAAGAAATGGTTCAAGCATTTGCAGCTGGAGTCCATCCATACGTGGGAAGGATTATCTAGGGCCTTTCTGGAATTTTGGGGTAAGAGAAGTTCATGGGACCTAGTTCTTTCAGAGTTTTACTCCATGATAAGGCATGAAGATGAGCCCATGTCTAACTTTAACAGAAGATTCGCAAGTTTCTATTATAATATGCCAAAGGAAATTCAGCCCTTGGAAAATGCTACTAAGTTATAGTATGCCTCTATTTTCCCTCCCGAATTGTCCATCCCTATTTTGGAGAGAAAATCTTCCACATTGCAACATATGTTCACCGATGCGGTGGAGGTTGAATACAATCTCATGAGGTCTAGAGAAATTTCAAAGCAGGTCGATAAGGATAGGACATGGAGAGAGTTAGAGTTCAGAAAGGAAAATGGGCATAGAAGAGATGGCCAGCTTGGCCCTACACAAGACAGAGATGAGGCTGACGTGTTCAAGGAAGGTCATACTCATCATTTGGAGAGACCCGCGATGCAAAGTCTTGAAGAAAATCTTGGTCCGCCCATATATGATGAATACAGAGATGAGGGGATCGTAGGCCTCCTAAGCATGGGTGAAAAAAATGAGATTCCATGCAGTCAACCTGAATCCTATGGAGATCTCACCAGAGAGGAAGATATGATGTCAATTCCTAACTCCTCTATTGTAATCGACAAGAATATCAATCCTGAAGGTGGTGGAGCTCTGTTTCCCGAAGTTGAATCATTCGCTAGAATAAGGAGGATTCTTAAAGACATGAATGAAGAAACCCTCGAGACTCTGCATGCAGAACCTTGCCCTCATCCGTGGGAAGAGGAGAGAGATGAAGATCAAGAGGTTCCTGGGCCCCCCCAGTGGGAAGAAGCTTCTTTTCAAGCTGAAGCTGAAAGAGAATACAAAGTCCTTGAGGAAGAATATAGAGCCCTCAAGGAATAATATATGATCCTTGAGAGAATGTATGGAGCTCTTGAAGAAATTCTTGAGCCTGACGTGCACTTTCGACAGCTTGACCAAATAGTAGAGATGCTAGAAGGTGACCATGGTGGTCCACGTGATGCTTATATGGAACCCACTTTTTGGACTGAAGCTGATTGCATAATCCTTGAAGAAGTTCTCGAGCCTGGCCAATATCTCCAGCCAACTGATAAGGTAATCGAGGTGTTTAAGGGAGACCGGGAAGAGCAATATGATTTTCATGCAGGCGTTTCCAACTTGGAGTCTAAATTTAAAGAAGAATGGCCTTTTCTCGACCCTTTTGGGGGATAGGGAGAATTTCCTTTTCAATTTCCAGAGCAAAACCTGGTTTTCAACCCTGGGATCATAGGGAGCCCAAGAGGGCATGTTATAGACAACTTTTGTGTGGGAGCAGCCTTTTGAGTTGTAGAAGGACAGCCACATCGCAAGGGGGTGCTCGAAGTTGCTCATTCTAGTCTCACCAGATCGTGCAGTAGTTTCAGTAGGCCCGATTTTTGGGTATTAATTATAGTTTGTCGAAGGTATGCAGTCCCTGCGCCTGAAACAGGCGTCTGGGGAAACCAGCGGCCTACCTAAGGCTCTTCCGAAAGAAATTATGCTAAGATAAAGCAGGAATTTAGAGAATAACACGCCTTATATGATCCAACGACAGAGAATAAGAAGAATCCCATCAGCTGGAGTACGTGGTCTAGTTTCACTCAAAGGGTCCTCTCCCATCACCATCGCCTAGTGCCATTGGCCTTCGTTGTTCTGACGTTATTTTGGCATGAGGGGAAGATCCACCTGGGGTGTCGGTTGCTGGACTAGTTACATTGGCATTTCCATATAACCTAAATCTACACCCTCTCAAATAGGGTAGAGTAGAGTACTCTATATATAAATAAGCCCAGGTTTTCGACATTTCCAATTCCAGTAATATCTTTTAGTCTTCAGTTCGCTTTCAGTTTTTGAATAATAAAGGCTACGTATTGCCGAACTTATGATAAGCCAGGTCCAAGGGAGAAGAAACTTGGTCTACAGTGTTCTTCGCTACCTTGCAAGGAGAGTAGCATCCCCGAGTAGGAGCCAGTTGTTAGCACCAAATTTGTGCTAAGGGTTCGAAAGGAGTCTTACCCATAGGAGTGTTGAAGGAGGGCTTTGTTCTAAAACCTCGTGGCCCGAAAGTCCAGAAGAACAAAACTCTATGGGATGGAACTGGTTCGAGATAAGGAAAATTTGATAAAGTTTAAGGGTTATTGGAGGGATTAGAGAACTAAATTGAAAGATTACTCCCACCGCATGTGTAGATACATATAAACGGACGAGATCAAAAGCAATAAAGGATTGACAGTCGTAAGAGTTCGTCGCAGTAGGAGTTGGTGGTCCTTTTAAGTGCTGGCAGGGGTTAAATGTAGGGTAAGACCAAAAACTAATCAATAGTGCAGGCGTGAGGAGGTCTAGATCGACGATCCAAGTGATGGTCACAGAATCAACATGCGCAAATGAGGTCATGAGTCAGATCTGCGAAGTTTGGTTAAAGCCCCACACCTTCCAATGGCCCAGATCTAGAGATGTGTGGATATACGGTGCAGATTATCTTCACAGATGTTACTTGTGCAGAAAATCAGTGAGTTCCGAATCTGCAAAGTTAGTAGGAAAGGCCATATTCAAAGGTTATGATGCAGGCATGATAAAGATCTACGGTCATGATCTGACCACGAGTGTTGACAGATAAAAAGCATCCCATCTACATATTAATGAGTGCCAGATGGATGGAGGCCACATCAGCGCCATCGGGCATCTACCCACCTATCACGAGAGCCCATTCAATCATGTTCTGCGTCAGCTCAGGTCTCGGTCATCATGGCCACTCGCGTGAGAGATTATGTCAGGCCATCATGGTGAAATTATTGCTCAAGGATGCCATCATTGTCATGGTGGTTATAAGCATGACTCATGTCCATACCGGAAGGTGGTGAGCTCAACCAGTCAGGAATTTTCAGCTAAGAGCAAGTTATGGAGGGTGGGAAGAGAGCCGAGGTGGTTATCGCGCCAGAGCGGGTGTGGACTGAAGTGGAGGAAGAGCAGATTCCTCTATCTCCAATAGCTCTCGTCGAGGTGCAAGAAAGATCGGCCAACAAGCCAAAGGGATAGGAAGGCCTACAAGTGTGTAAGGACAATCAATGTCGGCCGAAGAAGAAATAAACATCTGAAAGAGAGGGGGACACATGCCTAGATGAGGATATCATCCATGATTACATCCTACCCACAGAGGATGCGACACCTCCTACCACAGCTGAAAACGTACCAGTGGACAGCTCACTGAAAATAGAAGATTTCTTCAGTCCACAGAGAGAATTGAAGACCTCGGAATGAGGTGGCGGCCTGTTCACAATGTTCTTGTTCCTTTCTCGGAAATTCTATTTCTAGCTAAATACATGGGCGTTTCTCTTTTCCGTTTTGAGGTCCATTTGGGCCTATCTGTTTTTTGAAACCACGGAAGTTGGTGCCTTCCAAAAGGGATATCTGTATCGTCGGTCTCGGCTTGTCTGATTGTCATCGTTATCATTTCGTAATTCACTGTCAAGGGAAGCAAAATGAATAACATAGGTGGTAGCTTGGTCATAACATGTTTCGTAACTATTTTTGATGCTCAGTCCAGGGCTCGAGAGACTATAAATATCATTGTAATAGAATAACAAAGGGTTAGAAAATCATTTTTGGTCGAGGCCTGAGAGAGCATGGTTCTGTAATTATGAAATATCACTCTCAATATAATGGCAATGTTTGTAATGGGTGTCCAGATAGAGATTCATGTGTTTCTTTGCTTATAGTCTGTTTACTCTCTTTCCCTAATATGATCATGTTTCCTGTTATTCATTTCCATTATGTGCTCTCTTTCATATCTGAAATAAGTGTATAGTAGTATAGAATTCCTTGCAATAGGCTCTAGCTATTGTTTCACATGTTCACTCAACAGTTCTACTAAAGTCGATATCGAATTCGTCCATGCTGGATGCTCATATCGATGGGTTGTTCTTGCCTTCTTCTTTTATCACCTGAAATTAGCATTTTGACGAGAAGCGAGTGGCTACCTTGCCTCTATTATGGTGACCGACACTACGACGCTGCTATTTGATTTGCGTGTTTTGTCTTCACTCGATTACCCATGTCTCTCTTATGATTATCCTGCCAAACTTTAAACGACTTTTCCCCTTACAGAATTCTGACCTTCTGAGTGTGTCGATTGAATATCTTTGATAAGAATACTATGTGTTTATTTTTTATTATTTTCAATTTTCTCTATGTATTCGCTATGGCTGCAATTTTATTGAATATTTTCAGTCTTTCATAGATTTGTAGAGAGATCCCTCTCTGACTGTGATGGTTCAGTAGCACGAGTCTAAAGTGGTTCTGCTGTTACCCCAGCTTTCCCTCTCCCACAGCCTAGGGGGTCATTTTGGGTGCTAACAAATTCCAATATATTTTTAGTTGTCTCCCCATTGTTTCATGCAAGGACATATATAACACATATTTCGTTAAAATTGGAATGATTTTATTACAAGAACAATTCCAGAATTGAGATTTTTGGTTATTTTGGAATTCTAGATCCACTATTTAATTCCAAACATAATGAAATATTTGTTATATGGGGTAGTCATCAAAACTTCTGATGATATCTCCTAACAATTTTATTCTGGAGTCACATGAGGCCCCTTTAAATTTTAGCTTAAAAAAATAGGGGTGGGGTATTTCTATAAATCCTTGTCAGATTATTCTATCCTTATTTACTTATCTTCTTTCTTTTACCTCTAGATGGAGGCACCCCACATCTCCACTTTCTTGTTTCCATCCTTTAATACCATTAGGTATTTGTTGGCTTCTTTTTGGACAGACCCAGGTTTTCAGGATGCGCAGCAACAAACACCCCTTGGCGCACTGACCCTCTCGGCAACGAGCTGTGCAGCAGCCCGAAGTCTCACCCAAAGTGGCTATGGGGGGGCTAAGGAATCAGGTTTGCTTAACCTAGGTGATGTGCGAGACTGTAATCTTCCCCCTTCTCTTCCGGGAGGATTCCTCAGAGCGAAACGTCTTACTCTTCCGCGGACCCCTCAGTGCGACAGTGCTGAAACTCTTACCAGCCTCGTTGCGCAGTATCTCCGCACCTGCGAATGAGGCGTTTATCTGCGACGTCCAACTACGTATCATCCCTGACCTTGCGCCACAGCGCAGTAACACACTCCTCAAGCGCTGCAGTGATAGCGTTCTTGCAGGCCCCTTCGACGGCAATACGAGTATAACTTCTAAGGGAGATTCAAGAACTTACTTTACATATTCATTCATACAGATAGCGAAACCTTCTTGTAAACATAGATAGTAAAACGTAAACATGCATTCACGTAAAGCATCACCATAACAACTAGAATTATGTGGTTCACCTCCACGGGGAAATCACATTCACGGGAACTGTATTCTATATTAACTCAAAATGGGAATTACACAGTATGCTGCGCACACAGCTGCAGCCTTAGATCTTTCTGGGAAACTCCACGCACACAGCTGGGAGCCCTTCTCTTAGATCTATTCTCTTCTTCTACAGAGATTACAACAACTCAGACATCAACTTGGACTGTCTGGAAAATCAAAGACTAGCTCTACAGCTATTCAAGACTAACTCTCTTTCCTTCTAGCCAACTCATCTAACTTCTAACATCTAGTCTCTAACCTTCTTTCTTCTAACATCTCTCTCTCTTAACATCCAACCTTCTTCCCTTTACA
Organism: Larix kaempferi; assembly: GCA_027924585.1. Taxonomy (NCBI): domain Eukaryota; kingdom Viridiplantae; phylum Streptophyta; class Pinopsida; order Pinales; family Pinaceae; genus Larix; species Larix kaempferi. Next base: position 4,148,396 of record BSBM01000068.1, on the reverse strand, counting down.
ATTACACATATATATAGGTGGCCCTGAGGGTCGCAACTTTACAAAACTGTGGGCCTTTCCCAGCAGTAATCCTCAAAAACCCTAACCGCGAACATGGCTACGTGTACTGTAGGCGCCGCTTGCAGTCATGTCGCCACTTCTTGCAGACTCCGTGATTTTCGGCGCAGATTACGGGTATGGGCGCCTCTTCATCGTTCATTGCTCCTTGTCCTTCGCCTTCAATGCTTTGGTCCATTGCTCTTCCTTGGTAAGAGCAACCATAACTTCTGTACTTATCCTTAATGAGGGTAGCTAAGCCCTCTATTCCATCGCTTCATTTATTGTGGTAGCTGAGCTTTCTACTCGGCCACATTCACTCTCCTTTGACGTGTGCGCGCGAACTCCATGATTTATGGCCCATAATCTGCGTTGAACTCGTCCATCTGGCACCGTACTGCACACTGTTCACTTCTGCCCAAAATTGGTGCTTTTACTCAAAATTCACATTTTATTCCCTTCAACACTTGTGCTTTTTCCTCAAAATTCGCAACTTTACTATAGCTGCGGCCTATGCTCCAACAGGCCCCTAACACTTACTTGTGGCTCGTCCCCGAGCCACCCGCACTAGCGTGTGGTCGCTTTACTTGTGCATCTGCCTTTGCTTGGGTCGTAGCAAATGCTTGTTTCCACTGCGCAATAGCGGAGTCCATTTCGTCCACGCACTCCGCAGCTGTCTGCACCATGTCTGAACTGGCGTCTTCTTCAGCTATGCCATCAACCAACTGTTGAGATTCAGCAAATTATCTGATCTTTGCCTCGGCTTGGGCAGCAAGTTCAGCATACTCATCCATAAATGGCTGAATGTTGTTGGTGAGATTAGCATCTTCATTTCTGAGCTTGTGCAGTTGTTGTTGTACTTTGCGCACTTTGCTCATTTTCCTCATTTTGGCTAAGCCTTCTAAGGCCTTAGCTTCTTCACTCAGAACATTTAGGGACTGTTCTGCTGCTTGCACCTGTTCCAAAAGACCAACTTTGAAAGGGATCTTCTCAAGCTCAGCCCAAGCCTCCATAGCTTGCGTTATTAAGTTTTGGGCTTCATCTGCTCTGCACTTCATTTGTGTGGAAGCTATGCACAGTGCTTCAAATTGTTCATGCCTATCGTCTGTAGGTGGTGCTGCGACATGAGCTTCTAACTTGGTGATCTGTGCTCTATGGTCCTCAGCCATAGTAACGATTTCCTGCTCTAGGGCTTTCACCCTTCCGCCAATAATTTGCACTTTCTCAACCAGAGGAAGGTCTAGTTGAATCTGGCAGGCCGGGATCTCCTGGGCGAGTTCATCAACTACGTTTCTTATCCTAGTGTCTTGTGACTCGTAAAGTGCAAGCTGCACAGAGATGTTCTTATAGCCTGCCTTCAGCTCTATTTCCTGCGATTGTAGTCTTTGGTTTGCATGGAATGTGGAGAGCTCTCGATCTCTCAGCTCAATAGAGACCTTCTCTTGCACTAACTGCAAAGTTTCTATCAGAATCAATGACATATTTATCTCAATAGAGCCAACCGTGTTTACTGGGTTGCAGCCAAAGGATCCGGGAATGTCATACTTGTCGGCGGAATGTGAACGACAGTATGCCTCTCTACAAGTACTTCAACTCGCTCGGTGCTTGTAGATGCCTGTGGCGCCTGCGAACTGGATGTTGGCGCATGGGTCTGCGCAACTCTTCCTGCGATACCTTTCAACTCCACGAGCTGCGGGTCCAGAGCACTTCTGATGTGCGCCTGAGAGGTCCGCAGCTCTTGAAATTGCTCCTTCAGGTACTGGTCAAACCCTAAGGCAAGGGTCTCAGAGGGGTGCGACAGCTTCTGCTTCTTGGCAGCTGGTTCTAGCGAACCTTCATCACTTATTTTCTCAGTTGTTTCCTTTCCCTTATCTTTCTCTTGCGCATCAGGGGGTGGCGTTGGGGAAGTGACTTCAGTGGCCCACCTCCATTCATCTGGCCAGGACTTCACAGTTTCTTTGACATCCTGAGTAGTCATCTTGTAGAGGCTTGCGGCCCATTCTTCCTGAATTTCGTAAGGGCGGAGGTAAATTTCATGCAAGTTGGTAGAAAAGACCAACTTCGTTCCATAGATTTGTGCTGTCTCCTCAGTCAGCCTTGGCATCTCATGGATGGTGTCCTTGACGAGATGGTAATATTCATAGAACACGACGCGGTTCATCTTGCGCTTCGTGGGATTACTAGAATCCCAGAGGTTGACATAGCGCATCCCTGCAACCTCTCCTGCGCGGCGCTAAAGGAACTGAGTGTTGGGGGGCTCCTTCCACCCGACAAAGGCACACAAAATCAAAAGCCAAGAAAAATGGAACAACTGACCAGCGGTGTCCTGAACGTTTCGGCAGTCTTCCAAGAAAGAATTTAGGAGGAAGAGAGACCAGTTATACTATTCTCCCTCCGTAGCTGCGATTGCGAGCTCTACAACAGCTCCAGTGACTTCTTTAGCTCTGCACTTTGTTAGAAGTTTTCCTGCAAGCAGACTACCTGTGAATCTAAGTGCTTCATCCTCAACTATAGTGAGGTCATAACCCCGACCTCCTCTCACCAATTTGTATTTCTGCACCAGCTGTGCAGCCAACTTTCTGTCCTTATCTTTACCAACAAAATGAATATTGGGGTCCTTACCAACCTTAGATAGGCCGGTAATACGATGAATCAAGTCCACATTCAAATCAATTGGCCTCCCCAGCCAAAGGTAACCACCATGAACACAGGATAGCAGGGTCTTAACAACTGCATTTACTTCATTGCTATGCCCGAAGTACGGTAGCTTCAACAGGTTCAACAGTCCAGGCCTCTCTAGATTTGCTGCAAATTCCTTCGGAACGAATTCATCAACCTTTCTAACGGAATTGTGGACTACCGTCAGATAGCGATCCGGTGCGAACTGAGGATATGTTCTGTAGTCTCCCAAGTTGAAGTCAAAAAATCTAACCAGTGGAAGGTGTCCAAGCAGGGACCCCTCTTCTCGCACGATTTCTGCCATTGGTGGCAGCGGAATTAGATACTTGGCATTCTTAGGAATCTGCACGTCGGGTGCATCATATGGACGCAGAGAAATGTAGTTAACCATAGTGGCCAACGGCTCTGAAACGGGTTTGTCCGGCTGCTGCTGCTGAGATGCCCTTGTGCCCGGGGATTGTTTGGTATCAGACCAACTAGGGTGCGTGTAAGCCGAGGTCGTCACCGGGGTAGCCATACCAAAATCTAAACCTCTGTGCTTGAATTGACGAACAACTTCTTCAGTTGATAGGTTCTCCGTCATGAACCAATATACACAACAAGCACTTGAACAGACAAATGGTGGAACAACGTAGGATACGAACGCTGAAAACAAAGGGAGCAGTCTGCACAACACGGCTTTGTAAACAATGACTTAGATTCTCAAACAAGACACTCTACAATTCGAGGAAAGTAACCCGAACATATACGAGTGCGGGGTATTTACAGCTAAAGGTAGTAGTAAATGCGGACAAGTGGGGCTAATAAATAGGCGCCTATGCATGAGTGGACAACCCCCCTACCCCCGCGCCTCTGCGGTGCATTAATTGCGATGGACAGGCTTTGACAACCTTTTGGGAGATGAGCTAGGGCCTTCGGCTCATTACTTAAATGCGAATCTTAGGGAGATCAAGCCGAATCTGTCAGAGCAAATACAATTAAATGGCGATCTTATCCTTCATTAATATTCAGACGCGGCTATAGGACTACCGTGATTCAAATTTTCGGCGGGTCACTTCAGCATAGGTAATTGTGCACATGGAGGGCTCCACGGAGAGGAGAACTCCTCGAGCGGAAAATTGACAACAGGGAACTCCGCAAGAGTGACGGTTTGACAACCCGGGGAAAAACTTCGCAAGAGCGCAAATAGGCTCCCTCAAAACAGACTTTATTGACATGCGCAGATGATTCAAGGAACTGCGCCGGAAGTCAGAGACTGAAAGTGTCTCGTGATTTCCGTGTAGACTATGATAAGTGCGATGCCTCTTTCAACTACACTGGGCATCTGTGCTACTTTAGCAATTAATTAAGTCGACAGGGCAGAGTGGCCATTGCGATAAAGCTTGAGCCGACTCCCGTTAATCATTGTGGGCAGCAATTCTCCATTAAGCTTCGCAAGCTGAACTGCTCCTCCTTCTGTTATCTTCGTCACCTGAAAAGGGCCTAACCAATGTACACGAAACTTGCCTGGAAACTTGATGAATTTACTGTCATAGAGGAGTACCAAGTCTCCTTCTTGAAAGACTTTATTCCTAATATGCCTGTCATGCCAAGCTTTCTGTCTTGCCTTCTGCACTTGTTGATGGAATCCGGCTAAAAGTCTGTCTTCTTCTAAGGCAAGCAATTGTGAGAGTCTTTCGCTCATAGTATCAGTATCTGCCATTTCTGTAATTTGCGTAATTCTGAGACTGGGAACAATGTATTCCATGGGCATAACTGATTCTTGTCCATACACCAGACTGAAAGGTGTGTGACTTGTTAATTTCTTGCATGTGGTTCTGTAAGCCCATAACACAGCTGTGACTCTAAGGTCCCAATCATCTCTTTGTTGATTACAGATCTTTGTCAGGGCATTCTCGAGAATCTTATTGAATGCCTCCACCGTACCATTAGCTTGAGGGTGGTAGGGTGTACTCTTATGGTGACTAATGTGGAATTCCTCAGTAAGGGCCTCTATAGTCTCATTCAGGAAATGTGTGCCTTGATCACTCATTAGAATCAGTGGACATCCAAACCTAGTGACAATATTCTCAAAAATGAATTGCGCTGCAGTGACAGCGTCGCAATTCTTAACTGGCTTAGCCTCAGCCCATCTGGTGAGGTATTCAGTAGCTGTGATGATGTATCTTGTGCCGGTTCTCTTTCCTGGTGGGTTGATAGGTCCCACAAAATCAATGGCCCACTTATCAAAATCACGTAATGTTATCTGGGGTCTTAGCAGCATTTCATCTCTTCTTGAAGGTTTTCCTGTTCACTGGCACACATCGCAACATTTGCAGAATTCCTTAGTATCCTTGTGCAATGTTGGCCAGCAAAGACCTACGGCTAAGATCTTTTTCGCAGTCGACTTTCCTGCGAAATGGCCTCCTGCGGTCCCTGAGTGCGCTTCGGCGATTATTGAGTTCTTCTCATGCGGTAAGATACATCTGCGCAAGACTTCATCGGGGCCTAACTTATAGAGCTGGCCTGCTATCAAAGTGAAGTCTGCGGCTTTGAAAACAAGTTGCTTCTTCTGCTAGATTGTAAACTCAACTGGCGCTTGCCCGGTAGTGAGAAACTCAAGAATATCGGAATAATACTCATCGGCTGCTTGAACAGAAAACAGTTGCGCATCAGGCAGATTGTCCTCTAGATTTGTAGGTTCCTCCCCTGACTCTATCCTAGATAAATGGTCAGGTCCTGCATTCAATCTACCTGGCTTCAGAATAACCTCAAAATCATACTCTTGGAAGAGCAGTAGCCATCTGCAAATTCTCCCCCCTAACACTGGCTTATTGACCAAGTATTTCAAAGCAGAATGGTCAATATACATTTTAAAATGAGCGCCCAATAGATAGTGTCTAAACTTATGTAAGGCATACACCATAGCTAGTCCTTCTCTCTCTGTAGTGGTGTAGTTCTTCTCAACTATTGACAGTTTTCTGCTAGAATAAGCAATGGGGTGATCAATACCTCCTTCTCCCGGTTGTGTCAGCACAACCCCCAGTGCTATGGAAGAAGCATCTACATGAACATGAAAGGGTTTTCTCCAGTCTGGGAAAACTAGAATAGGTGCTGTGACCATCTTTTCTTTAAGTGTATCCAAGCTCTATTGGCATTCTTCTATCCATGGGAATTTCGAATCCTTTTTCAGTATTCTTTCCATAGGCGCAGTAATCTTTGCATAACCCTTGATAAATTTCCTGTAGTACCCTGTATGTCCCAATGTAGTGCGCAATTGTTTGACTGAGTTGGGCGCAGGTAAATTAGCAATGATGGAAACCTTCGCAGGATCCATCAGGAGTCTTTGTCTGCATACAATATGACCCAACAGAATACCAAAAGGAGCATAGAAAATACATTTTTTCAAGTTAAGGGAAATCTGATACTGTCTACATTTTTCTAACATCATCCGCAGATTCCCTATATGGTTCTTTAGTAAACCAAACACAGTCCAGTCATCAAAATAGACTTCTAGAAACTTATGAATGAATTCTTTAAAAACAGCAACAACGACTCGAGAGAAGATAGCAGGAGCGTTTTTAAGACCAAAGGGCATTACCGTATACTGGAATGAGCCCCATTCAGTCGCAAAAGTGGTCTTATGGAGGTCTTCTGGATGGATTCTGATCTGATGGTATCCCGAAAAGCCATCAGTGAAGGAGTAAGCCTCTTGTCCTCCAACATTATCAAGCACTTCGTCTGTAAAGGGTGTAGGAAATGGATCGTGCGATGATGCGTCATTCAGCTTGCGCAAGTCCACGCAGATTCTTATTTCACCTTATGTCTTTTTCTCTTGTACCACCATAGGACTTATCCAATCACTTTCCTCTACTGGCTCAATGATACCTGCTGCGAGCATCTTATCAATTTCTTTTCTAACCTTTTCTTTATATCGCAGGTTCAACCTGTACGAGCGATGTTCTACTGGCTTGGCGTCTGCTTTCAAAGGTATGCGCATAACTCCTAAATCTCCTAATATGCCTTTCATTTCTGTAAACTTGGTAGGAAAGATATCCTAGTAGTCATGTAATAAATCTGAAATATGGCCAACAGTTTCATCATCCCAATAATCTCCTATAGAAGCAAACTTGGGTTCGGCTTCTGTACCAATGTTAATCTTTTTGAGCTTGATGTGTTCTGTAATGGTAGGGATATCAAGCTGAGGGCCTTCGACCTTGCGCATCCCTTCTGATTCTGGAATATTGATGTTGCGAGGATCGTCTTCCTCTTCATCAGTGGTGAAATTATAGCATTCCAGGGCATGTTCCATCTGGACAGCCCAATCTGGTTGAGAATATTCTGGTAAAGGACATTGTTCAAATACCTTCTTTTTAATACACTTTAAAGCGTGGTCGATGCTTGGATGTTCTGACTCAAAGCTGAAGGTAAGTTGAAAAATTTCTATCATAAGAGGCCAAGTGATAGTGCCTCTTCGCAATTCTATTTCAGTGTACCAGTTCCTTGGAACTGTATCCAACGTGTGGATGAATAGGTGAACCCACTCATCCTCTGGAATATCTTACCATTGCTGAATACATGCTTCAACGTGTGACCTGGGGTCACTCTGTCCATCATATTTGGGAAACACTTCTGCTGTAGTTTCCTGAAATCTGCGCAGTATCAATCTACGACAATCTTGCCATATGTCAATATTTTTTTATGAGCACCCCACCATCTTGCGGGTGTAGCGTGCAGTGCTACATCCAATGCTTGTATGCGCTGCTCGTCTGGGACTTGTTGTTCATATGTATGTATGAATTCACTTACTTCAGTTAAACCATCAAAGATTGGAGTGTTATTCAATTCTGTGCCAATCCATTGAATGGATTTAGTCATCATGGCGCAACGCTTTGCAGAAACCTCATGTAGGCGATTCTGCCAGTTTTCCAGTCCTGCTTCTGAATCTGATGTGCACGAGCTATCGCATCGCCAGCTAATATGGCCATCCGCTATGGAATTGACATAGTCACTATGACTAGCAATCATCTGATACAAACTTTCCATGTGGCGCGCTTCTTCTTCTGCTCGAATGGGTTCAATGTACCGTGGTCCTTGGAGAGGATCAAGCGGTGCAATGACCCTGATCTGCTCATCTTCAAAGGTCATCTGTCTTTTCTTCAAATTAATGACAACCAAATTATCAAATGCCCAGTCTATGCCTAAAAGTGCTGGGTAAGGTCTACTATCATCCAGAATTTTGATTACTTCAAAGTCTGCAGAACTTCTTACTCCCTCAATATCAATAGCCATATTGGGTAATCTGCCCAATGGGGAAACTCGTTGTTGATTTGCAAGTCTTAGCTGGATAGGAGATCTGGTAAGCTGAGGACTACCCATCTGTTCCCATGTCTGTATGGTGAGAACATTAACTTCTGAGCCTAAATCCAAAATGACATCATCCATTTCAAATGCTCCAATCTGCGCTGTGAGTCTCATCTCTCTTCCAGTTCTAATATGACTCCCAATCTAATGAACAGCACGCTACGGGGTATTCATCGAAGCAGATTGTTGACATTGATCCAACAGGTGTTGGAGTTCCATAGTTGCTTTTTCATTGTGCAACAACTTTAAACAACTTCTCAGGAAAGCATGAACACTGCCTATCGCATCCTCCTCATCAGGGCTTCCCGATGTAGTAGCCTGTTCTTGTACCAGGTTCTCTTGTCATAGCACTCGTGGTCTAATATCTTTGTGCGATACTGTGACAGAACTTGAAGCTCCGGGATCTGAGAAATACTCTTGAGCTTGATTGAATGCTTCTTTTTGCTTCTGCAGGTCGAGCGGAGATGGTTTGATATTGGCGCAGCGCACCCATTGTGAAGCTGTTTTTCTAGTTCCTGACTCTGGTGTACCAGTGGTTGTTCCACTGCGCGTCACTATATTAACTGTAGGATCTGGTTCTCTTTTTTCTGCTGCAATCAACTGAATATTTTGGTTAACCTGTGGCGTCTTTGCTTGCATCTTGGCCAACAACTGAGGGCATTCTTCAATCACATGATCATATGATTTACAGTATCTGCAGGTGGTTGTAGGGTTTTGGCAATCCCTTGCATAATGACCTTGAGCTCCGCAGTTATAGCAAGTGATCTGTCCTCGTCCATGACCAAAATTTTCTGCGCGTCCTTGGCCCCTATAATTTCCTCCTCGCCCTTCGCGAGTTGGTTCATACTGCAGACCTGCTGTGGGTCCTTGTGCCTCTGACTGGACTCTATAAACATCATGTTTCCTTTCTATCATAAGGTCATATGCTCTACAATTGTTCTCATCATGGCCTATTGATTTACAAAAATTGCAATATAGATTCTTTGGAGTTTGTACATATTTTTGTAACAAGTGACATTCTTGTGGTCTGTGACCTCTAGTTCTACAGATTTCGCACCAAGGCCCCTGAGCCTGTGGTAAAGGGTTAGGTGCTCCAGTTGCAATATACTCTATGAAAACAGGACAATGGTCCTTTGAATGACCTTGTGCTCTACATTTTGTACACCAAATTTCTTCTTTAACATCCTTTTCTTTCTTAATATCATGCACTTGCTAGGTTAGGTTTGCTAGCTGGTTCTGCAACTGTGTAACATCGTTGCTTGTTCCAGCAATTGGTGAAGCTTCTAGTTTCATAGCCATTTCTAGAGCTTGTTCCTGAGTAGTGAGATTCTGTTGCATAAGAGGAAGTCTAATATGAGGAAGCAGCGCAGCAATGAACCATTCCTTATGCTGTTGCGGTGCAAACTCAAAGCTTACTTGATCTATCAAGGCTTTGAACTTCTGGTCAAAGTCCCATACTGACTCTGTGGGTAACTATTTTATGTCTTTGAGCTCGGTTATGCACTGTGATTCTGATTTAGGTTTCTTGAATTCTCTAATCATAGCATTTCTTACATCAGCAAGCGTCCTATTCTGTGCTGCTGAGTATTTCATGAACCAGGTTAAGGCTCTTTTTCTTAGTGTGGTTGCTAACTGAACCACTTTAATAGCATCATCATTAATTTTCTTAATCGTCCAAATGGCTTCACATAGGAACCAGTGCTGCTCAGGGTCTTCTAGCCCTGTTCCTCTAAAAGTTGGTAGCTTCATGTCATCACCCATCCTTCTTGCGCTAGGTTGATGTGGAGGTGCTGTAGCACTGCCTCCGAGATGGTTAAACAAAGGTGGTGCTGAGGTACTAGAAGTACCGTGAGGGCTACTAGAAGGTGTTACTGCGGGGTTATGCTGAGCCCCGTTTGGCTTTTGCGGTGTAAAAGGGTGATAAGGGATATGAGCACTCCCTTGTCTCTCTATATGGCTCGCTCTAGGAGCTCAACTATCTTCTGGGCTAGACTCAAAAGAATGGTGGTCAAGGCCTACTTTATACCATTTTCCACTACGAGTGCAACCAATAACTTCAACATCACTATCAGAATCTACGAACATTACTTGTCTATGCTATTCATCGGAAGCTATGCATAGTTTTCCTTTTTCATATAGGAGCATTTTAATTGACAGGTTCAGAGAATTTAAGAACTTACCCCTGCATGCTCGGAAGAAGCTCCTCTCAGCTTCGTTGAAGCTCTTTCTCGTATCTACTGCAAACTCGGTGATGAAGCTTTCCAGCAGACTGTTCAACCAAAAGTCTACTGTGCGGGACACATAATTATCTATCCGCTTCAAAATGCTAACTAGCTCAGGCGTCCAAACGACGGGTTGATCAACATGCACAGTGGGTCCAGTATCTGCTAGCTTGGCTACCCACGCATGCAACTCAAGTGCAAATGTTACAAAGAAGATTTTGTGAAGGTCAGTATAGATATGCTTCTGCAACCAGTCTTCCGTCTGAAGCCTAGAGCTTCTATTTTCTTGTTCAGCAAACTCTCTAGCCTTTGAATCAAACCAGTCTTGAATTTCTTTAGCTGTAGGATGCCAGTACCACATTGCCTTCAAGATAGTAGGGTTAAAGCTGACAATGGAAGCATTTGTTGGCTCCCTTTTTCTCTAGGTTGCGCACCAATCTCGCACGTCACCGGAATAACAAGTCTCAAGGCAACGGAACCATTTGTTGGCTCCTCAAGTCACAAGGCAACGAAACCATTTGTTGGCTCCTCAAGTCACAATGCAACGGAACCATTTGTTGGCTGCTTTTTGGATAGACCCGGGTTTTCAGGATGCGCAGCAACAAACACCCCTTGGCGCACTGGCCCTCTTGGCAACGAGCTGCGCAGCAGCCGGAATTCTCACCCGAAGTGGCTATGGGGGGGCTAAGGAATCAGGTTTCCTTAACCTAGGCGATGTGCAAGACTGTAATCTTCCCACTTCTCTTCTGGGAGGATTCCTCAGAGCGAAACGTCTTACTCTTCCGCAGACCCCTCAGCACCACAACGCTGAAACTCTTACCAGCCTCGCTGCGCGGTATCTCCGCACCTACGAATGAGGCGTTTATCCGTGACGTCCGACTACATATCATCCCTGACCTTGCACCACAGCGCAGTAACACACTCCTCAAGCGCTGCAGCGATAGCGTTCTTGCAGGCCCCTTCGATGGCAGTACGAGTATAACTTCTAAGGGAGTTTCAAGAACTTACTTTACATATTCATTCATAAAGATAGCAAAACCTTCTTGTAAGCATAGATAGTAAAACGTAAACATGCATTCACGTAAAGCATCACCATAACAACTAGAATTATGTGGTTCGCCTCCACGGGGAAATCATATTCACGGGAACTGTATTCTATATTAACTCAAAATGGGAATTACACAGTATGCTGCGCACATAGCTGCAGCCTTAGATCTTTCTGGGAAACTCCACGCACATAGCTGGGATCCCTTCTCTTAGATCTATTCTCTTCTTCAACATAGATTACAACAACTCAAACATCAACTTGGACTGTCTGTAAACTCAGAGACTAGCTCTACAGCTATTCAAGACTAACTCTCTTGCCTTCTAGCCAACTCATCTAACTTCTAACATCTAGTCTCTAACCTTCTTTCTTCTAACATATCTCTCTCTTAAAATCCAACCTTATTCCCTTTACAATTACACATATATATAGGTGGCCCTGAGGGTCGCACGTTTACAAAATTGTGGGCCTTTCCCAGCAGTAATCCCCAAAAACCCTAACCGCGGACATGGCTAGGTGTACTGTAGGCACCGCTTGCAGTCATGTTGTCGCTTCTTGCAGACTCCGTGATTTCCAGCGCAGATTGCGGGTATGGGTGCCTCTTCATCGTTCACTGCTCCTTGTCCTTCACCTTCAATGCTTTGGTCCATTGCTCTTCCTTGGTCAGAGCAACCATAACTTCTGTACTTAGCCTTAATGAGGGTAGCTGAGCCCTCTATTCCGTCGCTTCATTTACTGTGGTAGCTGAGCTTTCTACTTGGCCACATTCACTCTCCTTTGATGTGTGCAAGCAAGCTCCGCGATTTCTGGCCTGTAATCTGCGCTGATCTCGTCCATCTGGCACTGTACTGCGCACTGTTCACTCATGCCCAAAATTGGTGCTTTTACTCAAAATTCGCATTTTATTCCCTTCAACACTTGTGCTTTTTCCTCAAAATTTGCAACTTTACTATAGCTGCGGCCTATGCTCCAACAGTATTCCTCCTTCCAACATTTATTTTGATATGGTTTCACATATGCCTCAAAGATACCTTTAGGGTTAAATTACTAATATGACAACTTTTTTTCATGAAGTTTCTTCTAAGATAAATGTTCCAAAGGAAAAATATTGCAATGATTTCGCATGTCATGTTTAACAGATTTAATTTGAAACCCCCATTGGGTCAATTTACAAGAAATTTATCAACATCAGTTAATTGTCCGGTGCTCCTTCTGATTTTCTCCTTCCCAACAAAAGTTAGCCAAGTTACAATGGAGGAATGGATGCTTCAAGTTTTCAACATCCCCCTGGCATAAAACATATCTGTAGGTTCCCTTCTATCCTCTGTTTCATAGGTTTTCCAATATTAAAATTCTTCTCCTAGATACCGACCAAAGGACAACTGATTTCTTTGGCCACATATATGAATTCAAGATTTGACCTTTTGTACTATTAGAGAATTATAGGAAAGCTTGATTGGGTTGCATCCTGAAATTGATTTGCCCCTCCTAAGAGCATATCCTTTCTTGGAAGGCATGATTATTTTCTTTGAAATTTCCCAAAGGAGGGATTTCAATCCTGCATTGTTCCTTCTGGCCATTGGGATGGGGACTTCCATTTTCTCATTGTCTAGGAATTGGAAGTTTCTTGGATAATTTTCTATCAAATATTACAGATTAGCTAGGAATAGTTGGAAATGTTCATATTTCTAGTATCAATTGATAAGCTCAATGTTGTTTTCATGAAATAAATATTTCCAACAATTTTGACACATTCTCTAGCTCACCTTTATCCTTGTGGCCTAATGAAATACGAAATAGTAATCTTAGTATCTTGGCAATGTTGGGTTTCAATGAGACTCGCTTTGATCCACAAGAAAATATTTTGTAGGTGAGAACCTATCTTTCAATATACTAATCAGAAATGTAGCATTAGACATGAATCTTGAGAAATTGTCATGGACCTAGACTCTTTCATTAGAGATAACTAATATTAGGTTGATTTCATATTAAAAGGACATATTTCCTCTCTTCTAAGATAGTACATAAAAAGGAGATATTTAGATGGCCATTTACATACTTGTTATTGCCTTTATTTAAATGATCTATATGTGGTTCTGGGAAGGGTATTCCTTGTAATATTTAAAACTTTTTCCAACTATTTCCATTATTATATATAGCCTAGGGTTGTGTGCTAATGATTGTAAGATATCATTATTTGATGATTTAGTATACAATTCTAGAATGAAATTCAAGAGGAGGTCCAATTATATTGGAAAATGGGTATTTTTGGTCCTTATTGATATAGTACCAATGTTGGTTTCTTATGTGGACCCTTAATTCTTTCAATCCTAGCCTATAATTCATTGGTCTGTTACAATGGTATTGGGAAGAGATGCCCTTTTAGCTTATTCTAGACTAGGGATATGAATTCTTGTTGTGTAGAAAACCTTGTCAAAGGAAGAAGCACAAAGTTCATCCTTACCTAAATAAGAGCTATAGAAAGGGCAATTAGTTACCAATTGGGTTAACTTCATTTGACAATTATACATTAACAATAAAATACAACTTACATAAGGATATATACGGACACGGTTATAAAATTTAGATGGTTGGTCTAATAGACATAATATTCTTGCAATGTCACAGTACCCAAATCACATAGCCCTATCACAATTCTAGTGTCATTCCATCCATATAGGGCCTAATATTGAGTTGCATGTTGAACATGCTATCATATGGGAATATTGTTCAACTTGTTAAAGCATTGTGCAAATATTGCACATCTTGACTTAGACAGTAACATATTATTTACATGATCCCTCTTAACTTGAGTTGCCCTATTCCATACTAATCACACTATTTTTTTTAAATGCTTCATAAATTACCTCAAAGAAAAAATAGGTACAACATAGTTCAAGATAGTTACATCATGCAAACAACGAGGAAACTGGGAAATTCCATACTATTTATCATGTAATCAATACCACTTAATAATTATTTCATGGTCTAGGTCCCTGCTACAATCAATGTTTTAATAACCAGAACCAGAAATCAAATCGGTCAGTGGTCAACTTGGACCGGAATCGGAACCGATAATGAACCGGAGCGGTTTGATTTCAATGAACCGGACTATTAAAAAATACAAAAAAAATTACAGACTGGCTACTATGATGGAACTTGATGTCTCTTGCAAGATATTGCACCAAATGAATTCATACTACGGAGTTCCTTTGTACTTGAGACCACCAAAATACTACTGTAGACCATACAAGACATCAAATATAATACTCATTCACTGTGTATTTGGTTGACATATTTTAGCAAACATTTAGAGTACCACTAGCTGTAGATGGCTCTAAATAATACTGGCATGGAATTTACGTAAACACTTTGATGGTAAGCTGCTGTGAGATTCCTTCTGTCTTAAGGATTGTGTACCTACTATCTTTTAACTTAGGAATCTACTGCACAAAATAGAGTTCCTGTAGGTTGCCTTAGTGTGTATGAAAATTCTCTTGTAATTGTCTTCAAGATTCTTGTAGCATATAGAACTCCTCCAACTCTGTCACAAATTTCAATACAACAGAGAAACTTTTTATGCCAACTAAATTAGGGAGTATGCCACTTCAATGTCACAATTATTTATTGAACATAAATCTGATTATAAATAGAAGTATTTAATCAACATAGATATGGTTACACAGTAGTTTCCAGAACTGAGATTTCACACAAGAAAATAGTTACTTACAGGAAGAAACACAAAAATTGGAAAATGGTGGATTTGAGAATGCATTTGTGCTGAGACTAAGAGACAACAAGTTTATGACTCATGTCCTTTTTATATATTTTGATTGACCCCTTTTTTATTGGTCGTCCGAGTTATTACGAAACCGGCCAATTAGGGCCAGTTTGGTAATGAACTGGTCCGATTCATTACCAAACCGGATCCCTGATCCGAGTTGACCACCGGTTCGGTGCTCCATTTCCTTTGGCCGATCAAAACGGCCGGTTTCGGTTCGAACTAGACTGGTTATTAAAGCATCGGCTACAATTATGGGTCAATATCTCCAAAAGATATAAGACTTTGAAGCACAAGGTGAAGGAGTGTTATTTGATTTAGCACTTAGTAATTTATTCTTTGTTATAGTTCCCACCACATATTCCATATATTGTGATTCCAAAGGATGCAATCCACAATTATTTTTATGGACCTAGAGTTCAATTCATTAGAGATTTTGTTGTTTTGCATGATGAGCTTGCATCTCGCAGAGACTTTAAGAACTATCTATTGGTATTTTTCCCTTTCCTTCTCATCAATTTTGAATTATTGTCCACATGGATTATTGTATTGATCATTCAACTTCATGGCTAGTTGTAGGTCTCTCACTTCTCACTATTATTGCATTATTGGCCTAGGCGCTCGACCATTGTCCATTTCATGGAAAAGCACCTCACATGTATTGAATATATTGCAACAGTTGGGAAAACATTTAAGCTTTGGAGCTGTGTGCAGAATATGAGAAACAGTTCTTAGAAGTGGTATTCAATTGTTGTTGTCAAAGTAAAATGTGGATCATAAGGGGTGAGTTTGGGGATTGGGAATGCAAATATACTACCTTATAGTAGAAACCTTTTCAAATATGAATACTTTTGAGCACATATGGGACTATTTTTTCCTAAAGCAATAGCCATATTATGTATTATGTACAAAAGAATTACTTTTGACATATAGAAATTGTGATGTGGGTTTATTCTCATCTCCAAGGGTTATTTTAAAGCCAACATCCAAGGAGAACTAATTCTTGAGTATGTAAATTTCTAGTGTACAAGAGAAAGAGATTAATGAAGAACAATGAAATTGTAGCAGTAATGTTCTATCTATTGCTTTTGAGTAGCAATAATGCTCTATCTGTTTGAGGTTACTGTTGAGTTGGAGGAAATATTTTTATAATATATTTTTTAGTGTTTTAAAAGGACAGTGCATTATAATATTAGGAAATGTACTCGTGGTGAGGGGTCGACATATGCTAATAATATTTGTAGGGCCAACTTGTCTAATAAAACCTAGGTCCAACCATGCCATTTTTTATGACAAATGAATATTTATTGATTGGTATGGGAATTCTCTTTTGAAGGATTACTTCATCTTCTTTAGTCAGTCTTGAGTTCAAATCCTATAACAACTATTTTTGGATCAATTTATTGGAGCATGCAACAAAGGTTGGTGACCCCTAGAATATTCAACTCAGGCCACAAACTATCTTCTTAGCCCTAACATACCCATGGAGAAATGGGGGGTTATTTGCATTGCCCATTTAGTTTCTACCTAGAAGGGGTCACACATTGTTGAAGTTTGGATGATATCTTCGAATTTCTAGTAACGGATTCAATCTATGATCTCATCTATTTGCTGGTGACGGATCTAGTCTACTCTAATGTTGAGGTTGTTGGGAAGTGGGTATGGTCCCTCTAGTACACACTAATATTGATTTGGAAGCAATTTTGTTATCAATATCTCTCTTGTTTCCCCTACCTAATGGGAGAAAAATCACCTGAAGGAAAAGCTTTTGTTGAGACGAAAATATACAATAAAGATTCCATATACAAAGTCCATAAGAACATGCCCAATTGTGAGCAAATGTAAATATTCTAAGGTTAATCAGTTTGTGATCAAGTGGTTAGATTAAAGGAATTTTCATGCCCAAACCAAGTTCAATACCCTTGAAGGCACATTTCTTCCTTGATGTGTTCCTACGAAAAATTGACAGAATATATATCTAGGACAAGCATTCCTAGGTGAAACTAACAAAATAGACAACCCTCAATAATGGAATCTAGGCCAAAGGTACAAAAATATAGGAAATTTATGTCAATGCATATACACAACCCTGTTTCATTGGAACATATAATTATATCTCGATATGAAAGCCAATATACATTTGATCCCCAACCTAAACTTAAGTGTGTTAGTATTTGAGCATCCTTGGCATAAATTCCGAGCTGACTATAACCATCCCATAGTGACCTGTGTAGCACAAACTGTTACCAGCATATGAGGAGAAAGGGTGACTTCTTTTGGTAATATTTGTGGCGGTTTATAGAAGTAATCTATGAGAAACAAATCAGCATGAATTTATGACAGCATTGGAGACAATAGCATGAATTGTATTTTTTTTATTATTTACATGAGCTTCGGAAACTGGTTTCAAGTAAACGTACAACCTCACGGATAGTCTGCGCATTTACTCGACATAGAATTTCGGTCGTTTTTAAATTAATGATTGCCCTTTAGCCCTATGAATAATTTTCCACACACCAACAAACAAATTCGGGGAAGTGAAGGGTTTGTTCGACACAAAAAATAGTACAGAAAAGAACCAAAAACATTAAATACATCCTTTCCCTGTGACTTAAACTCCATTAATTTCTCCTTAGACTGCGAAATACTACACACAAACAAAACAAGGTCAAAAATATCCCTTTCCCTGTCAAATGCAAGCTTCTCATTTTCATCTGAACTTTCATTGAAGGGAATAAGGTATTGGGTTTTCTCCATTTGGTACACAAAATCCAAACATTGAGGGTTTCGAGCTACCTTTGAAGTGAGCTTCTTGGGTGATGTTCGAGTTGAGGAAAACAACGAAATGTTTCCCATGGGTTCTTTTCCTCCAAACAATAAGCAACAAAAACATTTTTTAAAACTTCGAACAAACCTTTTATAGAACATATGCTTAGGTGGTTTCGGAACTTGTGATGAGCGGTTTAAATTTAACCGCTTTTCAAACGGACTCCACCAACGATTTCCACATGGTAACTGGTTCAATTTTCGCTCCACCTTTTCCAAGTTTAAGGACCTTTCACTTTCTAGCACAGGAACCCATTTCCACCGTCGATTTTCTTCTGGGTGGGTATGCATCATAATTCTGCCATGTTTGCAACTTTTGGTGTGAGTTGTGCAAATATTTAGCGCCTTTTCCACCTCCGCCCTTGGAGTGAGAGACCTTATGTATAAACCTTAGAATAGTGACAATATTTGCATTGTTCCTCTCTATAAACATTAATAAGCAATTTTATATAAATGTTAAATAACCCAAGAATCCATATAGAATAAATTTAAAAAACATAAAGACAAAAATGCTAACAATATGAAGAAATCACTTGTTTGATCAATTATACTAATTCTACACAATGTTTTTAGATGGGTTTGTAGAAGATCTAGTGTAACATGGGAATAAGTCGATGAATAAGAGGGAGAGATGACCATACGAGATAAGAGAAGTCTAAACAACAAGATCAATATTCCAAGATGGCATTGGGATGAAACATTAAATTAGGAAAAGAAGGAGAGATCACATGTCGTAGCAATAACATCTAAGGTTGGTGATGTTTTTTTACACAACCCATTTCATATTAGTTGCATAATTCTATTCTTCATGTAGTGTCCCTTTTTAATAAATTTGTTAAAATTGGAAAATTGCAATTTTTGGCCAATTCGACCCTTAGACTATTAATGACTCGAATGCTTCCAAATGGCTTCAAATGATTCTGATTTGGGTTTGAATTTGTTTGAAAGGTATTGGGACATAAAACACAATAAAATTTGCATCGTTCCTCTCTACAGCTTTTAATAACCAATGTCTAACTAAGATAAACCAAGAACCCATATAGAGAAAAGACTAGAAACATAAAAAATACCTAACAATTTGAAAAACACAGTTGAAAAATATTCATAACTGTTGAGGTGCAATATGACACATTTATGCAGCTATTATAGACTTGGAAACCTCCAAAAGACTTCAGCCACTTGCATTTACAATTAGAGAATGAAAGACCGAATTACTAGGAAAATCTATGTTGAAGCCCCCAAGGGTAGATGGATCCAAAAGACTCTTTAAAGGATTTCGAATTGGGTTTGAAGGTATATGAAGGGTATTAAGACATAAAAAGGAACCTCATCGGTGATTGTATACTAATATCATAATACTTCTGCAACATCCATTTAACTTCAGGAGAAGTTGGGGAATTTTACTAGTCAAATCAAGGTTCAAAACCCCCAAGGGTACGGGACAAAGATGGCTTCCCAAATGTTGTAAGTCCTTTCCAAATTTCAGAACAGAGATGTGGTACTAATGAAGGGCTTCAATGATCTCCCTAATGCATCATCAATTAGTTTCTATAGGATTCTTCCATTACCATAAATCAGATGTTTGTATACATGTATTCAGATACTAGGGGGACATGCTAGTAAACTTCACCACTAGTAATGAAATTCGATATTTAGGTTCCAAGGACTTATGCCATGTTAATGAAACTTCTTCATAACATTAATGACACTCCATATATCAACGAAATAACAAATATTGACTTATACAATTCGAAATAATGTCTCTTCAAGATCGGGCAACAAGATATAGGGAAAATGGCACCATTTATGTATTGTTTTGTATTTTTACATAGTTTCACTTGGTATTTCGACCTGATATTCTTCTGAGAATTAAATACTGAGTATATATATCAAAATACAAATAAATGGATATTCTTGGACCATCACAAAATCTACTCTCCTTCTTTGTTCTTGTGACTTTTATAAACTTCTCAATTCCTCCATGGGTACATCTCAGGACTGATTACACTCTCCCTGAAAAAAACTGTGTACGCTAATGTCACCCAATCATCTTTGGAGAGGCATCCATCCCTACAAACATCCATCAGCTCGTGAAATATAGAACTATCAGTTAGCTAGTACTGATCTACCCTCACCCTTGGAGAGGCATCCATCCCTATGGATAGGCATCAACTCGTGAGAGCTGGAATTATCAGTCAGCCAGTACTATTCTTCCATCTCTCCTGGATAGGAATATATCCTTTCGGATAGGATCTCTATCAGTCCTTATTTCTAGAGAGATCCCTTTGGACCACACCAAGCTTCAAACTTGGCACGAGCCAGAGGCTTAGTCAGCACATCAGCAACTTGTTCCTCTGTAGGAACATACTCAAGCTTCATAGCTCCCTTCTGCACCATATCTTGGATATAGTGGAAATTAATCTTGATGTGCTTCGATCTATCATGAAACACATTATTTTCTGTAAACTTGATGTAACTCTGAGAGTATCTCTGTAGCATCAATCTCTACATCGATTAATCCTGTCAACATCTTGCAAAGCCACACTGCTTCACCATAAGCTGAACAAGCTACTACATATTCAACTTCCCCTATACTGAGTGCAACACAGGGTTTCTTTCTACTGAGCCATGAGATCACGCCTAATCCTAAACTAAAGTAACATGATCCTGAGGTACTCTTTTTGTTTTGAGCACTTCTAGCCCAATCTGAGTCTGTGTACCCATACAGTCTGAACTCACTATCTGAGGCATATCTAAGTCGATAATCCAATGTACCCTTCAGATATCTCATCACATGTTTTGCCACAATCAGGTGAACTTTCCTGGGTTCCACCATATACTGACTCAATGTGTTTACAACAAAGCAAATATCTGGTTTTGTATTTGTTAGGTACATCGAAGACCCAATCATCTGACGATACATTGTGGCATCAATTGAATTTGATGAATCATCACTCAATAGCTTCAGGTTCAATGCCATAGGTGTGGATATGGCCTTGCAGCTCATCATCCCGAACCACTTCAGGATCTCTAGTGCATACTTCTTTGTCCAAGGAAGATTCTATCCGCACTCTACCACACCTCCATGCCTAGAAAATAGTGCATCATACCCAAGTCCCTTATCTCGAACTCAGGAGCAAGCTTCCTCTTCGTATCAGCAATCAACTCATCCTCACCTGTCACAACTAGGTCATCCAGATACAGTAGGAGTATCATTGGATTTCCTTCCTCAACCTTATAGTGAAGGTCGGAATCAACTTTACTCTTGGTAAAGCCCAAACTAGTCAGGAAGTTGTCGATTCTGTCGTACCATGTCCTGGGTGCCTGTTATGAATCGTACAAGGAATTTTCTTCAGTTTGCACACATGAGTCTCCTTGTCATGTGTCTAAAACCCGAGTGGTTTCTCCACATATACTTCCTCTTCCACTACACCATTCAAGAATGATATCCACATATCCCGTAACTTTCTAAATGCCTTCCATCTCTACCAGAACATTGTTAAGAGTGTGCACTGCTCCAGCATGTTAGCAAAGAGGTTTCATTCTAGATAAGTAGCAACGGAATGTTGTACAGTGCCATAGACCACTTAGTACCCATTACTTGCATATAAGTAGTATCTTGTTCATAATTTAATGCAATTTTTTTCTAACATGCATAATATACATCCTAAATCTAGGAACATAATTATGTATATGAGTGAACAACATTATTTAAGTAATCATTTATTATACAAGAAATAATATTTTAAATACTTATCTTTGTTTGCTTGTTGGGTGGACTCCCTCTCAATCTTTGCTTCCTTGTAGGAACTACTAGAGTCTCTAATAGAGTGTTCTTCTTCTTGTGAGAGCTGCTTTTGTTCCTGGAACAATCTCATTCTTGTGATGAGGATGCTCCCTCTTATTGTAATTCTTCTTGGTGTGTGTTGTGAGGGCCTGCTCTTCACTACCCATGTTTTCTTTTCGAGCTACAATTGGAGCTTCTTCATGTGAGCATTCCTTCCACAGCCTACTGAATGTGATGAGCTTCTTCCTAGCACAAATTCCTTGGATGAAGGAATCCCATGACCTAGGAGGACCATTCAAGGTAGTCATCACTATTTCTCCAATCTCTATATCTTCTTCAATGGCTTCAAGTTGTTCTTTTATCTGAGAGACCCTTGTAAAGTGTGACTGCATGGTCTCTACATTTTGTGTCTTGACATTCTTTAATTGATTCCTCAAAGTCATCTTCCAATTTATGTTCTTTCCTTCAAACATCTTGGTTAAGGAGTCAAACATCTCTTTGGGTGTCTTTAGGGATGACGCATGTGGTATGAGATTGTCCTTGATATAATCTGCAACGATCCTATTGGCCTTGACCAAGTTCTTCTTATGTAAGGCCTTAGCCTCATCTCCGTATGGGACTGGAACCTCTTCACTTATGTAGGTATCCGATACATTGTCTTCTAAGATTAACCCAATCCTATACTTCCATGTTCGTAAGTTATCAGCCCCTTCAAGCTTATCCTCAAGCTTGGTGTGGTGATCCATCTTAATGAGAAACTCAAATGGAAATAAAATATTTAGATCTTACCACTGAATTTGGAGCTGGCTAGGGTTTGACAGCGAAACCCTAAAATCCAAACTTGGAATTTCAAACTTCTGACTTGACAGGGAGATGCAATTGACTGAGGCAAACAATCTAGTGTGCTCATATTTTGAAAACTCCAAAAATTTACCCCTCAAAAGTGACATGCGAATTTTGGATCTGCAAATTGTTCTTATCACTTTTATAAACTTCTCAAGTCCCCAATGGATAGCATTCCTTCCAAAGGATTCATTCCAACTCAATTTGGGAAGAGATTCCAATGTGTGCCACTTGTCCAACAATTCCTAGTCTCCTTATTCCCTCATTTCGAATGGGTGTCACTTTGGCTGCTCTACCTCCCTTGTGCACCTTCTTGGAGGCTATTTTTATCCCTAATGTCATATATTTCATATCGAGGCATTCAGGTCTGCTTTGTTTCATAGGTGTCATAGCGTCTTCATCATTTTGTCATACTAGAGGCTAGGCAATCTAGCCCAAGTGTCACAATTCTTCTAAGATGCCTCTTCCTCTTCCACGAGTCTTATTCTTCCACTCCAATACGACCTTACATGATTCATGCCATGAATAATACCTCTTAAACTACCCCAAGTATGTTACCCTTCATATTGAACTCTAATTGGTGAGAGAATCATGCCAAGTGTAGGGGGGAATCTTGCCACAAATGGGCCCCACAACCTCTTAATATGTGTCCTCATGGTCCAATGCACAATGGCCTCTCCAATTCCCAATTAGGAATAAAAATGGCCTCTCCAATGCACAATGGTCTCTCCAATTCCAACTTGTGAAATCATGTGGTGCTGCCATGTGGAGAGCGGTTTCAGATTCCGCAACCACCCATCCCTCTGTCCTAGCGCGCATGTTGGGGATGCAGAACAAATGTGGGACCCTTGATCTTTCACTGCCCAATTAATTGATCTTTTCCGCCATTTAAAATGGTTTGTACGTTGGCATGGAGGTGATCTTGAGGATTGTATCACTCATGCGAATAATATCATCACGTTTATGATGAATTGTGTTAATGTGTCACGACATACAGATGATATCATGCCACACTGTGATAATTAATGTCACGTTTATGATGGATTGTTTTAGGCAACAAAATTGTTGTGTTTCTAAATTTCCACTTGGTTAACAAAAAGCTGTATTTTTTCATTTTCATTAAAGTTTTATAAAAATAAAGGCCATTAGGATTGATAATGGATGGTTATTTGTTAAAAAATTGTATTTGTGATAATTGTCGTCATTTGGTCACTAATTGTCGTTAAGTGTTGTAATTAACACCTTAATTACTAGTTAATTGTGCTTAAGAATAATTGGCCTTTAGAAGTGGTTTATCCACTGCACTTAAAATCAAGTAATTATCCTCAGAGTAACTACCTAAATATTAAAATATGATCCTCTATACTCAAAGTGCCAAATTCAGCGGTGCTTATAGGAGAAAATATTCTATACGAGCCAATATTATAATTAAACTATATTTCTAATAGTCAATGTGTCAAATCAAATATGCCATGTGTCACAATATGATCGTTCCACATGTCACCCTGGGATACTAGATATCAACATTTAAACAACAAAATTTATAGATGTTTTGCTTCAAAGACTTTGCTGGCAAGTGGAAATATTCTCAAAGAAAGAGCAGCCACTATTTCCCAAAGGTGTTCTATTGTTATGATTCCATCGTAACTGAATGTTCAACCAACCCTTCTTATTCCCAATATTCTTTTCATAATAGTTTCACACTGCAAGAAGGGTTGGTCGATCCTTCTTGTGTTCTCTATTATGGATATAGCGGAATTATTGGATAAGGGTTTTCACAATTAACTACGAAAAGAAGGGGGCGGCTGATCCTTCTTGTCGGAAAATAGAAGTCGGGAAAAACCATTTTTATATGTTAAAACTTCTAAGGTGTTCTATTTTTAAAATTGCCTCGAAATTAAAAGGTCGGTCGACCTCTCATATTACCAATATTATTTTCATAATAGTTCGACACTACAAGAAGGGTCGGTAGACCCTTCTTATTCCAAATATTCTTTTCATAATAGTTCGACACTGTAAGAAGGGTCGGTTGATCCTTCTTGTGTTCTCCATTATGGATAGCTGAATTGCTGGATAAATGTTTTCACAATTAACTACGAAAAGAAGGGCCGGCCAGATCCTTTTTGTCAGAAAACAGAAATCCAGACAAACGATTTTTATATGTTATAACTTAGCCGATTGACTGGCTATTCATATAACGAGTGAATATTTCAAACAATGGAATTTTCACTTTAAAATTTTGAACATTTAAAAATGAAAATTGCACTTTTCAAATAAAAATTTGCATTTTTTAATTTGAAATTCACACTTTTCAAATAAAAATTTGCATTTTTTCATTTGAAACTCACACTTTTCAAATCATAATTTGCATTTTTTAATTGATGTTGACACTTTAAAAGTTAGGTTGATGTTGACACTTTCCTTTGAAATATTCTTGCATTTTTTAGTGTTTTTGTGAGTTGCGGAAAGCACTGAGTTTTTCCAAAAGTTAGGTTCTTTCTGCAACTCGCAATCTGCAATCCGCAATGCGGATTACGGAATCTTGGTTTTTGGTTTTGAAACATTTTATTTCCGCAACCCGCAATCCGCAATGAGCATTGTAGATGCACAAATATTCTTCAATAATTGTGGTATTCTGCATCCGCAACCCGCAACCCACAATTGCGGGTTGCAGATGCAGAAGACCAATCCCGTAACCCTTCTTTTCCTTCCAGCATGTTTACATTTTAACCATCGATTTATCTTGATCCTACAAAAGAGATTACATTAGGTGATTTAAATGAAGTTTAGCTTTCTCGTTTAGCTTATCGGTGTTAGCACTAGCTTTTTCTTGGATGAAAGTGGGAGCTTCAATTTCTAAAAAGGATGGAGAAATCCTCGATGGTCTGAGCAAAATAGAATCATCTGGGTAGGTATTCATGGCCTCAAGGGTGAAATGATCAAATCCCAAGCCCAAAACTTTGCAAGGAGAATTAAATTGCAGAGGTCCCACCTCTAGTTACATATTTGCACAAATAAATGGTCTAGATCATTGGTGGTGAAGATCTACAATCATGAGCATGTTTCGCAAAAAAAAGGGTGAGGTGTTTTAGACGAAGGTGGGAGTTTAACCCTCAATCATATTAAGAAGCAGATCAATGGCCAATGGAGTAGATCGATGGTCAGGAATTACTTCTCTGATATAACATGCGCGGAGCAAACAAATTTTTGGATCTACGAACTTTTGGTAGAGGCCCGTGGGTTTGGATGGTGCAGATCTGATGAGGCCGAGATCAATGGTTGAGGTTTTGTTTGCAGAATTAACTTGTACGAAACATCAATGCAAGCCAAACCCGTGAAGTTGGTAAAAGTCGCATCGTTTGACGGCCAGGATTCATGCAAGATCCAGATCAACGGTGGGAAACTTCCCGTGGTTTAAAATGGCAGAAAAGGAAACATGTGACAGGATTCAAGGCCACTAGGGATCATAGAGCTAGAAAGCAGCGGCGATCCATGGCCCATAACGGATCAGGAAAATATACGGCCAAGGAAGCTTCCACGCCGCAAGAGATGTAGGGGTGATAGCAAAGGATAAATAATATAAAAAAACTCACCTGCACGGAGAGTTGGATTCCATCTGTCCTATTTTGCATCAGAAAGCGACAGGAGCAAGCTATGCAGAAACAGATAGGTCAAGCAGGGGCCCAAGCCAACCTTCAACTAACCAGGTAGGTTCTCTTCTCTACACTAAACTATCTAATCGTTGAATTGAGTGATAGAGAACCCCCCTGGTTTTGAACTTCAAAGCATAGAAGGGTCGGCCGACCCTTTTTACAATTCCCTCGTAATTGAAGGGTCGCCGACCCTTTTTTACAATTCCCTCTTAATTGAAGGGTTGGCCAACCCTTTTTACAATTCCCTCTTAATTGAAGGGTTGGCCAACCCTTCTTATTCCCCATATTATTTTTATAATAGGTAGAAAATCCAAGAAGGGGTCGTTCGACCCTTCTTATTACCAATATTCTTTTCATAATATTTCGACACTGCAAGAAGGGTCGGTCGATTCCTTCTTGTGTTCTCCATTATGGATATAGATGAATTGCTAGATAAAGGTTTTCATAGTTAACTACGAAAAGAATGGGTGGCCGATCCTTCTTGTCGGAAAATGGTAGTCAGGACAAACTATTTTTATATGTTATAACTTCCAAGGTGTTCTATTTTTATAATTTCCTCAAAATTGAAGGGTCGATCGACCCTTCTTATTTCCAATATTATTTTCATAATAGTTTAACACTGCAAGAACGGTCGGTTGATCCTTCTTGTGTTTGCCATTATTGATATAGCTGCATTGCTGGATACATGTTTTCACAATTAAACTACGAAAAGAAGGGACGGTTGATCCTCCATGTCGAAAAATGAAAATCGGGACAAACAATTGTTTTGTGTTATAACTTAGCCGATTGACTTCTTATTCATACAATGACTGAATATTTTATACATTATTCCTTAAACATGTAAGCTTCGCATCGAACTGTTCCATCATTCTATTGGAATATCAAGAAATACTGGGAGGGGGGGTGAATCAGTATTTTCACTATTCTTAAATTTTATCACAATTAAAACTGGAGGATGCACCAACACCCTATTTTATTCAGCTACAACTGACTGGATGCACCAACATCATTAGCAAGTTGAAACCTACCCTGGAACCACCCTTCACACCCTTGTCTGTCTTCTTTAGATTTCCAGAATTTATTTCCTTCAATTCTGGATAGTTATCTTCTTGCAGTAAGTCCATTATTGTTGGGCATTGGTCATAAATGAATCCAATATCAATTTTAGCAGAAAGTTGGTGAATACTTAGATGTCGTAAACCAGAGCATAAACATATGAAATCTAATTTAATATTACTTTCATTGAAGCATGAAGAAAAACACACTGGAAAATATTTACTGGAAATAACAATTAACAGAGAAAGGAAGGAAATTTATAGACTGTCATTACTGGAAATAACAATTAATAGAGAAAGGAAGGAATTTGACAGATTGTCATTAATGAATAGTTTTGTCATCATTGGTACAATTATGTTCAACACATTCAATGTATAATTTCAAAAACAAGAAACTCATGCATGCCTTCCCAGACAAACTATATTAATGCTAATTAAAATTTAACAGTGATCGACACAACGGTTCGACATGTTCCCCGACGTTGTCAAACGGAAGACCGACCTAAGCTCATCCAACATCTCCCTCAGGGACAAT
Organism: Larix kaempferi; assembly: GCA_027924585.1. NCBI lineage: Eukaryota > Viridiplantae > Streptophyta > Pinopsida > Pinales > Pinaceae > Larix > Larix kaempferi. The sequence goes on along the minus strand of BSBM01000068.1, from coordinate 4,120,591 downwards.
ACCTTTCTTCGTTATGAAGAAATCTGAAAATAATTGGTGTTGAATGAATAGAATGCTGATGAGTATGAGCTGGTACCAGATACTCCCTTGGCTAGAAATGGGTGTATTCGGAAGAAGAAGATGAAAACATGGTCTAGTACAATACAATATAATGTCTCAGTGCCTCTTGTATCAGACTCTCCAGCCTATATATATATTTTATAGACAGTTACATAATGAATTGTAGGTTCACTAACTTACAAGACTAACTGCCTCAACATGTGGTGATCGACAAAACTGTTCAACTAGTTTTCTGAAGTGGTTGAATGGAGGACCTAGTCGGGCGGCCAACCTAAGATCCTCCAACATCTCCCCCATGAACAATACCTTTCTTCGTCCCAAAAGCTGGTACTGGATACTCCCTTGGCTGGAAATGGGTCGTCATGTCATCATGGAAAGCACAGCCCTTCTGCCTTCTACTTGCTTCTGTCTGGAAAGCACAGTATTTATGTCTTCTACTTGGCCTTGTCTGGAAAGCACAGTCCTTTTGCCTTCTACTTGCCGCAGTAACAAGAAGCTGATAGCATGGTCTGGTACTGAAATGACATTCGACGACTGCTACAAGCCTAATGTTGAAAACTGCTCCAATCTACATTTAATGCGATTGGGAAGATGTCTCGTACAAAAGATCTTTGTGCGGCTCGTCGTGTTTTAGCGGAATTAGTTGTAAGCAAGTCCACAAGGAAACGTTGCCTGCTATCACACACTTCTCACATACTCAAATTAAATAGAAAAACTATTAAAAATTACTCTGTTATAAGAGAAGATCTTGACACTCTGGGTGGAAATGATTGTTGGGATTTTGTTGGCAGGTTTCCTTGTGCAGATAGGAAGCTAATTGATTTTGTTAAGGAGTTAGTACAGAATTTTTGGCATGATCATACTAGACCTTCATCAAACCAAAGAGATGTGCTAAAGTTGAGAAAATGACCTATTGAATGTGAACCCCATGTTAAACACTTCCTTGACACGATACAGACTGAACTCTATGAGAGATTCAGGAATGAGCACACACAATTGAACATGGGCCAAAGGTCCTTTGAGAAATGAAAACCATGGTACGTTCGTATATGCATTGTTCGGAGCACATGTTGTTGTAGATACCGCATAGAATATGAATATTATTATGACACATATAAACATATATTTTGTGATTTGCATACTAACATTGTGCAGGGCTGCAATGAATCCATACTACCACTGAATGCATCAAGAGACTTTGATGATGATGATGATGATGATGATGATGATGATGATGATGGTGATGATGATGATGATGATGGTGATGATGATGATGATGATGGTGATGATGATGATGAAGACATTGATGATGATGGTGATGGTGATGGTGATGAAGACGTTGATGATGATGAAGATGATGATGATGGAGATGTTGATGAGGAACATAGAGATGACAACGATGATGAAGATGTTGATGATGATGATGATGGTGATGATGATGAAGACGTTGATGATGCTGAAGATGATGACGATGAAGAAGAAGATGATGGAGATGTTGATGAGGAACCTAGAGATGACAATGATGATGAATATGTTGATGATGATGATGATGGTGATGATGATGAAGATGTTGATGATGATGGTGATGGTGATGAAGAAGATGATGATGATGAAGAAGAAGATGATGATGATGGAGATGTTGATGATGAACCTAGAGATGAAAATGATGATGAAGGGTTTTTCTCAGTAAATTTATCAAGCTTTTGAGTTTTATGATAGTGGCAATTGTGGAGAGGGTGAAGAGGTAGTGTTACTTGTAGGGAGATTAGGACATATTGGAGGAAGTATCTAAAGGGTACAGAGGGTGTAGTTCTATGGTTTGGGTGAGGGTTTGGGTTAGAGTTATAGAAGGAAATTGAATTAGGTCATTTCTCTAATGTACATTTTATATCAATGGTATGGCTTGGTCTAAGGTGGTGCTCTCAAATAGCTATTTCATTATGAAATATTTAACAAGACATGAATTAAATTTAAGATACATGTATTATTGAATATAGTGAGCATTGAACATGGGGAACCAAGCCTATGAATATGTGTATTGTTAAATATAATTTTGTTGGGTGAAGCCAATAACCAACATAATCAACATAATATAAGAGTTTTTTGGGTTCGGGATATACCTCAAGGTACACAACATATATGCATGTATGCATTCATTATACAATATGTTTTGTAATTAGTATTACCAATATGTGTTATTATCCAAGATATATCGACATATTCATACACATAAATGGAAAGTGAGAATGGGGAGAATGTAACTTTAGAGCCATCAATAATTAGCCTTTTATTAATCCATAACAAATATATATTTTTACAATGATAGGATGATGCATCTTTATGCAATTTACATAGAGGGGAGGTAACTAGAGATATTGTAACTATCTTTATGAGTCAGTCAACCAACATGACTACTTAGTTAAATCTTACATTTATACCTCCAGTCAACTCTTTATCTTAGTTGACTAGTTGAATAAAGCTCCTACAACAATGCCAATAGAGGATTTTCAACACAAGGGATGGGTCTTTAGACCTCGAGCATGGCGATTAAAAAATATAAATTTTATTAGGACCTAAATGAATATTTGCATGCTCATGAGCCATGAACAAGTCCTTGAATCACTACACAAGCCCGCTAGACGGGATACATGGCCTTTGTTTTGGATATGGATTCCATTTGGAGGTTTTGTGCACTAAGGATGGCTATTTAGGTATTGACAATGATAAGGTGAGGACATATGAGGCCTCAAATCGAATACAAATGTTTTAAGGATATTATCCATCAAGATTCCCTCAACCCCAGACATGCCCTTTAAAATATTTTTTATATCTTTGAGTGTGATATGGGTACCAACATGAGGTTTTGACTACTAAGGATGGATCTTGGCGTCTTGACCATGGTTGCGGTGATGAAAATGAGGTTCATATGACTCCAATGAATCTTCCATGGATCATGGGGTAAAATGATTTCTTGAACAATTGAGTTGAATATGTTCAATATGTGTCTTAACATCAAAAACTCTAAGATACTTAAATTACAAAGAGCGATTATCAATATTACCAAAACATTGAAGACATTATCAACACTAAGGGTCTATGCCAACTTGTGCAAGTAGTAGTTCAATACATTAACCATGCTTTCATTAAAGGCACATAATGACACACAAAGAATGATCCATATGTAACTACATTAACAATTCTCTTTTATTGCTCAATCCAATTGCACCTATGTACACCCCTCATGCTTGAACTAATTCAAGTGATATGGTTAACCCTGCTATCCAAGCACACATATGAACTTCTCATGTATCTAGGTTAATTTGATATTAATATGTGATGAAATGCTTGTTAGAATTGACTATTATAACCATTACAAGGTTAAGTATGGAAGAAGTCATCGTCTCCTATTTATTTATTTTTAGCCCTAAAGTCACAACACTTTGTAATGTAAATATCACTCCTTAGTTTGCTTGATTAGGTATGTTGTTGCTAAAAGGAAAAGATGCAAGACCCATTCAAATACAAGAGACTCATATTAAGGTCACTTGGTGTCTAGAATTAACATCTATATGTATGTGAAAACTTTTCCATAACATTTTTATTGAAGACAAAATCATGTATGCAAAAATGTAATCAAAGACAAAGTCATATAGACAAGTGCAGATCCATCTATTAATATGCAAAAATGATCCAATCATGTAAAATTTTTGGAAAAATGGAACATTGTTCCCAATGTCTATATAATGGCAACTCGTGCCCTATAAAAAATATGGCAACTCGTGCCCTATACAAAATATGGCCCATGGTGCCCCATACAAAATATGGCAACTTGTGCCCAAAATGCCACATCATGGCTAGTGTACATAGGAGGGTCTCTCAATCCTCCTTCCCACCTTTGGAGCTCCCAGGTGCATCTCCAAAATTGATCTTCCTCTTCTTCGTTCTAGAGGAAGCTGGGTCCTTTGGGCGTCTTGGACCACGTCCCCCTGAGCCCTGAAACAACAACAATAATATGTCAACTTTTCTTGGCAATTATACAAGTATAAAACATAATTTAAAAATAAAAATAGTTTTCAAATCTTAGATAACTCACCACATGCGAGACTGTAAGTCATGAGGGGGTCTCCCTCCTCTGTGCTTCTAGTCTCTCAGCAATGCCACCCTACAACATTTAGAACAATCAGATAAATGATGAAATTAGATGCATATAGTAATTTTCGTTAAAATTGAACGAGATTTTCATAAACTAGTCAATCTCACCATGAACACAACCGACTGGTCTTCAGGAATGGCAGATGGAGAAGTCGGCTAGACAACCTGCTCTGATGCTAGGGTGGATGGTATAGGGGAGGATGTAGCCACATTGATGGTGGATACACCACTGGAGGGCATAGTGGAAGAAGAGGGGTGGCAGAAGGAGGCATGGACTAGGGTGGGCGAAGTGGAGATGCATGTCTAGGGCGATAAACCCCAACTGGACGTAGTATGGATCGGGGCACCCTGGAAGGGGAAGCGAGTGCGGTGGGGGAATGTGGGGGGGGGAGAGGTCTGTCTTGTAGTGGAGGCATGGGTGACTGTGGATAGGTGGTGTGTCGTGGTCGGATGGGGGAGGGTGGGAACATGGGAAGCTCATACGGAGGTGGTGGAAAGGTTGGGATGGGGTGATGGGATGCAGGATATGAAACAGAAGGGGGATCTAGATGGAACTGTGGTGCTGGATAGGAGGGGGGGTTGGATGGAAGGGAGTGGGGAGGGATGAATGGAATGGGGAATGTATTTCAGGGGATACAACTGACATATATGGTGGCCGAAAGGCTGGGGAGGGAGGAATAACGACATTGACAGGCCGAGGTGCTCGCACCTGCATACACATTTATAACCTCATAGTTTAATATAGAAAAATATAAGTATACACAGACAAGTTATCATATTTGAAATTAAATTTATGATTTAATACACACGATACCTACGCACATGGAGATCTACTAATCACCGGTGGCGATGGCTGGTCGCTGGATCCTGCGGACACTTGTGCGAACATTACAATTTTTAGACTAAATTTATAAAAACAATATTAACGATATTAAACACAATTCCAATGAGATTGACAACGATAGTACTTAAAAAACATGACTGCAATTAATTTATATTCAATTTAGATGATAGTGGTTTGATGGGCTTTGGATATTATATAACGTTTTTATTGTATCGGTGTAGTCCATTTGTTCAAGAATTGGTAAAGGACATGGTTGTGGGGATCATGTCCTTTGACCTAGAATGGATTGGGCCCATGATAATTTGGCAAAGAAGGTTGACAATTTATACTTGAAGTGTTTGATGGCCAAAGTTGTCATTGATGAAAACACGTTAAGGTCAAAGGGGGAAGTGATGACATGGCAAAGACTTGACGGGACAAATGGTAAACATGACAATCTTTGATGACTTGACAAGTGGAAAGCAAGCATGACAAGTGTAGAAGACTTGACAAAGTGGAGACGTGACAAAGGATTGATGACAAGGACTTGATAATGACATTGATGACAATACATTAATGACAAATACATGGAAGAGTTAAGAACATGGAGCATACACATTATGGCAAGCACAATGGAGATGGTGACATGGCTTGAGGGATGGCAAAGGTGACAAGTATGACAAACATGGAAAGCATAAAACATGTCAATCATGACAAGTGTTTATGACAAGCATGGAATAAGGACATGGAAATTTAAGGACAAGACAAAGAAAACTGACAAGCAAGCAAGCTTGATGACTTGTCAAGCATGGTGTTTGATGACATGGAACATGACAAGGAGGAGATGTTTGGTGACAAGAAGGATTGATAACTTGGTGACATGGAGGATGATGAATTGGCAAACATAAGATTAGAGGACAAAGACAAGATGATGAGGTGGACAAGGAAGATGTGCAGGAATTTGGAAGTCCCCTTGCAGGTATTTCAAAGCACCATTGCGGGCATAATCAAAAGGACCCTGTGGGCATTTGGGGTGTATTGCGGGCATATTGATAAGAGACTGCGGGAATTTACATGAGACCATTGCATGCATAATCCAAGACCAATACAGGCATGTGTTGATGGCCCTTGCAGGCACCAAAGTGGAGCCCACTGTGGGCATTTTTAAGAGTGGAGTGCGGGAATCTTAAGGGAAAATGTGTGTCTCACATTTAATATTATGAAAGGATAGAAGGTGAAATGGCATGAAATTGAAATTAAATAAGGTGACATGCAATAGAAGGTGACATGGCATGGCCACAATTAAATAAATCATATTTGATTTATTTAATCATCTTAATGATAAAACTATAAATAGAATACAAGTTTCATAGAAGACAAGAGTATAAATAGAAGACAAGTTTCATTTTTAAGGAAGCAATGTGTGAAGATTTTGGGAGATTGAGGAGAGCTTGATGAATATGGTTGTCTATTATTTTCATTGATGACAACATTAATGACAAAGTTTAATCTTGAAGAACACATGGAATAAGGACATGGTAGCAAAGGTTGATTTAGTGGACAAAGTGATGGGCATTGGAGCCATTGGCACACCTATTGAGCCAAGAGTCAAATGAACCATACTGTGGTCATTTGAAGATGATTTGGACAAGGAGAATACATGGCAAAGATAACTTGGATGACATGGTGACAAATGGAAAAGCATCAATAACACACATGGCATTGGTCAAGCACAAGAAGAGCAAGAAAGCATTGGATGGTAGGATAAGGATGAAGGACACTGCGGGCATCACCAAAACCCCAGCTACGGGCTCATCATTGGTCAAGTAAGAATGACAGATTTTGGAAATTTCTCTCCCATTTCTATAATCATTAGAGGTCTAGGATGCCTAAAATGAACATGAACAAATGTTTCTAGTTTTCTTAGGTTTTCATGTTTTATAAGTTTTCATTCTTGTTTGGTTGGATTATATGAATTTATAGCTCTGAAATAATTTAGACAATATTATAAACACAACTGTAAAATCTGATGGTAATATGGTAATTACTGAGTGCTAATTAATTTGTAATTACTGAACACAAATTACTCGTAACTCGATCTAATTATTCAAAGTAAAGAAGTTACTTGTGTGTATGGTGCCGCAATCTCCTCTGTTGCTGCCATGGCTCAATTTAGGTCGAAAGAACCGGTAATGTCCCATATTTTGACTAGGCATATTTACCTATTATACATACTGCACTCTATTTTGTTTATTATCCGTTGGTTTCAACTAGACTGAGTAAACTATATTTCGGCATGATTAGACATGCTTATATGTTGCCATTACATTTATGAGGTTACTATGCTCATACTGATACTACAATTATGATACTATGATGTTACCATTCTCATGTCGTTATTATGTTTATATGGTTACTATGTTGTAGTTATCATGAGATTGTTTTATTTCATAATGACAGTGTATGTGTAATAATCCTCCTTGATGAAATGTGATATATATGATGTGGTACGTATGATGTGATCGATTTAAGGATTTTATGTGATGAAGTAAATGGTGTTGATAATATGGATTAGATGATCATTGAATGGAAATATTGTTATACATGTATGGTTGTAAAGTACTAATCCACATGACACAGGGGCTATGTAATAGCCGTATACTTGATATAAAGTATGGTGTAGTACCAATTTTGTAGAGAGCCTTTTTACCAAAGTATAGACCCAGGATGTTGAGAGGGATGGATGTATGGTCCACCCTATGTTTCTATAATACCCAAGGTCATGGGAGGGCCGTGCTGAGACACACTCCCCAAGTTGTTGTGATAATGATGGTCGGATGCCTGCCAGGAGAGGCTAGGTCCACTAGTTAGCCAATGCTACCGCTCCCAGGTTCTATGTGGCCAGGTCAATATAGCTGACATCCAGTTTTGTACTAGCAGAGGAAGGATAGGGAGGATCTGGATGTAGGTTAGGATGGGAGGATATATTAGTACTGTTAAGGGTTAGGTATTCCTTGATCCTGACTTAGTAGTAGTAGGTACCTCTTCCTTGAAACTAATTGATTGATTAATTATTAAGAATCTGAAAATATAATGATGTTATAAATTGATTGGTTAATTGTTAAATGACTAAAAGATACTAAAATGCTTATGTTGAAGGTATGTTTGTTATGTCTGCACGAATGATTTGATTCTGTGAGTTAGTAAATACACATAGGAGAAATAATGTTTTCATATAGTACATATATGATTTGTGCATACACTGGCCATGCATGCACACCTTGCACATGTACACTAGTATTAATATGATAAATGATAAACATGATAAATGATCATAATGTTGTTTTGTATAAGATTCAGTCGTACATTAATTACGTTCAGATAATGAATGTTTAATTCATGTAGATATGTATAAATAGGTCAATTGATTTATTTAAGTAAGCTGCTTATAAGTGATGCATTGGTAATTAATCATTGTTGCCTTAAGATAGTTGTAGTTAGTAACATAGTTATTGCTTGGTTTACACCAATAGCATTATTCTGTTTAGCATACGTACCATTGTAATTAAACTACTAAACAGGTTTTGTCTAAAATAAATTATATATCATAGTTCCTTTCTTTAAACGAATTATTAATATTATTATTATTAGGACTATGACTTGAAAAACATAATTAGTGTTGAATGTTTAAATAAATTACAGTTCTATTATCATGAAAGTTTACATGCTTGATTGAAAAAGAAAGAATATTGGTATAAGTGGAATAACCCAATAGGATATGATTGAAGGATTGTAATATTATTTTATTCAAATGATATGATTATTAAACTTATTTTGTAAATTAAAACATGATGGTGAAATCTGATTTGTATTGAATATTAAGCATCTCCATTATGAAAAGTCAACTGTGATATTTATTATTCTATCCGAAAAAGTTAAAGCAAGAGCAGTGGATTGAACTGTCAATTCGTAAATAAGCCTCGTAAAAACCAATAGTGGTCATTCCAAGAATAAATAAATAAATGGTGTTAGTTTGACCAACATAATTAGCATTTTATTGTTTAAACTGCTCAAGCATGAAAAGATTCTGTAAATATATTTAAATATTATTTTTTCTTGAATAGTGGAATAACATTAATGATTTTGGGATTTCGAGACATTGAGTGAGGGCAGTGGAGTAAGGATGAAGCAAGGAGGAGGAAACTTTGGATATATAGGGAAGGTCTTATAGAGGAAAAGGGGGTTTTTTTTGGGTTGGTTTTCTTTTGAAGAATTAGACTTAGTATGGTTATGAAAAGAGGAAGATTTGAGGAGGTGGGAAACTCATCTCGAAGCTCAGAGGAGGTGGGAAACTCATCTCGAAGCTCGAAGGAGGTGGGAAACTCAAATATGGAAAATATGGAGGAAGGGGTTAGCTCAAAAAAAATACTATTACACTATGGAAAGGTACTATGGAAAGCTGTTGTCAGGATTATTGGTTTGTGGGCTCGGGGGCTAGGAAACCCATTGGTTTCCTAGGGAAAGCACGATAAGAGCTGGTCGACAGGGTGGTTCATCCATTTTTGGTATCAAAGGCTTGGACCGGAAAGTATGCGGGAGCAAAGGATTGGACGAGAAAGGCTACAGGAGCAAGGGAACAATCTATGACCTACCGGATCCACGTATTTTAATATTGGTTAATAATTTACATCCTAAGTCTATGCATACTTTAAATGGTTAGATTGACTAGTCGATATGAGAATATGTAAAGTCTATGATAGGAAAATAACTGTACAAATGTATATTCTAGATTATTGACTAGTATGTTTGCAGAAACTAAGTAAAAGTAGAAACAAACATGAACATGGAAATCTGATTGAAACAATATAGTTTAATTTAAACATGTCAAAACATGCTCATGATGACCTTAACACAAAAATTAGAGATTAAACACTGAATTTAGCCCAGGAATTTGCCATAGGAAGATGTGTTAGTGGTCTGCCGGAAACAAGAGCACTACATAACCGATGTCCTCCCACATGGGGGATGGAGACTTGGCCCTAAATAACTATACGTTAAAACAAATAAAGTCAACAATGTGTAATTCAAAGTTAAATATATTAAACAATACAATATCAAATAAAATACAACAAATACTTTAACATTAAATAAAACAATAGCTAACCATGGAAAGAATGTTCATAGTGAGAACAACGATGTGCCTTTGTTCCAGTAGAACTAGAAGGCCCCGCCTGGGTTCCACCTATACCCGGGATGTCCTGGTGACCACCCATAGACCATGCAGCTGTGTCTATCTCATCGATGTCCTCCCGACTCTATAAATACATAGTCACAAATGTGGTATGTCTAAGAAAATGATGTGTGGCACGTCTAACTGAGTTATCAATCTCATCTAGGCCGCTACCAAACCTGGGTGGTTGAGGAGGGGGGTTTGGCTCTCTCCTCGGTGCAGGAGGTCCTCTAAATGGGTTGCGATGGGCCTGAGGTTAATCTTGGGCAGAGCCAAGACCGACACCCTGAAACTCAGTGATGTGAAAATAGTTGACATGGTAGCCTAACTCAAACTCAACCCACAATTTCTAAAGGAAATACTGTGGGACCTCCAAATTGTTGCATGGGGGCCTCCCAAACACCATAAACCATCTATTTCTCCAGTTATCTCTCCATGGCTCGTAAATACACTAGTCCATGCAAACTCGTCTCTTCCTCACATCTGGAAGCTCTCCTGTCGAGGGAACTATGAATTTGTTGTACAACTCGGCTTTGGTGATGTTGAAGTATTTTATTTGTTCTTTGGACATCCTAGTGAAGTAGTGTTCCCTCATTCAAGCCCTATATTGGCTCAGATTTGTGAACTCACTCTATGCAATGTTGATGGATTCAATAATGTTTTACAATGATGAAGCCAAGAAAACCCGAGAGGGTTCCTTGGTGCCCTTCAATTCATCGCTCACTACCATTAATTCGTTTTAAATCTTGGTGTAATTGATCTTCGGGGTTTTCATTCAGTTCATTGTCCATTCCAATGTTGTCTTCTGAAGGTCGGGTTTCATTGGTTTCATTTGATGGTTTAGGAGTGTTTGTCATCTTGCTAGGTGTAGATGGCCTGCAATGAATTTTTTTTGTTTCTTAATGGATTGTAATTTTTTTTTAAATTAAAATTGAAATGGAAAACGAAAAAAAAACAAAAATAACAATAAATTCATGCTTTGTTGAGCACCTACCTGGAGACAACATTGGCAAGGTGGTGGAGGTGCGAATTGGTGGCGTTGAGGAAACCTTCGGGTGATCCACGATGAGTTCGCAGGGTGCTTGTTTGGCCTCTGTGCGCTCACGGGTTTGTTGAAAATGACAAACCCGTGAGCTTTGTTTTTTTTATAAAAGAAACAGGGAAACGCATGCATCATTAACTTGTGCGCACCATTTTGTGTCTACCTGTTAATAACACGTGCGCGCACATTTTGTCTACGTGGGCTCAACCACGTGGACGTTCAGCATTGTCGAAGCCGAGATGTGTGCCCACATTTGGAAGCGCGTGCTCATCGCTTTTTTTTCCGCTCACGCACACCTATTGCGGCCTTTTTGGGTATCAGCTTCGTGCGAGTACACCCATAAATCTATTCATAACAATTAATGCCATGCACAACCAAATTAATGTGATGTACAATCAAGGCATAGTAAAATGAATTATTTAAGTTTCAATGTCCATACTTATAACATCAAACAAATTCATTTATGATAAAAAACCCTCAAATAATTAGATAGTCCAAATTGATCAAGATTCTAAAGCAAAATGGGATGCTAAAAACACCTCTTCTGGAAACTTTATCGTGAAAGTTCTAAAAAAACTGGGGAAGGATTGACACATTTCCAATGCATCCTCCCATGTATTGGAGGTGGGACTATTGTAATCCCATTGGTCTTTTATGTGGTCAACCAATCTACGCCAAAGTGGTCGGTTTTGTTGGGTAGAGTATATGGATGCATTAGGCCATGGATACCCCTCATCTATATGTGCAAGTCATTTAAATCTATAATATGAAAAGGATCTGAATTATAATTACCCAAAAGGCATACATGAAAACCATTATGCATATGACTCAATGATGATGATAATGCATGGTGATAGACAACAAGTTGCAATTTCTCCATTGTTTTAAAGGACCCCACAAATGCATGCAACAATTTGGCTCATTTGCCAAATTTAATTATACTGTTTTGCATCCTATACTCCAAAAATATCTTATTACCTTTGACAAAACTTATTTGATCATATCACTATAACATTTATTTGGAAAAAACATTCAAAAAAACATCCAAAAATAACATGAGTTAAATTTCATCCCTTAAGATTTACATGTAGATGTTTAGTAGTTTTCTTTTTCTTTATAGTTATATTTCAAATACACTTAAATTTCCAATTTCAATTAATTTAAAAATGTTTTAACACTATCTAATTTATGTTTATTTTTATTATTTATTTTTATTTTATTTACAAAATATATATTATCCATAAAATTAAATTGTATATCATTTCTTCAATTATACATATTATTTTCCTTTAGTTATTCTTCATGGAAACATATATAGATGCTTAGATATATTTTTTAATGTATCCATTAATCCTATTTAATAATAAAATTGCCATGTCTCTTAACAGGCTTTTGCTTTGTGGAGGATCTGTAAATATTTTTTGATTGAGAGAACTTAATCGTTATTACTCCGTAAGGTAACACCTTATTTTATGCCCCTCATGAGCGAGTGAATCCATGGCGTATCCCCTCTGTGGCATGAGATCGTTAGATTCACACAGCTCCTAAGTTGAGAAAAGCCTATCAATAACATGGTAGAACTAACTAAGCAGTCCAATAAAAAATCTAAAAAAATGAAACCCTTGGAAAAGACATACTACATGGAGATTATGGAAATGTCTTGAACTGATGACAGCTTAATAGCAATAGTTTTGACCTGCTATATTGTTAATAACTTTAACGTTACTTCACATAACTAAACTAAAGAACTAACTAAGAAGTCCAATAAAAAATCTAAATAAATGAAACCCTTGGAAAAGACATACTACATGGAGATTTTAGAAATGTCTTGAACTGATGACAGCTTAATAGCAATAGTTTTGACCTGCTATATTGTCAATAACTTTAACGTTACTTCACATAACTAAACTAAAGGTTGACGAATTATCTATAAGATACCTGCACTTGCCTAGACATTTTTTAACATAAATTCTAGATTTGTTATACAAACTGTGCAACGACACCATAATGTACATGATATTGTTAGTTGATTTTCAAATTCAATTTACTTTTTCCAATCGGTTGTGTATGTTAATTTTAAGTCTTTCTTCTAATCAGTCGTGACTGTTAATTTCTGTGTTTCCTCTAATAATTCATGTCAGCAAATTTAATATCGAACTGTTGTTAGTTTTGAATAGATAGTTCCAGCCGTGAAATGTAACAGAACATGTGGGAAATACTACTTTTGAGAAAGAATAATGAAATTAAAGCGAGGTGACACTGATATCTAACGTCGAATCAAGGAATGACCACAGTACTAGGCTATGTAGCAGAATTTGACGCAAAGAGTTGCCATGCAGATGGCATAGAGCTTGGCAAAGGGCTGTTATGGGTATGGTGGATTCTGAGATGCTCCAGGGTTTGTTGTTTTCCTGTTTCATTTTATTTTTGGCTGGGGCAGCGGTTATACTCTTCCGTTTTTTAGGGTGTTATCTCTTTGGCTGGTTGTGGGATTTTTTCCTTTGCTGGGCTGAGTTAATATGTATCTGATTTATTGGTGTTGATAGTTAATGTAATTTACTTTTTTATAATTCATAAATAAAGTATAGCTATTTTTACTGTGAAAAAAAGGGCTAGCTATGCGCAGAACAATATATTGATCAATAAATGGGCCATGCATGAATAAAGAACAATATTAATAACAGAAATTGACAATGAACTTTACTTGTAAATGTACACCAATAATAAGGAAGAATCTCATAAGTTAACTTGAATTTACTTGTAAATGTGCAGTTGTAATAAGTGAGAGATTAATAACAAACCAAAATTACAAGAAATTGATATTGAATTTCACTTGTAAATGTATACAATTAAAAAAAAAAGTGGAAGTCATGAATATAGAATAAGAATGGGTAAATGTACATACCTATTAATTTCACATATTAACTAAAGCATAAGCCATGCAGATGGCATAGAGCTTGGCAAAGGGATGGTATGGGTATGGTGGATTCTGAGATGCTTCAGGGTTTGTTGTTTTCTTGTTTCTTTTTATTTCTGGCTGGGGCAGCGGTTATACTCTTCCGTTTTTTAGGGTGTTATCTCTTTGGCTGGTTGTGGGATTTTTTCCTTTGCTGGGCAGTTAATATGTATCTGATTTATTGGTGTTGATAGTTAATGTAAGTTACTTTCTTATACTTCATAAATAAAGTATAATAAATAAAGTATAGCTATTTTTCCTGTCAAAAAAAAGGGCTAGCTATGCACAGAACAATATATTGATCAATAAATGGGTCATCCATGAATAGAGAACAATATCAATAACAGAAATTGACAATGAACTTTACTTGTAAATGTACACCAATAATAAGTAAGAATCTTAGAAGTTAACTTGAATTTACTTGTAAATGTGCAGTTGTAATAAGTGGGAGATTAATAACAAACCAAAATTACAAGAAATTGATATTGAATTTCACTTGTAAATGTATACAATTAAAAAAAGAAGTGAAAGTCGTGAATATAGAATAAGAATGGGTAAATGTACAATAATAGTAAACAACAATCACACACATTGAATTGTAATCATAAATGTACAACAATGGTAAAGAAAAAAAAGTGGAAGTTCAAAAATATAAATATAAAATAAGAATACTAATTTTTTTATTCTTTCACCTTACTAATTTCACCAAAATATCAATAAAGCTAAACCTCACTTACAATAGATTTATTAAATTCGAGACAGTAGCAAGCAAGTTCACAGACTTCTTTCAACAAATATTAATAGTAACATATGAATGTAACTAATTTATCACCTTGGATACTAAGTAAAAACCATAATTGTGCCGAAGAGGCCCAATAAAAACCCTTATTGACTAATTTACTACTTAAAACTTAATGTACTTAGAGACCCAAACAGTTGCAATCAATGAAGAACTTAACTAACATATGAATGCCACTAATTCACCACCTTAGGTACCAAGTACAAACCATAATTATATCTAAGTCCAGTTGCAATCAATGAAGACTTTAAATAACATATGAATGTAACTAATTCACTACCTTGGATACTAAGTACAAACCATAATTGTGTCGAAGAGGCCCATTCTACAGCCTAGTAGGGGGAGATGTGTAACTCCTTCTGTGCTCATCCTGTAGGTGTAGGTGACACGTGTCTTTTTAAAAAATAATATAATATTATAAAAATAACATGTAAACTATTTAAAACATTTACAAGAGCATATATATATATATATATATATATATATATATATATATATATTAAAAGGTTTCCTCAACATTTACACTCTAAAAAGGGGTTTGCACTTAGAAAGATTTGATTGCTCTCTAGGCTTGATAAATCCCCTTTAAGATGGATCTATGTTGGTTATATCCAAGTCCTAATAAATTAGCTCACCCAATCATGTAGCCAATTCTTTCACCTTACTAATTTCACCAAAATATCAATAAAGCTAAACCTAACTTACAATATATTTATTAAATTAAAGACAGCAACAAGCATGTTAACAGGCTTCTTTTCAACAATTATTAATACCAGAATTTAACTAACATATCACTGTAACTAATTCACCACCTTGGATACCAAGTACAAACCATAATTATATCTAAGTCCAGTTGCAATCAATGAAGAATTTAACTAACATATAAATCATATAACTAATTCACCACCTTGGATACGAAGTACAAACCATAATTATATCCAAATCCTAGTAAATTATTCCAGACAGTAAGAATGCCTACAGCAGCAACAATAATAAAAGCATTGTCTCTATGAAAAATTCTGAAGTGAAATATAACTAATTACTTTCCCAAACCATAATTATATCCAAGTCCACTTGCCATCAATGAAAAATCTAACTAACATATGAATGTAACTAATTCGCCACCCTGGTTATTTCAGACAGTAAGAACGCCTACAGCAGCAACAATAATAAAAACATTGTCTCTATGAAATGAAGTGAAATATAACTAATTACTTTCGCTTAAGCCTACAACTAATTCATAGCAGCTCTACTAGGCGTCCCCTTGCGCCTGTTCTTTCGTTGTTGCTTTGGTTGCTGGCCATTCTCATTCTCATTCACGGGTCTTCGTCGCTTCCCTGGTTCTTGTTGTGGTTGCGCACCAGCAGATGAGGACTCCTTTTCATTGTTCTTTTCCTTCTCTACTTCCTCCCCTTTTTCTTCACCATCTTTCTTGGCCGATACTTTTGGGGGTCTTCCACGCTTCTTTGGTGGCTGGGATTTCTCCTTTTCAGGTTTTCCGGGACTTCCTGCCATTCTTCGTTGTTGTTGTTCTGGTTGCCTCTCGCCTCTTCCTCCTTCCTGTTCAGCAGCACAACCACCAAAAGATTGGATGTCGCCTTCTACCTCCCCCTTTTCCTCTTCACGATCTTTTCGGATTCGGGGTCTCCCTGGCTTGTTTCCTGACTGAGCTTTATAATTTATGGGTTTTCCTGGTTGCCCGGAAGTGTCACTGTCATCAGGCCTCTCGCCTCTTCCTGCTTCCTGTTCAGCAGCAGAACCACCAAAAGGTTTGATGTCGCCTTCTACTTCCCCCATTTCCTCTTCACGATCTTTTCGGATTCGGGGTCTCCCTCGCTTCTTTCCTGACTGAGCTTTCTCATTTATGGGTTTTCCTGGCTTTCTTGGTTGCCAGGAAGTGTCACTGTCATCAGGCCTCTCGCCTCTTCCTGCTTCTCGTTCAGCAGCAGAACCACCAAAAGATTTGATCTCGCCTTCTACTTCCCCCTTTTCCTCTTCACGATCTTTTTGGATTCGGGGTCTCCCTCGCTTCTTTCCTGTGTGAGCTTTCTTATTTATGGGTTTTCGTGGCTTTTTTCGGTCGTCTCCTGGTTGCCATGAAGTGTCACTGTCAACAGGCCTCTCGCCTCTTCCTGCTTCCTGTTCAGCAGCAGAACCACCAAAAGATTCGATGTCGCCTTCTACTTCCCCCTTTTCCTCTTCACTATCTTTTTGGATTCGGGGCCTCCCTCGCTTGTTTCCTGACTGAGCTTTCTCATTTATCGGTTTTCCTGCGTTTCTTCGTTGTTTTCCTGGTTGCCGGGAAGTGTCAACAGGCCTCTCGCCTCTTCCTCCTTCCTGCTCAGCAACAGCACCAGCAAAAGATTTCATGTCGCCTTGAACTTCCATACTATTCAAATGTTACAGCAGCGGATTTCTTCCGGCCTTGAACTTCGGATTTCTTCCGGCCTTGAACTTCTCTGGTATTCAAATCACTTACAACATATGCAATAAGGATGTTGAGATTCCTTGATTTATACAACTAATTTCACCGTTAAATAAGACTTTGGACAACTCAATGGGATGAACGACCCCATCAATCGAGTTTTACGGAAGATAAAATATCCCATTTGGACATATCAGTGGTATGAATGCCCCATTTGGGAGCATTAAATCCCATCAATTGAGATCCATGATTGTCAAACGGTTCACATTGGTCAACTTACAATGATCGATGAGGCAGTTAGCTATCGAACCGATGAAGCCCTAGATCATGTCAACGTTTCGCATCATGTTAATTTATTTTGTTATTTTTTATAAGTTTGGGCGTTCCATAACCGCTATGATGGGCAATCCATCAATCAAGCATTTGTTCACATTGTTGAGTATAAGTAATTTGGGATCGAATTTGACGTATTATTTATGGGAAGTTAAAGCTATTTTATTATGAGACCTATTATTGAGACCAATTGAGTGATCAAATGTTGTTATTTATGGGAAGTTAAAGCTATTTTATTACCAGACCATTTGAGTGATCAAATGTTATTTTATTATGTTTTATGAAATATGGTCATTAATACTTTATGAATGATTAAGGTTTTTTTTGCCACCCTTATTTATGGAGATTTTTAAGATCTTTACATAATACTTTTTATCCTTAATTTATGGAAATGTAGCTATGCATTAAATAAATTTTATTAAATTATATATGATTATTTTTTCTATTATTTTTTTTTTAATTTATTTATAAATTTAAGTTAAATAAAAATAAAATGTATTATTAACTTCTTTTATTATGTTTTATATAATATGGTCATTAATACTTTACGAATGGTTAAGGTTTTTTTTAACCCTTGTTTTATGGAGCATTATTAAAGTCTTTATATAATATTTTTTATCCTTAACTTATGGAAAGTTGGTTAGATATTAAATAAATTTTATTAAATTATATATGGTTATTTTTTTATTAATGTTTTTTAATTTATTTATAAATTTAAATTAAATAAAAATAAAATGTATTATTAACTTCTTTTAAAATGGACGGTTCAATAGGTAACTTAGAATTATTTAAAATCTTATGAAATGATAGTTTATAGTTTAGATTTTATAGTTTTTTTTTTTTTTTTAAATATAATTTAAATGTAAATGATGGTTCAATAGGTAACTTAGAATTATTTAAAATCTCATGAATAGGTAACTTAGAATTATTTAAAATCTCATGAATAGGTAACTTAGAATTATTTAAAATCTCATGAAAGGATAGTTTATAGTTCATATTTTTAAGTTTTTTTCTTTAAAAAATATAATTTAAATGTAAAGGATTATGTAATATTAGTGTTACACTTATTTATAATAAATTTCCATATATTTTAAATGGAATTATTGTTTTATTATTTTTATATTGCATTTTGCTTATGTATAATGTGAAACCAATTAAATATGTTAAAAGTTAAGTTTTCAATTGGATCTGGCTTGAGTGGTTGTGGGATGGTGTATTATCCTCTTCATCCATGTTCTATTTTTTTAAGTGATATGTTGAACTCACAATAAAAATATTATGGTAATGACCTTGTACAGTAAATAACCTAAGGTTTAACTTGGGGTTGAAATTACCTAGCTCTATGGTTCCATATATTTAACTATTTTTTTAGGTTTATTTCATTGGTTCAGTTTCCACATCTTGGCCTCTGTTGTGTGGGAAAAATACCTTATAGTGGGGAGACGACACTACCAACTAAGGTGGGGTGACATGTAAATACATTCATTGTCTTGCATTAGTTACTACAAATGGAAAGAGATTAAGATATCGAAAGTTGTACCTTTTTAACAATGGCTGGTTCTAGCTTTCGCTTGATCTTGTGCTATGATAAACCTGCAAAACAAAGTTAACCTTCCTCAACGTATCTTGACTGTAATAAATATGATGAAATCAGAAAAAAAAATTAACATCAAATACAATCAGATATTTAACCAAATAAACATTCAATATAATAGATATTCAATTTGGGACGGGAAATGTATTTACACCTTTTATTGTCAAAGAAATGTAAAGAAGCACAGATATACATGATCTGTCCAGACACTTTTGCAACCAAGTCCTGGTCTCTTGCTCTTCACAATGACTTGGGAATTCCTTCAGCGTAACAACAGTTAAAGCATTCCTTCTAGGTCCCTTTCTCAAGGCTCCCCTTGTATTTATGGGACAAGGTAGGCAGTTTAATTCGAGAGGTGGTTGAATTCGGAGGTTGGGAAAGTTGTAGAACCAACTTCAACTAATCCCAATTTGTAATCTTAATATATTTTTTCATTTCATCCTAGGATGTGTGCAGGTTTTATACAACCAGACTAGCGCACAGTAAGCAACTTTTGCACTTTACAACCAGTGTTTGCAACATTTTAAGGGATGTGCACTGGTTGTATTCAAGCAGAGCAACGTTTAGAACGCTCGATCACTGTGGCAATAGTAGCGTACATGTCATGAAAATTGTAGAAAAAATAAGATTTCCAGCTCAAGATTGTAGTTTCAGCAATAACTCATCCAAGTCAACCTAGCTCTTCCATCCATAGTGTCCTTTTGTGTGATCGACATAGCAATGTGATCACGGATGGAGAAGTGCATATTTCACCTATAACAACCTCTATATTCAATTGCTCTAGGGTTGGAGAGCTTTTCCATTTCTTCATCTTTTGTAGCCTCAGGTAACTCTTTAGAGTTTTTTTCTTCTTTCCCAAGGAATTCTTCCTCCCGATTGCAACTTCTACATTTTAGGAGGATTTCAGTGTCAGCCTCCCTAATGTAGGATCACTTGGGTCAATGAATTTTTTATGCTCCTCAACTATTGGTTTGGTTAGGGTTGGTGAAACTGTTCCAAAATCTGTTGCTGGATCAAGTTGATCGAGGTGTTTTGGGCCTACTTCAAGTATCCAACTACGACCATTCTTTGCATGACTTTATTGTTGATCCTCCGGAAGCTCAAATTTCAAACGTGCGGATAGAAAGTAGGAGGTCTAGTAGAAAAAAGAAAATGAAGTGCATTAAACCAAAAGTTGAGCATGATGAGCTATATTTTGGAAAGGATATTAAAATGCATAATGTCATAGAGTTTGTGGATAGATCCATTTTTGGAAAGGCTCGAGGAAGATGATTTAGGGTTGACACACTAAACAAATTGTGCAAAGGAGAATTGGGATTAGAAATTTGATTATTGCCCCACTATTTGGGTTATGTCTAGAGGATTGTTAGTGTTTTTGCTAAATTTCTCTGAGGATGCACTATGGGTTCTCCAACAAAATTGGAACACCAAATCAATTTCAATGGATTTGAAGAGATGGATCCCCTCTTTGACCCAAACTGTCAAAAGATGAATTCAACTCCAATTTAGGTACATATTTGTGGTCTTCCTCTTGCGTTTTGGTTCACCAAGGATTTTAAGCATATTGGTAATGCTAGGGGGTTTTCAAGAAGCTGATATGTCCTTTAAAGAAATGAGCGAAATGGTAGTGGCTCAAATTCTAGTCATTGTGGACACCAAGGAGGGTCTTGTAGAAAATATAAGGTTTGTGGTAGGTCAAAGGACCCATGTTCAGATCTTGGATTATGAAGGTGTTCCTTTTCGATGCAATAGGTGCCATGTTTATGGCCATATTGTGGAAAATTTCTAGTCTCGTTGTAGAGTTGCAGTGACATCATCCCATCCAAAAAAATGCCTTTCCTCCTCTAATGGAAAGGAAAAAGTGGCTCTGGTTCTAAAATCTGGAAAAGTTATGGATGGGAATCAATTGACGGTTTCAATGGATATGGATGTGATTAAGAATCATCCTATGAGTGTTCATCACAATATTGGTCAATCCATAATTCTAATGGGAGAAGATCAGGTCATGTACAAATTATCTGTGTCCTTAGCCAAAGTCTTTATCATAGCTCTAGAAAAGGGTATGTTATCAGATTCCCTCCTTTTGGTTTATTTTCAAAATTTATCCTTATCTGATTCTATTTATATTCCCTTTGTCTTAACTCCCCCCTGGGAACCTCCCAATCCTTCTTTTACCCCAATATGTATAGCGGTATTGCTAAGTAGTTGGGTAAGATAGAGAGGCCCTCCCCCTTTGGTCATTGTTGAATTTGAATCCTTCGAGGATTCTGAGTTGTCAACCATTTGATATACCTTGTGAAATCATGAAGTGTCTTCCTTGGTTTCCAATATGAATATGGTGGGAGGTTTGGATCAAAATCCAAGTGGTAGGGTAAGTAAGAAAGGAAGATGAAGAAAATCTAACCTTTCAACTGCACAAGAAAAGGATCAGATAGGCATGGCAGTTCGTAAACAAAAATCCATTGATAGGGTACTTAGAGCACTGAAATCCCTTTCAAGGGTTTCTAAATGAATCTTATCTCTTTTAACTGTAGGGGTTTGTAGTTAGTGGATCTTGTTTTCCCATACATCCTTCTACGTTATTAAATTATGGGAGAGGGATATTCTATTGCATCTTCTTCAGAATCTATTTTTCAATGTTGGTTATTTACAGCGGTTAATGTTAGGGGATATTCTCGTGTGATGGCCATTGGATGGAATCCTAAGGTGTTCAAAGATCTAAAGTTTTAGAGATTTTCCTCAAGAATGGGTCTAGAACTATTTTCAGAAGAGTTAGTGATGGAGTTCATGGTCCTAAATATTTATGGGCCATATGCAAATGAAAAAATCTTAAGCTCATTAATGGATAAATCATTTATGAACTCAAATGCGACTATTATAGGGGGTGATCTTAATTATCCTTGGGAATAGCTAAAGTTTTTTGTTCAAAGGCTATTTCTGATCCCCTCTTGAATTGTTTCATTCACATCCTAGAGAGTAAAGGTCTCTTGGATTTAGAACCAATGAAACTGAATGTTATATAAAACTATAAAAATATAAGACAATGTATATATATATCATTAATATTGATATTAATATTAATAAATAATAAATATAAATCAATTTATTAACTAAAGATCAAAAGACATGTCCTTGTGTTTGAAAAGGCACAATCACTTATATATAAAGCCCTACATTGTAAATGTAATCATCATCATATATTTTTATCATACATTTATTTATAATTTCCTATATGGATTTTTGTTGGCTGTCTTATTTAAAGTGGTAATTTTTTGTCTAAGAAACAATTTTATCAATTCATTGGTATCAGCTGAAGTGAAAACAAACACCCGGAAATCCACAATTATGATATAATGCACAAATTGATAATTGATAGAAAAAATATGATGATCTTTATTACAAGGGTTGGCCCGCTTATATATAGTTAGGTTATCAAATATTGAAGAGACACGACTCTTACATAATAATTAATAACATTATTAGTTAATTACTTAATTATGACTATACATGTTTATTACTATCTCTTATTTATGTGTTATTTAATATCATTTTCATAACACTGAAGCCAACTTGGAGCAATAAGCATATGGGAAGAATTTGATTGCTAAGAGACTTGATCGCTTCCTTGTTTCTGAGGCATTGCTAGACTCTATGATAATGATGAGGTAGTGGGTCTTGTTTGGTCGAGAGTCATACCACATTCCCATTATATTGGAAATTAAAGGAAGGGGGCGAAACTAGGGAGCCTTTTTAAATTCAACTCAAGATAGAAAAAATACGAGTCCTATCAAGAGTTGGCCAAAGGCATGGAGTTTCCTTCTGATATGAATTCATCTTTATCAACTGCTAAATAAATGGCTTCAAATCCTAAATTTGTGAAACAATATAACATACGTTGGGCCAAACATAACAATGAGAAATGAAAGGGACTTAAAGGATATTGAAGCTCGACTACAAGATGTTTATGACTCTGATGTTGGGGGATTCCATTCAGTCAATCCTAGCAAGCATCTGGATTCTCTTGAGGTTAATCACAATAAATTCTAGTTAAGCGGGAGAAAGAATATTGGGTTAAGAGTAGAGCACTTTAGCTAGAATGTGGTGATGAAAACTATAACAACTCAACATTTAAGCACTTAATTTTTTTGCAAAGATATTTACATATATAATAAATTTATTTATATCCTTAGACACCTTCTCGTTCTTTAAGAAGAGAATCGCACTAAACTTAAAAATCCACATTTATTCAAATTTCATGTATATACAAGTTACAACCTATAACTTGTTTGATTATTTATTTTTGTAAAAATATCTTAAGTTAGCGGGGAGGGATTAATCCCTTTGTTACCTATTACACACAATTTACATAACTTATCATAATTCTTATCCATGTTCAGAAGCCTAAAGTCACGCGTTCTCCAAAATGGAAAATCCTTTGTTTCCTCTTCTCTTGGTAAGTTGTCGATTTCCCCATTGTAATTTCTTATGTGTATTTTATTTTAACTTCTCTTCTTTCGATAAGCATGGATGTTTAATAATAAAGCATTTCTTTGTTGTCGGAATAACTATACTTAACTCGTTCAAAGGGGGGTGAGCTTATCTCTAGGATGGAAGAGGGAACCCCTCCTGAGTGATCTCCCTATCTACACCTCGGTGGCCATCAAAGGAAGAAAGAGGGTTTTAAACCCATCAGAAAGGATACATGACTGTCTTTTTTTGTTATGTTTAGTGCTTGTTGATTTTGGCTCGTGAATTCCCTTTTAAATAGTGATGGAAGAAGATACTGTTTCACAAGGTTTTTATACCTATATAAGCTAGCTTACTATTGGGGTTTAAACCCTAATACATACATAATTTGTTAAGACTATTTCAGCCACTTTAAAAGTCATTCTATATAACTAGTAAGTACTTGAATGGAAATGAATTGCCCCTTGACTGTGGTCATGTTTACAATTTTGTTTAAGAATGCTTTTGTGGAAATATTTGTACCTTTAGCTACTTATTTAACCCACGACATTTTGTATCTTAGGTTGATTATTTGAGTATCGTGGATTACAAAAAAAAAAAAAAAGTATGAACGAGTTTTCTTCGGGAATATGATGTAGTGAGCCCTTTTCACTCCTATTGATTAATAATTTAGACAGAGCCATCGAGCTCGATCTAGATTACTTTATTGGTTATAAGCTTCATTATATATGTTAAGAGGTATATTCAAAATGATTTGCAGTTCTTGCCTAGATATGTAATTTTGTTATAAATGTATGCATGTTAACACGATGGGCCTTTTCACTATCCTTAGAGTTCGTTATAATTTATTTAACCATTTATACAAAACCTTGGCACCGAGTTGGTTTCAATTTCATATGTTTCGATATGTCTTTCAACGTGTTGACAATGTGTGAATTTTTTATTTCCCTTAACTATTTACTAAAATCTTCTTTGTATTTAATTGTACCATAATTTATGTATTAGAATGAAGATCTATTATTATTATATGAGTTCATGTTTTAAATGTATAAATATTGTGGATGTTGTGTTATTACCCCATATTGTTACCATTATGTTATGCGAATGTATAGAACTCTTATGGATGCTAAGAGTGATAACATTTGTTCGCCTTGAATTTAATTATGAATCTAGTTCCGAATAAGATTATTTATTCTCATTGTTTTTAAGAATATTTACTGAAAACCGTAGAATCGAATCAGCTCGTCTTACAATATTAGTTTGAGAATTTATATACCTCTCATTGGAACCCTAAGATTTGAGTCATGGTATAGTTTTATTTTTTATTGATTTTTTTATATTTGAATAATATATACGATTAGTTTATTTATACAACTGTTCGATTTCCATAAGGTTTATTTGTTTAAATGTTTGTAAATATTTCTATTACATAATACTAGAATTTATACTACCGTATTATTTACATGGGGTTAAGTCCTAGCCAAGGGTTTAACCCTCTCCCCATCCTATTAGGGTTTATAATAAGAGATTGTTGGAATATTTTAAAAACCACCTATACTATTTTAGACTTAGGATAAATTAATTAACTATTTATGATTAATTTCCTGAGTTTTGACTAGGTAAAATAGGCCAGTTTTGTCTTTTAGTGGACCACTTGCCATCGTAAGTCACTAGGGCGCCTTAGAGAATATTTTGGATAAGATTTCATTGGATTATGTTTGATTTCTTTCCATTTCTGGTTTAGAATGTGCTTTCCTGATTTAGTTAGCTTTGTCCTATTTTTTCTGCTTTCTAGTGGAAAAGGTAAAGCTAGTTGACTTAGAATCTTTTGCCACTTGACCAATTCGAACTCCACATAATATATACTCTCCTAAATCCATCAGTACATTCTATTTACCTCACTCATGAGCTTCCATACCATACTTAGCCAATTCGTGAGCCTCTAGTACAGTTTTGGAAATTGCTTTTGGCACCTAGGGGGTTTTTTGTCTTTTCTAAGCCTTTTCTTTTTGCACTTTCCAAATTTCATCCAAGGCATTCGATTTTCTCCATGGCAGGTGTATTATATATTTGTATCACATTGATGAATAATATACAAAGTGATTTCCACAATTTATCTTCTCTATTCTTCTTCTCTCATTGTCTGAAATATTCCATGTGAAATTATCTTATGAATCTAGGTCCTAGCAATTGAAAATCTCACATGGTATCAGAGCTAGCTTGATTAAAAACAATTTTCGAGATTTCTTTTTGCAGGTATTTCCATCACCAAGAGTGCATCAGTATGGAGCAAAATCAAGCCAAAGCTGTGACTCTCACTCCCTTCAACTTCTTTGACTGGAAGTCGCATATGATCATCCAGCTTCGAAGTAGAGGATTGTATAGAGTCATTATGGGGCTTGAAACTGAGCCAGGAGATGTTGCATTAAAATCCAAATGGTTCAATAGGCTTGATGAAGCTTATGGGTTACTTTGTCTATTTGTCTCTCCAGATCTTCTATTCCATATTGATTCTCTATCCACTCCAAATCAAGTGTGGACAAAGCTAGAATCTCTCTTTGGAAAACAGGACGAGCTCAGAGGTCATTTGTTGGAGATTGAGATGATATCTCTTAGTCCAAGTAATTTCTATTCTATGGATGATTTTGTATCAAAATTCAAGAACCTAGTGCTTCAACTCAAGCAATGTGGCATAGAGAATAAGGATGAGAAATTAATCCTTACCATTCTATCAAAACCGAGGTCGGAATACTCAGTATTTGTGTCTACTTTTCATACCACAAGACTTGCAGTTCGTAATTGAAAGATACCAAGCTTGGATGCATTCATTCGTTCGCTCACTAAGGAGAAGGACAAGCTGGTCCAAATGAGGGATCTATAACCCTCCAAAGAGCTTGCATTTGTTGCTCATGTAAAACAAAGAGTTTCAAGAATGATAAATCCAAATAGAAGATATTGTCAAATGAAGAGGATTCTGATGATGATTCCAAATCCAAGAAGATGAAGGAGAATCCCAAGTGTTCTTATTGCTGGAAAGGAACTCATCCTAAGAAATCTTGCCTCAAGAATAAATTGGACATCATGGCCAATATTCTTGAAGAGCATAACATAGATGTTCCTGAATTTGCAAAGATAGAATAAGGAAAGCTTGTTGTAGAACAAGAACATTGTTTCCAAGCCTCTCCCAAAGGTAATCATGCTTATGCTTTGAGAAATAGAGTGAAATATAATTCTGATGTCTCTGATTTTGATTTACATTATGATATATAAGAATTAGAAACCTCCACTTCTTCTTTGGAATAGTCTTCAGTCAGTTCATCCAAGTCTACTCTCAGAGCTAGTCATTTTTTACTAGCTTTTGACTTGTCTTCTTAAAGGTCTTTCCAACTCCATTCAAATCTTTTAGATTCTGATTTAGAAGATGATTTACAATTGGATATGCAGGTTATTACATCTCCCATACAATTTTAACAAACTTTGGATTCACAAAAGACCCTACACCCCCCAAGTTCTCCAGTTAAGAAACTACACAATTCTATGTTTTCCTACACTATGTCACTTGCCTCTGTTGCACTTTCTTCTTTCATAGATTTCATTGGTTGGAAAACCATGTTTTTTATATATTTTGACTGATATTCCACACATTTGTACTTGACCCCATCACTCATGGTTCAAAATTCAACTCCTCACACTCTCCAGGCTCTCTCAGCTATGAGGGTGACTTGGTTTCTCACACTTTTCCTACTGAAAATCTGTTTGATCATGGAGACTCCACATATTTACTGGTTTCTGATCCATATGAATCACATTCTGATATTTTAGAGTTGCTTGATCTCATTCTAAATATCAGAAAGGTTCTACAACAATTTGAGAAGAAGGTACAAGAACTAGTGCACCACATTACAGCAACAGAAAAAATTGATAATGTTGCGTTCATTGTTTCTCCTTGGGAAGGAGTATTCATAGATCTTCTTTCCATCATTGATTATGTTTTCAGATATGTTTATATATGTTACAAAGACAAGAAAAATTCATTTGATTCTCCTCCATCATCAAAAGATGAGCTTCGTAGAGCCTATACACATGGATCTTGCCTACACAACATTGATGCATTTATGCATGATCATGACATCCACAAGCTTTTCATCAAGTATGTTGCTCAGAAGCATCCCATTCAGCTCATTTAGCTCTTTCATATCATTCAAATAAGAAACATGACTGTATGAAGACATCAAGGATTCCCATTTTTTAGGGAGGGTTTTGTTCCCATGAGGTTTTGTAGGGACCCCCCTTTTCGGGGTCCCCAACAAAAAAAACTTCCAGTACGATTTTTCAGAAGAAGATATAGAAGCCACAGATCTAGTTCTATCTATCGTAGTACATGAATGTCAATATTTAAAACTATATACTCAGATTTATTCATTCTCAAAAAGATTTAGCAAAATAAATAAAATAAAAATACTTCAAACCTATTTTCGACGGTTGGTCCAGTGAATCGATGGAGTCTTCGAAGTGGTTTCCGCACAATCCAATCCAATCTCCTAACGAAGTACCGAGTGACCCCTCGGTTGACCTCCCTACCGTATCGGGGTTATTCCTCTTCACCCTGAACCCCTGAGCCAATGGGGTCGTAAGAACACACAATCTAGCCTCCCGAAAGGATCTCCCAATCCTCGTTCCGGCTAATCCCAACTCCAAGGATCATAACATAATCTGAGATTATGATTACCATCTAGCATTAGGGAGCAAGAGATGTCTTTCTCTCCTTCTCCTCCCTCATTATATAGCAAAATCCTCTGTGCCATGTGTCTGTCCATGCACATATTTAATTTAATTTAATATTTTAATTTTCAATATTCTCAAATACATGTGTCTTCTTAATGTCTTTAATGTGCACCTAAATCCCTATATCAGTGGGAGTTAGGTGTAGAAGAGTTCTACTTCTCTTTTGGTTCTCATTTAATTTACTTAACAATCTTTTAGTCAGACTTATTTCTTTCTACTTTTCTTTCTTTTCCTAATATTAAGATTGAATTAAAAGATGATTCTTTTTACTAAAAGTATAATCTATTTTAAATTCTCTTTATAAAATAATTTAAATGAATAATAAAATTGATTAAAGTAAAATCTTGAATAATAATAAAAGAAAAACAATTCTTTTATTAATGACCTATTTCAATTCTTTCTCAAAATAATGAAGTCAATTAAATAGAATCTTTAATAGAATGATTTAAAATAATAAAATCCATAAAATTAAAATCTTTGGATAAAAATAATTATGTTATTATTAATCTTTTTCAATCAACATAATTAATCAAATTTAATATTGAATAAAATCAATCTCTTCAATTCTTTTTCAAGTTAATAAAAATCAATTCAAATGAATAATTCAAATTAATGAAATCAATTAAAAATAAAATCTTGAATAGAATTATTCAATTTAATAAAATAGAACAAAAGGAAATAAAGTATTTCTTAAATCTTATGTGAAACTTTCATTTACCATTGATTAATTTTGTTTCTCTCATTCTTGTCTAGGTACCTCTTCGGTGGGCCCTTCTGACAGTTTCATTTATTCCTTCTTATGGTGAGTACTGCGTAGCGACTGGGAACCATTACCGCGATCTCTCAACTACACTCCTTGGAGACTAAGGGATGTTGAGGGATAAGGCTCTCCTTATTGTGCACCCCTCAACTCATCGTATGCGACCAAATCATTATGGCCTTGCCCGTACGGCATACGCTTCCTCGGGTGAGCTGAAACAGCTTCACCCGTGCGTGGATTGCTAATCCAGGGTCGACAATCAGTCGTCGTACCCCTATGTGCTCTTTCCGTTCTTACGACCCCCAAAATTCCATTGTGGGCCAGTCGGTATATCGTCTTACCTTCCCCTGCACACACTCAAGCGCACATTAGTAGCACTGCACTATAAAAATATTTACATCATTCATTCTAGTATCTCAATCAGTCGAGCATACAAATTATTAATCATTTATCATCATGTCTCAGTCAGTCAAACATTCATAATTTTTCATTATAAAACATTTTCTTCATTCATCATGATTTCTCAGTCAGTCAAGAATTCATCATTTTCATTATAATCATTTTCATCATTCATCATCATTTCTCAGTCAGTCAAGCATTCATCTAATAATTTCTATCTCAATCAATCAAGCATATCTAGCATTCAGTCATTCCATCTCAATCAGTCGAGCATATCTAACATTCAGTCATTCTATCTCAATCAGTTGAGCATATCTAACATTCAGTCATTCTATCTCAATCAGTCGAGCATATATAACATTCGGTCATTTTATCTTAATCAGTCGACCATATCTAACATTCATCAATCTCGTTATTGAATCATTTCATCAAACATCATAATATACTTCATTCATTCTCTAATCGTTAAGCAAACATCATAATCACCCTCATAATTTCATTTCCATAATTCAGCCTAAATACGATATTCATTATAAGATTTCCGATGTGTTAATCAATCAGCCAAATCACAGTTATCCAAAATCATCATTAAATCCATCATTAGAAACATATACATTTATCACATACATCGCTAATCAGTCACCAATTTCATTCTTAATCATCATGTACATTGTCATTTATGTCGGTTTATTTAACTCGGTCACTTACCCATAAGTGTTATCAACATCGATAGTCATAGCAAGTTTGAGGGGCATTACATACATCCCCTCTTATTAAAACTTCATCCCAAAGTTAAGTTTTGTTCTCGTAATTTCGATGTTACGCTTTCTTTTAGTTTCCCATTTTCATCTTCCTGTCATTCTCTTCTATCTTTCTCAACAATCATATCCATAGTCACTAGTGGTTCTGAATTCATTGTTCATCCAACACGGTTCCAATACCTCCTCAGGAATTTAATCATAATTTTGAGTAATGTAATTTTTAATAATTCTTTTAATAACTGCCATTATCCACTTAGATTTCCTATATCTCCTATTCATCTGTGAAGATTCATGGTATCCGATCTAACTACAAGTTATACTGTCTCAAAAGCCACAACTTAGTTATCCGATCCTCTTTTTGCATAACAAATCCGAATGAGACTTCAAATCTAATGGTTGTCCTTTCCTCCAAGACGAGAAGGTAAACATTATACAATTTTCCTTAAAAAAAACAGATGGGTAAGTTATAATCACAATTTAAAAAAAAAAAAAATCAAGAGTGACTACCGAATATTCTAAAATCAAATTCCCAAAAGACTATTTCCATGACCCTCTAAATAATGTTGGTTCTCAATTTGTAGGATTCAAGGCATCGAAGTTTAGTGACTTAGTCGAACATATAAAAAATTTAACTCTTAGTCATGTCATTAGTAATATCATGTCCAAGTCGATGAGCTTATCACATCCTTATCTCATTTCCTCATTCCCGTTGTCATAGGACTACTTCGACATACTCATCCAATCGTACAATGTGTGTTTTCTCAACCTCATCGAGTTCTATCTCGAGCTAGTCGTATTTTCATCAGGGTTTGATCATGACCTAAGGTTAGCTTCATTAAGTTCAGTTTACTATGCTAATCATTTCCATACCTCGTTTTACGAAAATCGTCTTCACTTGGCCCTTTCGACAGACTTTCCTAATTGAGAATTCTTCTTTTATCGTTGTCCCGGTCACGTTGAGTTTGTACTTTTTCATTTTCTTTTTTTTTAACAACTTTGTCATGCTAGAAAATTAGTTTCATTAGGTTTAGCTCCTTGTGCTGGTTACATAGATATCTCTCTTTTCAATTATTGAGTCTGTTTCACTTCCTCGACAATCCGTCAAAGTCTCATCAAGCTAAGCACCCTGGCGTCTTACGAATATAACTATATTGTAGTTTTCATAAATAAGAAATATAATGTAGAAACCCCATAGCAGTTCTCTAATGACTCACTATTTGCAACCCTAAGTTGCTCATTCACATCTCAGTGTGGACAATCTTCACCTAACACCTAGTCAAATATAATTGGTTTTTTTTTTTTCTTAAGCAAAATTTGCTCAAGGACTCAACACACCACATTGTGACAATCTCAATTTCAGGATATGCAGCAAAGTTAAAGTGTTATGATCATAAACTTCTCTTCATCGAGAATAGACAATTTAATATAAATCTTGTTTATATTCATACTTATCTTGTTCGAGCTTAAATGATATTCAGCATATACCATAGTAGTAGATAATTACAAAATCATATATTGTCTTTCTCTACAAAATGAAAACTCTCTTTTTTTTTATAATATATAATTAACATGTTACATGATATATATATATAAGTCTTTTTTATCCATATTACAACACTTTATTACCATTTATGTATCTTTTAGATTTTCATGATACATGATTACCATAAGAACGAGTAGGCATTTCATAACTATCATAAAATCTAGTCCACTATAGAGATACTCATATTACATCTTCTATTTATACTACCAAGATTTTTATAAAAATTGAGTAAATGCTTTTTCACCGTTATGAGAAATAACTTTATACTAATTAAAGTACATTCTATTTAATACTCCACCGCCCATGCTTCTTAACTTAAGACACATATTTCCTCTAATAAATTATCTACTAAGTATACTTGGGAACACATATCTCACTTATTTTACCTACGAAGCATAATCTATAGTAACACTTGAACACACATGAACATATATATTATAATATTATGTTCCATAAACATGACTCTTTCTTTCGTAGGTGTCGAAGGGAATATAAACAATCACTTCTTTAATTAATAAGAATAAAATTAAATGACCAATTATCATACATCGGAATTATAACATAAACAAGGGGAAATACAAATTCCATTCATACGAATTCATGCATCTCAAACATCTTCACTACAATAACTCCGGATGTGTTCTAGTTTAAGTACGATATAGGCTCGTGATCTCATTTTTGTTCTTTTTATTGTAGAACCTCTCCCA
Source organism: Larix kaempferi (assembly GCA_027924585.1). NCBI lineage: Eukaryota > Viridiplantae > Streptophyta > Pinopsida > Pinales > Pinaceae > Larix > Larix kaempferi. The sequence goes on along the minus strand of BSBM01000068.1, from coordinate 4,087,755 downwards.
TATTGAGTTAAAGGAGTAACTTTTTTCAACCCTCACTCCTAACCTAAAAATTATCTCGCCAAATTCACGTTTCCTCATCAAAGCATATCCCTTGTATTTGTGCAAGTTTGACACTATAAAAAAAATAAAAATAAAAATAAAAATATATAATATATATTTCTAAGAAAGTAATCGAAAAAATAGTTCAAGGAGACCATCAAGGAATAAGTGCGAAGCGTGTTAGGTTTACACAATCACACTCAGAGTGAGTCTTAACTGAAAAAGCTTTAGATACTTGTCAGACTGAGTTTAGGTACAAACATCTTACCGACTACTAAGAGTATACCGGTAATGGTAAAGGTTTCCAGGAAACCGTGGAATATTGGGGCCTCACCGATTAAATCCGGCCATCCTCAGAGGTCGGAGGCGCTTATTGCTTGCTAGTTTTATTAAAGCATGACTGTATAATATAGGCTGATAAGTATTTCACGTGCAAAAAAAAGAGGCTTTCAGGCTTACGCGAGTTGAGATCAGAAAAAAAATAGTTTTTAACTAGCAACAACAAAGCAGTACAATTAATAACCGAAGCACACCTGCTACCAACAATAAGCAATTGGAGTAGTCTAAAACATAGACGATTTGGCCCGGAAGACGGTAGCCGTCGCCGATGTCCGGCCAAATCGCCATTCCCGTCGACGTCCCTCCTCGTCAATTTTTCCGTCTCCCCTTCACCGGAAACAAGCTCGTCTGCATGCCCGTGGATCGGACGAGCTCCAGCTTCTTCGCCCTGCCCTGGAAAATAGCAGAATAATAAACTACTTTTGTCGCAAATCAGATGATTCATTGCTTAATCTTTCCTATCGCTACAACCAGAATGGATTTGATGGCAATCATCAGATTTTGTTGAGTCGATGTGGGTTGCGGAAGCCGAACAAAGGAATGGAAAATCTATGCAGAGGGAAAAACTGGAGCAGAAAGGCGTAACACTAAGACTAGCAGCCCTGGCAATCATAGAGATTCAATGGAGAGCTTTTTTAAAGAAGAAGAAAGTTATCTGCCTCTTAGTAAGCTCGAATTAGAGATTCTTGAAGCACATCAAGTGTGTGGCGATGCCAACCGTCTCTCATCGAATGCTGATAACAAACATATCAAATCTAATCATTCCAATCAAGAAAAAAACAATAGCTAGGTTCTGAAAATTATGGACTTGAGGTCGTATTTTAAAGATGAAAATTCTCAATACAACTCAATATTTGATTCAAATTCAGTCCCACCCAGTGAGTCCATTTCCTCGACCTAAAAGAATGGCTGCACCTCTGAAATTTTCGTGAATAACTGTGATTGTGGACACTCTGGTCATAGTTGCAATTGCAATGATGATGATTTCCTGTGCTCGGCTATGGAAGAGTTTTCTGCCAATGAAGAAATTCTTGATGGGGAATATTTCTCTAGGTTCCTACATCGAGTATCTTTGCCACAGGCAAAACTGTTTTATAAGATTCCATATCTTTGTGCCCTGGCATACTCAGTTCTAGAGATAAAGGTATGCATTCTTCATCCATTTTTATGAGATTTTTCGTATTGAAAAATACGTGATACATGTATCACTAGAAGAGGTGCAGTTATTACAACACATTAAAATAGCCTTTCTTCTACCCGCCCATCTATGTAAAGCAAGTACATGAGATCTAGCCCATAGCTTCCTCCATAATCTTCCAAATCTTATGAGGTCAACATTCTTTCGCCATAAACCCTAAATCAAGAACTTATCAATTTTAGTAAATCTTTCTTTGGGCTGTCTCTTTCACCACAAGAAATGTAGCATGACCATTCTGACGACATGCCACGCACTCTAGCCAGGTTTGTGGCATCTCTGCCATTAAAGCTGAGAAATGAACATACCTACAAAGAGGCTTTTAATCCAGTTCCAGGCCTCTTAAGCAAGGAGCCACCTTGAAAAAAATATGTCCAGCATCCCAGGTTTATGATTATTAGTTCACATAAGCCTTATTGAGATCAAGGGCTCTTTTTATAATGGCATTTGAGACTTTTTTATGAATGAGATCTGAGAGAGTTTGGATGATTGAGGTACGCATGCTTATAAGTTATGATACTAAGATTTTTGTACACAATTTTAGTTTGCTTATGTATAATGTGGATACTTTAATCCATTCCAGTTTGAAATAAAACGCCTAGCTTATAATTTGTGTTGGTACAGCCAAGGGATCTCTGAAAGCTCCATGGTCTTCGGTTTGTCACTTCTTCCTTGCATGAAAAGGCTGAAGCTAGTGCCAAAGTGGGGTAATCAATAAAAAATGATTAGTCTTCATCAACTACAGTCTCTCGTGGGAAAGGAGGTGAATGCAATGTCAAAGAAGATCCTAACCACAGGTTCTCAGCAAGCCCCACTGTGGCTTATGAAATGGCAGCATCTGCAGCTTCTTACTTACATTTACAAACAAAATACATCCTTCTTTTTAAATCTAGGAATGATGTTCAGGTAGATACTGATGAAAAACTGAGCAGCAAGCGCAACGAGGATGCAACTGCAGAAAATAACCAGTTGAGTAGTGGTGCTCATAAGGATAAAGAAGATACCTTGGTGGATCAAAAAATCGAAGACAGTGATAATCGGAAGATATTTACTGACTTGCAACAAGCTGATTTTAGTAGGATTTCTGGCATGTCCGAATCAGATTTGGCTGCAATTGTAGCTAAATCTTCAGTCGCAGCTCTAGTGGTTGCTGAGGAGGAGGCAAAGCAAACATCTGCAAAAGATTTGCAGTCGTAAATTCTTCTCCTTGTGAGTGGTTTGTATGTGAATTTTCTATAATTTAGGTTACTTTTTTATTTATCTCTACCTTTGTGTAAAGAAGCTAGAAGTATGTAGTTTTCAGTGTATGGCGTTTTTAGGCCTGTATTTTCCAAATACTGTTTTGTCCTGACATATCTACTACATTTCCAGGGCTCTGAGTCACTAGCTTCATGGCAAGCAAATTTGTTTTCAGAACCTACAAAATTTGAGGAAATCATGGCAAGGTATTTTTAATTTGGCAGCCATTCTGAAGCTTTTCGTGAAATATGAGGATTGTTGAATTAGCAGCGATGGGAAAGATTAAGTAATGAATCATATGATTTGCGACCAAAGTAGTTTATTATTCTGCTATTTTCCAGGGCAGGGCGAAGAAGCTGGAGCTCGTCTTGTTTCCGGTGAAGGGGAGACGAGAAAAATTGACGAGGAGGGACTTAGACGGGAATGGCGACTTGGCCGGACATCGGCGACGGCTACCGTCTTCCGGGCCAAATCGTCTATGTTTTAGACTACTCCTAAGCAATTTATAGCCACATCGGCACGAATTGCAATGCATGGGCAACCGAATTGAATAAGTTGATGCTACTCAACACATGGACAGGAAAAATGACTGTAAACAAACACATGGAGAATAAAATGTCTTGAACTGATGACAGCTTAATAGCAATAGTTTTGACCTGCTATATAGTTAATAACTTTAACGTTACTTCACATAACTAAACTAAAGGTTGACGAATTATCTATAAGATACCTGCACTTGCCTAGACATTTTTTAACATAAATTCTAGATTTGTTATACAAACTGTGCAACGACACCATATTGTACATGGTATTGTTAGTTGATTTTCAAATTCAATTTACTTTTTCCAATCGGTTGTGTATGTTAATTTTAAGTCTTTCTTCTAATCAGTCGTGACTGTTAATTTCTGTGTTTCCTCTAATAATTCATGTCAGCAAATTTAATATCGAACTGTTGTTAGTTTTGAATAGATAGTTCCAGCCGTGAAATGTAACAGAATGTGTGGGAAATACTACTTTTGAGAAAGAATAATCAAATAAAAGCGAGGTGACACTGATATCTAACGTCGAATCAAGAAATGACCACAGTACTAGGCTATGTAGCAGAATTTGACGCAAACAGACCTATTAATTTCACATATTAACTCAAGCATAAGCCATGCAGATGGCATAGAGCTTGGCAAAGGGCTGGTACGGGTTTGGTGGATTCTGAGATGCTCCAGGGTTTGTTGTTTTCCTGTTTCTTTTTATTTCTGGCTGGGGCAGCGGTTATACTCTTCCGTTTTTTAGGGTGTTATGTCTTTGGCTGGTTGTGGGATTTTTTCCTTTGCTGAGCTGAGTTAATATGTATCTGATTTATTGGTGTTGATAGTTAATGTAATTTACTTTCTTATACTTCATAAATAAAGTATAGTTATTTTTACTGTGAAAAAAAGGGGCTAGCTATGCGCAGATCAATATATTGATCAATAAATGGGCCATGCATGAATAGAGAACAATATCAATAACAGAAATTGATAATGAACTTTACTTGTAAATGTACACCAATAATAAGGAAGAATCTCATAAGTTAACTTGAATTTACTTGTAAATGTGCAGTTGATATAAGTGAGAGCTTAATAACAAACCAAAATTACAAGAAATTGATATTGAATTTCACTTGTAAATGTATACAATTAAAAAAAAAGTGGAAGTCATGAATATAGAATAAGAATGGGTAAATGTACAATAATAGTAAACAACAATCAAGGCATTGAATTGTAATCGTAAATGTACAATAATAGTAAAGAAAAAAGGTGGAAGTTCAAAAATATAAATATAAAATAAGAATACTAATATTTTTATTCTTTCACCTTACTAATTTCACCAAAATATCAGTAAAGCTAAACCTAACTTACAATAGATTTATTAAATTCGAGACAGTAGCAAGCAAGTTCACAGACTTCTTTCAACAAATATTAATACTTAACACAGTGTCGTAGAGTTGCAATCAATAAAAACTTTAAGTAACATATGAATGTAACTAATTCACCACCTTGGATACTAAGTAAAAACCATAATTGTGTCGAAGAGGCCCAATAAAAACCCTTATTGACTAATTTACTACTTAAAACTTAATGTACTTAGAGACCCAAACAGTTGCAATCAATGAAGAACTTAACTAACATATGAATGCCACTAATTCACCACCTTGGGTACCAAGTACAAACCATAATTATATCTAAGTCCAAAAGAAGACTTTAACTAACATATGAATGTAACTAATTCACCACCTTGGATACGAAATACAAACCATAATTGTGTCAAAGAGGCCCATTCTACAGCTTAGTAGGGGGAGATGTGTAACTCCTTCCGTGCTCATCAGGTAGGTGTAGGTGACACGTGTCTTTTTAAAAAATAATAAAATATTATAAAAATAACATGTAAACTATTTAAAACATTTACAAGAGCATATATATATAACTATAAATAAATTAAAAGGTTTCCTCAACATTTGCACTCTAATTAGGGGTTTGCACTTAGAAAGATTTGATTGCTCTCTAGGCTTGATAAATCCCCTTTCAGATGGATCTATGTTGGTTATATCCAAGTCCTAATAAATTAGCTCACCCAATTATGTATCCAATTCTTTCACCTTACTAATTTCACCAAAATATCAGTAAAGCTAAACCTAACTTACAATAGATTTATTAAATTAAAGACAGCAACAAGCATGTTAACAGGCTTCTTTTCAACGAATATTAGTACCAGAATTTAACTAACATATCAATGTAACTAATTCACCACATTGGATACCAAGTACAAACCATAATTATATCTAAGTCCAGTTGCAATAAATGAAGAATTTAACTAACATATAAATCATATAACTAATTCACCACCTTGGATACGAAGTACAAACCATAATTATATCCAAATCCTAGTAAATTATTCCAGACAGTAAGAATGCCTACAGCAGCAACAATAATAAAAGCATTGTCTCTATGAAAAATTCTGAAGTGAAATATAACTAATTACTTTCCCAAACCATAATTATATCCCAGTCCACTTGCCATCAATGAAGAATCTAACTAACATATGAATGTAACTAATTCGCCACCCTGGTTATTTCAGACAGTAAGAACGCCTACAGCAGCAACAATAATAAAAACATTGTCTCTATGAAATGAAGTGAAATATAACTAATTACTTTCCCTTTAGCCTACAACTAATTCGTAGCAGCTCTACTAGGCGTCCCCTTGCGCCTGTTCTTTCCTTGTTGCTTTGGTCCTTGTTGCTTTGGTTGCTGGCCATTCTCATTCTCATTCACGGGACTTCGTCGCTTCCCTGGTTCTTGTTGTGGTTGCGCACCAGCAGATGAGGACTCCTCCTTTTCGTTGTTCTTTTCCTTTACTACTTCCTCCCCTTTTTCTTCACCATATTTCTGGACCGATACTTTTGGGGGTCTTCCGCGCTTCTTTTGGTGGCTGTTGTGGTTGCGCACCAGCAGATGAGGACTCCTCCTTTTCGTTGTTCTTTTCCTTTACTACTTCCTCCCCTATTTCTTCACCATATGTCTGGGCTGATACTTTTGGGGGTCTTCCATGCTTCTTTGGTGGCTGTTGTGGTTGCGCACCAGCAGATGAGGACTCCTCCTTCTTTGGTGGCTGGGATTTTTCCTTTTTGGGTCCTCGTTCAGCAGCAGAACCACCAAAAGATTTGATCTCGCCTTCTACTTCCGCCTTTTCCTCTTCACGATCTTTTCGGATTCGGGGTCTCCCTCGCTTCTTTCCTGTCTGAGCTTTCTTATTTATGGGTTTTCGTGGCTTTCGGTCGTCTCCTGGTTGCCATGAAGTGTCACTGTCAACAGGCCTCTCGCCTCTTCCTGCTTCCTGTTCAGGAGCAGAACCACCAAAAGATTTGATGTCGCCTTGTACTTCCCCCTTTTCCTCTTCACTATCTGTTCGGATTCGGGGCCTCCCTCGCTTGTTTCCTGACTGAGCTTTCTCATTTATGGATTTTCCTGCCTTTCTTCGTTGTTTTCCTGGTTGCCGGGAAGTGTCAACAGGCCTCTCGTCTCTTCCTCCTTCCTGCTCAGCAACAGCACCAGCAAAAGATTTCATGTCGCCTTGAACTTCCATACTATTCAAATGTTACAGCAGCGGATTTCTTCTGGCCTTGAACTTCTCTGGTATTCAAATCACTTACAACATATGCAATAAGGATGTTGAGATTCCTTGATTTATACAACTAATTTCACCGTTAAATAAGACTTTGGACAACTCAATGGGATGAACGACCCCATCAATCGAGTTTTACGGAAGATAAAATATCCCATTTGGACATATCAGTGGTATGAATGCCCCATTTGGGAGCATTAAATCCCATCAATTGAGATCCATCATTGTCAAACGGTTCACATTGGTCAACTTACAATGATCGATGAGGCAGTTAGCTGTCAAACCGATGAAGCCCTAGATCATGTCAACGTTTCGCATCATGTTAATTTATTTTGTTATTTTTTATAAGTTTGGGCGTTCCATAACCTCTATGATAGGCAATCCATCAATCTCGCATTTGTTCACATTGTTGAGTATAAGTAATTTGGGATCGAATTTGACGTATTATTTATGGGAAGTTAAAGCTATTTTATTATGAGACCTAATATTGAGACCAATTGAGTGATCAAATGTTGTTATTTATGGGAAGTTAAAGTTAGTTTATTATCAGACCATTTGAGTGATCAAATGTTATTTTATTGTGTTTTATGAAATATGGTCATTAATACTTTATGAATGATTAAGGTTTTTTGCCACCCTTGTTTATGGAGCATTTATAAAATCTTTACATAATACTTTTTATCCTTAATTTATGGAAATGTAGTTATGCATTAAATAATTTTTATTAAATTATATATGGTTATTTTTTCTATTATTTTTTTATTTATTTATAAATTTAAGTTAAATAAAAATAAAATGTATTATTAACTTCTTTTATTATGTTTTATGTAATATGGTCATTAATACTTTATGAATGGTTAAGGTTTTTTTGTAACCCTTGTTTTATGGAGCATTATTAAGGTCTTTACATAATATTTTTTAACCTTAACTTATGGAAAGTTAGTTATGTATTAAATAAATTTTATTAAATTATATATGGTTATTTTTTTTATTAATGTTTTTTAATTTAATTATAAATTTAAATTAAATAAAAATAAAATGTATTATTAACTTCTTTTAAAATGGACGGTTCAATAGGTAACTTAGAATTATTTAAAATCTCATGAAATGATAGTTTATAGTTTAGATTTTTAAGTTTTTTTGTTTAAAAAATATAATTTAAATGTGAAGGATGGTTCAATAGGTAACTTAGAATTATTTAAAAACTCATGAAATGATAGTTTATAGTTCATATTTTTAAGTTTTTTTCTTTAAAAAATATAATTTAAATGTAAAGGATTATGTAATATTAGTGTTACACTTATTTATAATAAATTTCCATATATTTAAAATGGAATTATTGTTTTCTTATTTTTATATTGCATTTTGCTTATGTATAATGTGAAACCAATTAAATATCTTAAAAGTTAAGTTTTCAATTGGATCTGGCTTGAGTGGTTGTGGGATGGTATATTATCTTTTTCATCCATGTTCTATTTTTTTAAGTGATATGTTGAACTCACAATAAAAATATTATGGTAATGACCTTGTACAGTAAATAACTTAAGCTTTAACTTGGGGTTGAAATTACCTAGCTCTATGGTTCCATATATTTAACTATTTTTTTAGGTTTATTTCATTGGTTCAGTTTCCACATCTTGGCCTCTGTTGTGCAGGAAAAATACCTTATAGTGGGGAGACGACACTACCAACTTGGGTGGGGTGACAGGTAAATACATTCATTGTCTTGCATTAGTTACTACAAATGGAAAGAGATTAAGATATCGAAAGTTGTACCTTTTTAACGATGGTTGGTTCTAGCTTTCGCTTGATCTTCCGCTATGATGAACCTGCAAAACAAAGTTAACCTTCCTCAGTGTATGTAATAAATATGATGAAATAAAAAAAAATAATAATAATAAATAAATAAATAAATAAATAATAAATTAACATCAAATACAATCAGATATTTAACCAAATAAACATTCAATCCAATAGATATTTTGGGATGGGAAAGGTATTTACACCTTTTATTGTCAAAGAAATGTAGAGAAGCACAGATATATTTGATCTGTCGAGACACTTTTGCAACCAAGTCCTGGGCTTGTGCTCTTCACAATGACTTGGGAATTCCTTCAGCGTAACAGCAGTTAAAGCATTCCTTCTAGGTCCCTCTCTCAAGGCTCCCCCTTGTATTTATGGGACAAGTTAGGCAGTTGAATTCGAGAGGTGGTTGAGATTGGAGGTTGGGAAAGTTGTAGAACCAACTTCAACTAATCCCAATTTGTAATCTTAATATATTTTTTCATTTCATCCTAGGACGTGTGCAGGTTTTATACAACCAGACTAGCGCACAGTAAGCAACTTTTGCACTTTACAACCAGTGTTTACAACATTTTAAGGGATGTGCACTGGTTGTCTTCAAGCATAGCAACGTTTAGAACGTTGGATCACTGTGGAAATAGTAGCATACATGTCATGGAAACTGTAGAAAAAATAAGATTTTCATCTCAAGATTGTAGTTTCAGCAATAACTCATCCAAGTCAACCTAGCTGTTCCATCCATAGTGTCCTTTTGTGTGCTCGACAGAGCAATGTGATCACGGATGGAGAAGTGCATATTTGACCTATAACAACCTCTATATTCAATTGCTCTAGGGTTGGAGAGCTTTTCCATTTCTTCGTCTTTTGTAGCCTTAGGTTACTCTTTAGAGTTTTTTTCTTCTTTCCCAAGGAATTCTTCCTCCCGAACGCAAATTCTACATTTTAGGAGGATTTCAGTGTCAGCCTCCCCAATGTAGGATCACTTGGGTCAATGGATTTTTTATGCTCCTCAACTGTTGGTTTGGTTAGGGTTGGTGAAACTTTTCCAAAATCTCTTGTTGGATCAAGTTGATCGAGGTGTTTTGGGCCTACTTCAAGTATCCAACTACGACCATTCTTTGCATGCTTTTATTGTTGATCCTCCGAAAGCTCAAATTTCAAACATGCAGATAGAAAGTAGGAGGTCTGGTAGAAAAAAGAAAATGAAGTGCATTAAACCAAAAGTTGAGCATGATGAGCTATATTTTGGAAACGATATTAAAATGCACAATGTCGTAGAGTTTGTGGATAGATCCATTTTTGGAAAGGCTCGAGGAAGATGATTTAGGGTTGACACACTAAACAAATTGTGCAAAGGAGAATTGGGATTAGAAATTTGATTATTGGCCCACTATTTAGGTTATGTCTAGAGGATTGTTAGTGTTTTTTCTAAATTTCTCTGAGGATGCACTATGGGTTCTGCAACAAAATTGGAACACCAAATCAATTTCAATGGATTTGAAGAGATGGATCCCCTCTTTGACCCAAACTGTGAAAAGATGAATTCAACTCCAATTTGGGTACATATTCGTGGTCTTCCTCTTGCATTTTGGTTCACCAAGGATTTTAAGCATATTGGTAATGCTAGGGGGTTTTCAAGAAGCTGATATGTCCTTTAAAGAAATGAGTGAAATGGTAGTGGCTCAAATTCTAGTCATCGTGGACACCAAGGAGGGTCTTGTAGAAAATATAAGGTTTGTGGTAGGTTAAAGGACCCATGTTTAGATCTTGGATTATGAAGGTGTTCCTTTTCGATGCCATAGGTGCCATGTTTATGGCCATATTGTGGAAAATTTCCAGTTTCCTTGTAGAGTTGCAGTGACATCATCCCATCCAAAACAATGCCTTTCCTCCTCTAATGGAAAGGAAAAAGTGGCTCTGGTTCTAAAATCTGGAAGAGTTATGGATGGGAATCAATTGACGGTTTCAATGGATATGGATGTGATTAAGAATCCTCCTACGAGTGTTCATCACAATATTGGTCCATCCATAATTCTAATGGGATAAGATCAGGTCATGGACAAATTATCCTTGTCCTTAGCCAAAGTCTTTATCATATCTCTAGAAAAGGGTATGTTATCAGATTCCCTCCTTTTGGTTTATTTTCAAAATTTATCCTTATCTGATTCTATTTATATTCCCTTTGGCTTAACTCCCCCTCGAGAAGCTCCCAATCCTTCTTTTACCCCAATATGTATAGTGGTATTCCTAAGTAGTTGGGTAAGTTAGAGAGGCCCTCCCCCTTTGGTCACTGTTGATTTTGAATCCTTTGAGGATTCTGAGTTGTCAACCATTTGATATACCTTGTGAAATCATGCAGTGTCTTCCTTGGTTTCTAATATGAATATGGTGAGAGGTTTGGATCAAAATCCAAGTGGTAGGGTAAGCAGGAAAGGAAGATGAAGAAAATCTAACCTTTCAATTGCACAAGAAAAGGATCAGATAGGCATGGCAGTTCGTAAACAAAAATCCATTGATAGGGTACTTAGAGCACTGAAATCCCTTTCAAGGGTTTCTAAATGAATCTTATCTCTTTTAACTGTAGGGGTTTGCAGTTAGTGGATCTTGTTTGCCCATACATCCTTCTACGTTATTAAATGATGGGAGAGGGATATTCTATTGCATCTTCTTTAGAATCTATTTTTCAATGTTGGTTCTTTACAGTGGTTAATGTTAGGGGATATTCTGGTGTGATGGCCATTGGATGGAATCCTAAGGTGTTCAAGGATCTAAAGTTTTAGAGATTTTCCTCAGGAATGGGTCTAGAACTATTTCCAGAAGAGTTAGTGATGGAGTTCGTGGTCCTAAATATTTATGGGCCATATGCAGATGAAAAACTCTTAAGCTGATTAATGGATAAATCATTTATGAACTCAAATGCGACTATTGAAGGGGGTGATCTTAATTATCCTTGGGAGTAGCTAAAGTTTTGTGTTCAAAGGCTATTTCTGATCCCCTCTTGAATTGTTTCATTCACATCCTAGAGAGTAAAGGTCTCTTGGATTTAGAACCAATGAAACTGAATGTTATATAAAACTATAAAAATATAAGATAATGTATATATATATCATTAATATTGATATTAATATTAATAAATAATAAATATAAATCAATTTATTAACTAAAGATCAAAAGACATGTCCTTGTGTTTGAAAAGGCACAATCACTTATATATAAAGCCCTACATTGTAAATGTAATCATCATCATATATTTTTATCATACATTTATTTATAATTTCCTATATGGATTTTTGTTGGCTATCTTATTTAAAGTGGTAATTCTTTTTCTAAGAAACAATTTTATCGATTCATTGGTATCAGTTGAAGTGAAAAAAAACACCGAGGAACCCACAATTATGATATAACGCACAAATTGATAATTGATAGAAAAAATATGATGATCTTTATTACAAGGGTTGGCCCGCTTATATATAGTTAGGTTATCAAATATTGAAGACACATGACTCTTACATAATAATTAATAACATTATTAGTTAATTAGTTCATTATGACTATAAATGTTTATTACTATCTCTTATTTATGTGTTATTTAATATCATTTTCGTAACACTGAAGCCAACTTGGATCAATAAGCGTATGGGAAGAATTTGATTGCTAAGAGACTTGATCGCTTCCTTGTTTCTGAGGCATTGCTAGACTCTACGATAATGATGAGGTAGTGGGTCTTGTTTGGTCGAGAGTCATACCACATTCCCATTATATTGGAAATTAAAGGAAGGGGGCAAAACTAGGGAGCCTTTTTAAATTCAACTCAAGATAGCCAAAATACGAGTCCTATCAAGAGTTGGCCAAAGGCATGGAGTTTCCTTCTGATATGAATTCATCTTTATCAACTGCTAAATAAATGGCTTCAAATCCTAAATTTGTGAAACAATATAACATACGTTGGGCCAAACATAAAAATGAGAAATGAAAGGGACTTAAAGGATATTGAAGCTCGACTACAAGATGTTTATGACTCTGATGTTGGGGGATTCCATTCATTCAATCCTAGCGAGCCTCTGGATTCTCTTGAGGTTAATCACAATAAAATTCTAGTTGAGCGGGAGAAAGAATATTGGGTTAAAAGTAGAGCACTTTAGCTAGAATGTGGTGATGAAAACTATAACAACTCAACATTTAAGCACTTAACTTTTTTGCAAAGATATTTACATATATAATAAATTTATTTACATCCTTAGACACCTTCTCGTTCTTTAAGAAGAGAATTGCACTGAACTTAAAAATCCACATTTACTCAAATTTCATGTATATCCAAGTTACAACCTATAACTTGTTTGATTACTTATTTTTGTAAAAATATCTTAAGTTAGCGGGGAGGGATTAATCCCTTTGTTACCTATTACACACAATTTACATAACTTATCATAATTCTTATCCATGTTCAGAAGCCTAAAGTCACGTGTTCTCCAAAATGGAAAATCCTTTGTTTCCTCTTCTCTTGGTAAGTTGTCGATTTCCCCACTGTAATTTCTTATGTGTATTTTATTTTAACTTCTCTTCTTTCGATAAGCATGGATGTTTAATAATAAAGCATTTCTTTGTTGTTAGAATAACTATACTTAACTGGTTCAAAGGGGGGTAAGCTTATCTCTAGGATGGAAGAGGGAACCCCTCCTGAGTGATCTCCCTATCTACACCTCGCTGGCCATCAAAGGAAGAAAGAGGGTTTTAAACCCATCAGAAAGGATACATGACTGTCTTTTTTTGTTATGTTTAGTGCTTGTTGATTTTGGCTCGTGAATTCCCTTTTAAATAGTGATGGAAGAAGATAGTCTTTCACAAGGTTTTTATACCTATATAAGCTAGCTTACTATTGTTACTCCCTGGGGGTTTAAACCCTAATACATACATAATTTGTTAAGACTGTTTCAGCCACTTTAAAAGTCATTCTATATAATTAGTAAGTGCTTGAATGGAAATGAATTGCCCCTTGACTGTGGTCATGTTTACAATTTTGTTTAACAATGCTTTTGTGGAAATATTTGTACCTGTAGCTACTTATTTAACCCACGACATTTTGTATCTTAGGTTGATTATTTGAGTATCGTGGATTAACAAAAAAAAAAGTATGAACGAGTTTTCTTCGGGAATATGATGTAGTGAGCCCTTTTCACTCCTATTGATTAATAATTTATACAGAGCCATCGAGCTCGATCAAGATTACTTGATTGGTTATAAGCTTCATTATAAATGTTAAGAGGTATATTCAAAATGATTTGGAGTTCTTCCCTAGATATGTAATTTTGTTATAAATGTATGCATGTTAACGCGATGGGCCTTTTCACTATCCTTAGAGTTCGTTATAATTTATTTAACCCTTTATACAAAACCTTGGAACCGAGTTGGTTTCAATTTCATATGTTTCGATATGTCTTTCAACGTGTTGACAATGTGTGAATTTTTTATTTCCCTTAACTATTTACTAAAATCTTCTTTGTATTTAATTGTACCATAATTTATGTATTAGAATGAACATCATTTATTATTATTATTATTATATGAGTTCATGTTTTAAATGTATAAATATTGTGGATGTTGTGTTATTACCCCATATTGTTACCATTATGTTATGCGAATGTATAGAACTCTTATGGATGCTAAGAGTGATAACATTTGTTTGTCTTGAATTTAATTATGAATCTAGTTCCGAATAAGATCATTTATTTTTATCTTTTTTCTCATTGTTTTTAAGAATATTTACTGAAAACCGTAGAATCCAATCACCTCGTCTTACAATATTAGTTTGAGAATTTATATACCTCTCATTTGAACCCTAAGATTTGAGTCATGGTATAGTTTTATTTTTTATTGATTTTTTTATATTTGAATAATATATACGATTAGTTTATTTATACAACTGTTCGATTTCCATAAGGTTTATTTGTTGAAATGTTTGTAAATATTTCTATTAAATAATACTAGAATTTATACTACCCTATTATTTACATGGGGTTAAGTCCTAGCCAAGGGTTTAACCCTTTCCCCATCGTATTAGGGTTTATAATAAGAGATTGTTGGAATATTTAAAAAACCACTTATACTATTTTAGACTTGGGATAAATTAATTAACTATTTATGATTAATTTCCTGAGTTTTGACTAGGTAAAATAGGCCAGTTTTGTCTTTTAGTGGACCACTTGCCATCCTAAGTCACTAGGGCGCCTTAGAGAAGATTTTGGATAAGATTTCATTGGATTATGTTTGATTTCTTTCCATTTCTAGTTTAGAAGGTGCTTTCCTGATTTAGTTAGCTTTGTCCTATTTTTTCTGCTTTCTAGTGGAAAAGGTAAAGCTAGTTGACTTAGAATCTTTTGCCACTTGACCAATTCGAACTCCACATAATATATACTCTCCTAAATCCATCAATACATTCTATTTACCTCACTCATTAGCTTCAATACCATACTTAGCCAATTCGTGAGCCTCTAGTACAGTTTTGGAAATTGCTTTTGGCACCTAGGGGTTTTTTTGTCTTTTCTAAGCCTTTTCTTTTTGCACTTTCCAAATTTCATCCAAGGCATTTGATTTTCTCCATGGCAGGTGTATTATATATTTGTATCACATTGATGAATAATATACAAAGTGATTTCCACAATTTATCTTCTCTATTCTTCTTCTCTCATTGTCTGAAATATTCAATGTGAAATTGTCTTATGAATCTAGTTCCTAGCAATTTAAAATATCACATGGTATCAGAGCTAGCTTGATTTAAAACAATTTCCAAGAGTGTTTTTTGCAGGTATTTCCATCACCAAGAGTGCATCAGTATGGAGCAAAATCAAGCCAAAGCTGTGACTCTCACTCCCTTCAATTTCTTTGACTGGAAGTCGCATATGATCATCCAGCTTCGAAGTAGAGGATTGTATAGAGTCACTATGGGGCTTGAAACTGAGCCAGGAGATGTTGCATTAAAATCCAAATGGTTCAATAGGCTTGATGAAGCTTATGGGTTACTTTGTCTCTTTGTCTCTCCAGATCTTCTATTCCATATTGATTCTCTATCCACTCCAAATCAAGTGTGGACAAAGCTAGAATCTCTCTTTGGAAAACAGGACGAGCTCAGAGGTCATTTGTTGGAGATTGAGATTATATCTCTTAGTCCAAGTAATTTCTATTCTATGGAGGATTTTGTATCAAAATTCAAGAACCTGGTGCTTCAACTCAAGCAATGTGGCATAGAGAATAAGGATGAGAAATTAATCCTTACCATTCTATCAAAACCGAGCTCAGAATACTCAGTATTTGTGTCTACTTTTCATCCCACAAGACTTGCAGTTCCTAATTGAAAGATACCAAGCTTGGATGCATTCATTCGTTTGCTCACTAAGGAGAAGGACAAGTTGGTCCAAATGAGGGATCTATAACCCTCCAAAGAGCTTGCATTTGTTGCTCATGCAGTAAAGAGTTTCAAGAATGATAAATCCAAACAGAAGATATTGTCAAATGAAGAGGATTCTGATGACGATTCCAAATCCAAGAAGATGAAGAAGGAAAATCCCAAGTGTTCTTATTGTTGGAAAGGAACTCATCCTGAGAAATATTGCTTCAAGAATAAATTGGACATCATGGCCACGATTCTTGAAGAGCATAACATAGATGTTCCTGACTTTGCAAAGATAGAACAAGGCAAGCTTGTTGTAGAACAAGAACACTGTTTCCAAGCCTCTCCCAAAGGTAATCATGCTTATGATTTGAGAAATAGAGTGAAATATAATTTTGATGTCTCTAATTTTGATTTACATTCTGATATATCAGAATCAGAAACCTCCACTTCTTCTTTGGAATAGTCTCCAGTCAGTTCATCCAAGTCTACTCTCAAAACTAATCATTTTTTACTAGCTTTTGACTTGTCTTCTTAAAGGTCTTTCCACCTCCATTCAAATATTTTAGATTCTGATTTAGAAGATTATTTACAGTTGGATATGCAGGTTATTACATCTCCCATACAATTTTACCAACCTTTGGATTCACAGAAGACCCTACAACCCCCAAGTTCTCCAGTTAAGAAACTACACAATTCTATGTTTTCCTACACTGTGTCACTTGCCTCTGTTGCACTTTCTTCTTTCATAGATTTCGTTGGTTGGAAAACCATGTTTTTTCCATATTTTGACTGATATTCCACACATCTAGACTTGACCCCATCACTCATGGTTCAAAATTCAACTCCTCACACTCTCTAGGCTCGCTCAGCTATGAGGGTGACTTGGTTTCTCACACTTTTCCTACTGAAACTCTGTTCGATCATGGAGACTCCACATATTTACTAGTTTCTAATCCATATGAATTACATTCTGATATTTTAGAGCTGCTTGATCTCATTCTAAATATCAGAAAGGTTCTACAACAATTTGAGAAGAATGTACAAGAACTAGTGCACCACATTACAGCAACAGAAGAAATTGATAATGTTGAGTTCATTGTTTCTCCTTGGGAAGGAGTATTCATAGATCTTCTTTCCATCATTGATTATGTTTTCAGATATGATTATATATGTTACAAAAACAAGAAAAATTCATTTGATTCTCCTCCATCATCAAAAGATGAGCTTCATAGAGCCTATACACATGGATCTTGCCTACACAACATTGATGCATTTATGCATGATCATGACATCCACAAGCTTTTAATCAAGTATGTTACTCAGAAGCAGCCCATTCAGCTCATTCAGCTCATTCATATCATTCAAATGAGCAACATGACTGTATGAAGACATCAAGGATGTCCATTTTTGAGGGAGGGTTTTGTTCCCATGAGGTTTTGTAGGGACCCCCTTTTCGGGGTCCCCAGCAAAAAAAAAATTCCAGTACGATTTTTCAGAAGAAGATATAGAAGCCACATATCTAGTTCTATCTATCATAGTACATGAATGTCAATATTTAAAACTATATACTTAGATTTATTCATTCTCAAAAAGATTTAGCAAAATAAATAAAATAAAAATACTTCAAACCTGTTTTCGACGGTTGGTCCAGCGAATCGATGGAGTCCTCAAAGTGGTTTCCGCACAATCCAATTCAATCTCCTGACGAAGTACCGAGTGACCCCTCAGTTGACCTCCCTACCATATCGGGGTTATTCTTCTTCACCCCGAACCCCTGAGCTAATGGGGTCATAACAACACACATTCTAGCCTCCCGAAAGGATCTCCCAATCCTCATTCCGGCTAATCCCAACTCCAAGGATCATAACACAATCTGAAATTATGATGACCATCTAGCATTAGGGAGCAAGAGATGTCTTTCTCTCCTTCTCCTCCCTCATTATATAGCAAAATCCTGTGTGCCATGTGTCTGTCCATGCACATATGTAATTTAATTTAATATTTTAATTTCCAATATTCTCAAATACATGTGTCTTCTTAATGTCTTTAATGTGCACCTAAATCCCTAGATCAGTGGGATTTAGGTGTAGAAGAGTTCCACTTCTCTTTTGGTTCTCATTTAATTTACTTAACAATATTTTAGTTAGACTTATTTCTTTCTATTTTTCTTTCTTTTCCTAATATTAAGATTGAATTAAAAGATGATTCTTTTTACTAAAAGTATAATCTATTTTAAATTTCCTCTTTATAAAATAATTTAAATGAATAATAAAATTGATTAAAGTAAAATCTTGAATAATAATAAAAGAAAAACAATTCTTTTATTAATGACCTATTTCAATTCTTTCTCAAAATAATGAAGTCAATTAAATAGAATATTTAATAGAATGATTTAAAACAATAAAATCCATAAAATTAAAATCTTTGGATAAAAATAATTCTGTTATTATTAATCTTTTTCAATCAACATAATTAATCAAATTTAATATTGAATAAAATCAATCTCTTCAATTCTTTTTCAAGTTAATAAAAATCAATTAAAATGAATAATTCAAATTAATGAAATCAATTAAAAATAAAATCTTGAATAGAATTATTCAATTTAATAAAATAGAACAAAATAAAATAAAGTATTTCTTAAATATTATGTGAAACTTTCATTTACCATTGATTAATTTTCTTTCTCTCGTTCTTCTCTAGGTACCTCTTCAGTGGGCCCTTCTGACAGTTTCATTTATTCCTTCTTATGGGGAGTACTGCGTAGTGACTCGGAACCGTTACCACGATCTCTCAACTACACTCCTTGGAGACTAAGGGATGTTGAGGGATAAGGCTCTCCTTATTGCGCAACCCTCAACTCATCGTATGCGACCAAATGATTATGGCCTTGCCCATACGGCATATGCTTCCCCGGGTGAGCTGAAATGGCTTCACCCGTGCATGGATTGCTAATCCAGGGTCGACAATCAGTCGTCGTACCCCTATGTGTTCTTTTCGTTCTTACGACCCCCAAAATTCGATTGTGGGTTAGTCGGTATATCGTCTTACCTGCCACTGCATACACTCAAGCGCACATTAGTAGCGCTGCACTATAACAATATTTACATCATTCATTCTAGTATCTCAGTCAGTCGAGCATACAGATTATTCATCATTTATCATCATGTCTCAGTCAGTCGAATATTCATAATTTTTCATTATAAAGCATTTTCGTCATTCATCATCATTTCTCAGTCAGTCGAGCATTCATCATTTTCATTGTAAATCATTTTCATCATTCATCATCATTTCTCAGTCAATCAAGCATTCATCTAATCATTTCTATCTCAATCAATCAAGCATATCTAGCATTCAGTCATTCCATCTCAATCAGTCAACCATATCTAACATTTAGTCATTCTATCTCAATCAGTCGAGCATATCTAACATTCAGTCATTCTATCTCAATCAGTCGAGCATATATAACATTCAGTCATTCTATCTTAATCAGTCGACCATATCTAACATTCATCAATCTCGTTATTGAATCATTTTGTCAAACATCATAATATACTTCATTCATTCTCTAATCGTTAAGCAAACATCATAATCACCCTCATAATTTCATTTCCATAATTCAGCCTAAATACGATATTCATTATAAGATTTCCCATGTGTTAATCAATCAGCCAAATCACAGTTATCGAAAATCATCATTAAATCCATCATTAGAAACATATACGTTTATCACATACATCACTTGTCAGTCGCCAATTTCATTCTTAATCATTATGTACACAGTCATTTATCTGGATTTCTTTAACTGGGTCACTTACCCATAAGTGTTATCAACATCGATAGTCGTAGCGAGTTTGAGGGGCATTACATACATCCCCTCTTATTAAAACTTCGTCCCGAAGTTAAGTTTTGTTCTTGTAATTTCAATGTTACGCTTTCTTTTAGTTTCCCATTTTCATCTTCCTATCAGTCTCTTCTATCTTTCTCGACAATCATATCCATAGTCACTAGTGGTTCTGAATTCGTTGTTCATCCAACACGGTTCCAATACCACCTCAGGAATTTAATCGTAATTTTGAGTAATGTAATTTTTAATAATTCTTTTAATAACTGCCATTATCCACTTAGATTTCCTATATCTCCTATTCATCTGCGAAGATTCATGGTATCCGATCTAACTACAAGTTATACTGTCTCAAAAGCCACACCTTAGTTATCCGATCCTCTTTTTGCATAACAAATCCGAGTGAGACTTTAAATCTAATGGTTTTCCTTTCCTCCAAGACGAGAAGGTAAACATTATACAATTTTTCTTAAAAAAAACAGATGGGTAAGTTATAATCACAATTTAAAAAAAAAAAATCAAGAGGGACTACCGAATATTCTAAAATCAAATTCCCAAAAGACTACTTCCACGACCCTCTAAATAATGTTGGTTCTCAATTTGTAGGATTCAAGGCATCGAAGTTTAGTGACTTAGTCGAACATATAAAAAATTTAACTCTTAGTCATGTCATTAGTAATATCATGTCCAAGTCAATGAGCTTATCACATCCTTATCTCATTTCATCATTCCCGTTGTCATAGGACTACTTCGACATACTCATCCAGTCGTACAATGTGTGTTTTCTCAACCTCATCGAGTTCTATCTCGAGCTAGTCGTATTTTCAACAAGGTTTGATCATGACCTAAGGTTAGCTTCATTAAGTTCAGTTTACTATGCTAATCATCTCCATACCTTGTTTCACGAAAATCGTCTTCATTTGGCCCTTTCGACAGACTTTCCTAATTGAGAATTCTTCTTTTACCGTTGTCTCGGTCACGTTGAGTTTGTACTTTTTCGTTTTTTTTTTTTTTTTAACAACATTGTCATGCTAGAAAATTAGTTTCATTGGGTTTAGCTCCTTGTGTTGGTCACATAGATATCTCTCTTTTCAATTATGGAGTCTGTTTCACTTCCTCGACAATCCGTCAAAGTCTCGTCAATCTAAGCACCCTGGTGTCTTACGAATATAACTATATTGTAGTTTTCATAAATAAGAAATATAATGTAGCAACCCCATAGCAGTTCTCTAATGACTCACTATTTGCAACCCTAAGTTATTCATTCACATCTCAGTGTGGACAATCTTCACCTAACACCTAGTCAAATATAATTGTTTTTTTTTTTTATTAAGAAAAATTTGCTCAAGGACTCAACACACCACATTGTGACAATCTCAATTTCAGGATATGCAGCAAAGTCAAAGTGTTATGATCATAAACTTCTCTTCATTAAGAATAAACAATTTAATATAAATCTTGTTTATATTCATACTTATCTCGTTCAAGCTTAAATGCTTAAATGGTATTCAGCATATGCTATAGTAGTAGATAATTACAAAATCATATTATATCTTTCTCTACAAAATGAAAACTTTCTCTTTTTTATAATATATAATTAACATATTACAGGACATATATATATAAGTCTTTTTTATCCATATTACAACACTTTATTAAAACATTTATGTATCTTTTAGATTTTCATAACACATGATACATGATTACCATAAGAACGAGTATGCATTTCATAACTATCATAAAATCTAGTCCACTATAGAGATACTCATATTACATCTTTTATTTATACTACCAAGAATTTTATAAAAATTGAGTAAACGCTTTTTCACCATTATGAGAAATAACTATATACTAATTAAAAGTACATTCTATTTAATACTCCACCACCCATGCTTCTTAACTTAAGACACATATTTCCTCTAATAAATTATGTACTAAGTATGTGCTATAGAAATCATTTAAGCACTCATATTCACGACTTGGGAACACACATCTCACTTATTTTACCTACGAAGCATAATCTATAGTAACACTTGAACACACATGAACATATATATTATAATATTATGTTCCATAAACATGACTCTTTCTTTCGTAGGGGTCGAAGGGAATATAAACAATCACTTCTTTAATTAATAAGAATAAAATTAAATGACCAATTATCATACATCCGAATTATAACATAAACAAGAGGAAATACAAATTCCATTCATACTAATTCATGCATCTCAAACATCTTCACTACAATAACTCCGGATGTGTTCTAGTTTAAGTACGATATAGGCTCGTGATCTCATTTTTCTTCTTTTTATTTTAGAACCTCTCCCATATTGAGGCTCGTGATCTCATTTTTCTTCTTTTTAATTTAGAACCTCTCCCATATTGAGTTAAAGGAGTAACTTTTTTCAACAGTGACTCCTAAACCTAAAAATTATCTCGCCAAATTCACGTTTCCTCATCAAAGCATATCCCTTGTATTTGTGCCAGTTTGACACTAAAATAAAAAATAAAAATATATATAAATATATATAATATATATTTCTAAGAAAGTAATCGAAAAAATAGTTCAAGGAGACCATCAAGGAATAAGTGCGAAGCGTGTTAGGTTTATAAGAACAAATTCTGGGTTCTATATGATGAATTTTAAGGAACAAGTTGCGGCTTTCTATTCACATAAAGTTCATACTTACAATGGACCCGAAGGTCTGTATATATAGAAGTATCACATGCTAAACCTAGACTCTTTAACTTAGACTTAACTGACTGTCTATAGTTCTAACTAATACTCATCTAACTGCTTGTTAGGAACTCAACATCTAACTGATGTCATCAGGGAGTAATTATCTCCAACACTCTCCCTTAATTACAACCGCTAAACATACTATCTAATTGCAGCTAAAACATACTGCCTCTAAGAAATTTCATCAAAAAGATTGCCTGCTGGTCTATGTCTCAGCTAGGCTTACAAAACATCTTCATCTTGACTTTCTTTGCTGCAATGTGCTGATGCAACGTCTTCTCATACTTCCTACTCCAAACTTTGAAGCTTTCAATGCTTTTCTTCTTCTTTGTGCTCCAGACTTTAAACTCTGGATATCTCTTCTTGTTATTGCATGGATGTTTCTTTTTTCCATGGCTCTCCCTGAAAAACCAGTGATCTACAGCATCTTCAATGCTTCCTGCAAAATATTTGTTGCATGTTTCTTCCTCCAGCTTTTCAACTGGGTACATAGCATATCTTGCTTCTTCTTCAGATTCTGCTACTACAAAATGTAAGTTGTCATCTACAACTTCTTTTGGCTTTGCAAGCCAATCCTCAATGAATGCCAAATCTTCTTTGAAACTGGTTACTTTAGCTTCGTCCTCCTTAGTTGCTACTGCTACAAAGACATCATCCACTTGATTGTCATTTTCAAGTAGGGTTACCATTCCAAACAACAACTCATTAATGAGTTTCTTTTGTTGTAGCACTGTCACTCTTTCTTCATAAGAAAGGTGTTCACCATCATACTCTGGTTCAAGTTCTTCAACCTCTATTGCTAAGAGGTTAACAACTTGTCTATTCGCCATCTGCTGAGGCTCATTGAGGACTATGGACTCCTTCTCTTGAGTCCACATCCTTCCTTCCTTATCGCTCCCTAAAAAAAATATAGGATTTGCTTCGCGCTCCCTTAATGCAAGATTTCCCCCAAATCTAGCAATCTGAACTCTTTCTTTCAATTTCAAGGCTACGGCCTTTACAATCATGCAAGGGTTTCGGACAAAGTTGATTCCTCGCTCTTTTCCTTCACGGTTGATCTTCACTCCAGCGATTTTCTTCTCATGGATTGTTAAACGGGTGGCTAGCTTCTCATGCGATTCCAAAACAAAATGCATGCCTTCAAACTTCACACCAAACTCTCCATGTTAGTCGATTCCTCTTCACATTCACGCAGAATGGCTCATGGCTCTTCAAGCGGACAGAGTTACCTTCTTCTTGAACATCCTGGTTAACTAACTGCTGGTGGCTTCCCTTCTCACGCAGAATTACATGCAGACAGTCTTCTATTCAACGACAATCTTCTCCACGATCTATTCACTGCTGGCATAATTGATAGACACAGATCGACTCCCTTCTACACTACTGGTGAAAGGCCCTTTCTTCAACACCACATGGCCGGTGGCTGGTTTATCTTCACGATTTTTCTTGGGATCTTCACGCCTTGATTTGTTTTTGGACAACTATTCTTCACAGGATTTTCTCCACAGACTTCTGACCAATGATTTTAAACGCTGGTGGATTTCCTTTCTTTCTCCACGGACGCGAACATTCTTTCTTTACAGCAGCGTGTGCCTCTTCCTCGGCTGATTCTTTGATCTCAGCAAGGTCTTTCTCCAAAGATTTGCTGAACCGTGGATCTCTCAGGCAGATTGGCTGCCTTCTTCAACGCAGATCTTTCACCTCATGCGAATGCACAATCTTTTCTTCACACAGGCTCACTGCTAGCCTTGCCTTTCTCTACCCTGTGGATTCTTCACTTGCAGATGTGAATCTCCTTAATGCAGGAAATACCTTCTCTGCAGATTCTCACGGCGGATTCTCTCCTCTCGTGGATTGGGACGGCTCCTCAAGACTGCTGTCTCGTCTTCACGGATCAAATCTTGTCTTCACGACTTGCGGATCAGATCCTGGCTGCTATCCTTCAAGCTTTCCAACAACGGTTGGAATTTCTTCACTGCTCCAGCAATCTTGCTTATTGGCTGGGCGTTTATCTTCACAAATTTGCTTCAGAATTTGCAAGTGGATCTGCTCTTTTTCAATGAACAGATAGATGGCACCTCCTTCAATACAGAAGCTTGGCTGCCTTCTTCACAAATTTGCTTCAGATCTGCAAGTGGATCTGCTTTTTTCAATGAACAGATAGATGGCACCTCCTTCAATACAGAAGCTTGGCTGCCTTCTTCACTATGGAAGAATCCCTCTTCCCTTGGATCTGCTCTGCCTTCTTCACTATGGAAGAATCCCTCTTCCCTTGGATCTGCTCTTGGATCAATATGCTCTCCAAAAGACTTAATCAAGCTCTGATACCAAGATGAATTTTAAGGAACAAGCTGCGGCTTTCTATTCACATAAAAGTTCATCCTTACAATGGACCCGAAGGTCTGTATATATAGAAGTATCACATGCTAAACCTAGACTCTTTAACTTAGACTTAACTGACTGTCTATAGTTCTAACTAATACTCATCTAACTGCTTGTTAGGAACTCAACATCTAACTGATGTCATCAGGGAGCAATCACACTCCGAGTGAGTCTTAACTTAAAAAGCTTTAGATACTTGTCAGACTGAGTTTAGGTACAAACATCTTACCGACTACTAAGAGTATACCGGTAATGGTAAAGGTTTCCAGGAAACCGTGGAATATTGGGGCCTCAACGATTAAATCCGGCCATCCTCAGAGGTCGGTGGCGCTTATTGCTTTCTAGTTTTATTAAAGCATGACTGTATAATATAGGCTCATAAGTACTGTAAAATATTATATTTCACATGCAAAAAAAAGAGGCTTTCAGGCTTACGCGGAAGAGTTGAGATCAGAAAAAAAATAGTTTTTAACTAGCAACAACAAAGCAGTACAATTAATAACCGAAGCACACCTGCTACCAACAATAAGCAATTTATAGCCAAATCGGCAGGAATTGCAATGCATGGGCAACCGAATTGAATAAGTTGATGCTACTCAACACATGGACAGGAAAAATGACTGTAAACAAACACATGGAGAACACAATGGATAAAACAACCTCTGGGTGTTTTAAACCCTGCGCATCAATATCGCAGGTTTCTTTCTCAGAACCCCTGTGTTCTCTAAGAGCCTCGCCGACTGTGCTACTTAGAAGCATGGGAAAGCATGCATGATGAATGCAAAAGAAATTTTCAGACACTATGCAACACAGCCAGTTCTTAATAGCTTGTGGACATTATGACTTGTTCATTAGAATTAGCCAGACATTATAGACATCCCAACTATAAACCAGTGACAATTCATGAGGGCAAACTATAATTTAAAGGGCGAAAGAAAGGTACGGGGAGTTTCAAAAACTGGACTCATAGAACCTGCAAGGCGAATGGACTGCCTTTCAATCACGTTTTGAGCAACTCATAAATCAGAATTAAACGATTTCTGAATTCGGAAATCGAAGCTAGTCCCGCAGGGCAAATGGACTGCCTTTGGATCATGTTTCACCAAAACCCTGGGGATGCCATTGCAACATTCTACTACCGAATACTACAGTTCATCACACAGGGGTATCGCAGCTTTTTAAGAATAAAATATTCCTAATCTATTGCACCTACCTCATGCATCTATCTAATCGAAACTAATCGAGTAATTAAAAATCATTAAGTAACAAAAATAAATAAATAAAGGGGATCCCATCCCCTGCGGATCAGGTTAGCTAGACAAATACATAAAACCGCAATCAAAGGTGAAATACGATAACGATTTTACTATGGCGATATGGAAGAGCGGTGGGTGACCATTGCAGGCGAAGGTTGCGAAGTTAAGCAGCTGTCAAGTAGGGAAACAATGAGGGATTCGGTAAGATCCATCCCAATCGCAAAGAGGGAGAGGGATAGAACTAACTTAAAATTTACAATGAAGAGCTAGATGGCATCGACAGAAAACTGAAAATCTCATGAGGAAGTAGAGCTATTAATTATGGGAACATTTAGAAAAAGACAATTTTTTTTTAAACCGAGATTATAGAGGGTGGGAAAATCAATCTTATTAATTTATTTATTAGCTCAGCCACGGGAAATATCATACAACCGATCTCTAACTATATGAGCTTATTCTTCTTATTCTACTTCTATGTGAGGCAATGAACAAACATGAAAGTACAGAGTTGAGTTACGTCTGTAGACGCTTAGCTATTGCAATTTACTAAAAAAAATCAGAGGCAAGTCATCTCTTTCGAGAGTTACACTAATGCTCTTTTATATATATATATTCAGGAATTTCGTGGATAAATAGCACCGAAAGGATTGTTCCGCTCTGAGTTTAAATACGCAAGCTCACAGAACTTTCTAATATGTGGAATGAACATAGACCTAGTCTTGAGTTTGGACGATTGTCAGCAGAAGGTCAACAGATTAAAAGAAAACGTAGAGGTCCACGAGATCTGGGTTTGAAGGTAGTTCGTCCAACACACAGGATTAATATAACCATACACAGAGATTTTCAAAAGAGACTCATGCTGTCACGGGTGAATACGTAAACCAAAGCGAGCACCATACGAAGATAGTCGGGTGGTAGAATCTGAAAATAGATGATGATAAACAAATATCTACAGAAGCGTTTAATTCGGAATGTAATTCTTGATAGCTAGTTGCATTATGATCTCAGATTAAGGATGTAAAAAGAGTTCTACACAATCAATTAAACCAGAATGTAAACAGAGATCTACACAAGCAATTTAAATCAAAATGTAATTCTTGCACTGCACAACGATTACAATTTAGTAGTGCAACCCGTGAAGCCATCATATTAATGTATAAAATAAGAATTTACAAATTATCTACAAATTCTTAACGCAAACCCTTCATCAAAATATATGAACATTGAATTCAAACTTACATACTAGCGAATTTAGAGAAAAATAATTCTAACCTATTCCACAAGCTGAAATTATCCTTTCCAAAGAATAAGAAGTAAAACCGCAGCTCTGAATTTTCCACGTTGATCTTCATGAATCACCGATGAATAATATGAGTTCGGTGCCCTCAAGGATCGACCGGCTCTAATACCAAATGTAGGGACCCCCTTTTCGGGGTCACCCCCAAAAAACATCCAGTACGATTTTTTAGAAGAAGATATAGAAGCCACAGATCTAGTTCTATCTATCGTAGTACATGAATGTCAATATTTAAAACTATATACTTAGATTTATTCATTCTCAAAAAGCTTTAGCAAAATAAATAAAATAAAAATACTTCAAACCTATTTTCGACCGTTGGTCTAGCGAATCGATGGAGTCCTCGAAGTGGTTTCCGCACGATCCAATCCAATCTCTTGACGAAGTACCGAGTGGCCCCTCGGTTGACCTCCCTATCGTATCGGGGTTATTCTTCTTCAACCCGAACCCCCGAGCTAATGGGGTTGTAAGAACACACAATCTAGCCTCCCGAAACGATCTCCCAATCGTCGTTCGAGCTAATCCCAACTCCAAGGATCATAACATAATCTGAGATTATGATGACCATCCAGCATTAGGGAGCAAGAGATGTCTTTCTCTCCTTCTCCTCCCTCATTATATAGCAAATGCCTATGTGCCATGTGTCTGTCCATGCACATATTTAATTTAATTTAATATTTTAATTCCCAATATTCTCAAATACATGTGTCTTCTTAATGTCTTTAATGTGCACCTAAATCCCTAGATCAGTGGAAGTTAGGTGTAGAAGAGTTCTACTTCTCTTTTGGTTCTCATTAAGTTTACTTAACAATCTTTTAGTTAGACTTATTGCTTTGTACTTTTCTTTTTTTTCCTAATATTAAGATTGAATTAAAAGATGATTCTTTTTACTAAAAGTATAATCTATTTTAAATTTTCTCTTTATAAAATAATTTAAATGAATAATAAAATTGATTAAAGTAAAATCTTGAATAATAATAAAAGAAAAACAATTCTTTTATTAATGACCTATTTCAATTCTTTCTCAAAATAATGAAGTGAGTTAAATAGAATCTTTAACATAATGATTTAAAATAATAAAATCCATAAAATTAAAATCTTTGGATAAAAATAATTCTGTTATTATTAATCTTTTTCAATGAGCATAATTAATCAAATTTAATATTGAATAAAATCAATTTCTTCAATTCTTTGTCAAGTTAATAAAACTCAATTAAAATGAATAATTTAAATTAATGAAATCAATTAAAAATAAAATCTTGAATAGAATTATTCAATTTAATAAAATAGAACAAAATGAAATAAAGTATTTCTTAAATCTTATGTAAAACTTTCATTTACCATTGATTAATTATCTTTCTCTCGTTCTTGTCTAGGTACCTCTTCAATGGGCTCTTCTGACAGTTTCATTTCTTCCTTTTTATGGGGAGTACTGCGTAGCGAGCGAGAACAATTACCGCGATCTCTCAACTATGCTCCTTGGAGACTAAGGGTTGTTGAGGGATAAGGCTCTCCTTATTGTGCACCCCTCAACTCATCGTACATGACCAAATCATTATGGCCATGCTCATACAACATACGCATCCCCGGGTGAGCTGAAACGGCTTCACCCGTGCGTGGATTGCTAATCGAGGGTCGACAGTCAGTCGTCGTACCCCTATGTGTTCTTTCCATTCTTACGACCCCTAAAATCCCATTGTGGGTCAGTCGGTATATCGTCTTACCTGCCACTGCACACACTCAAGTGCACATTAGTAGCGCTGCACTATAAAAATATTTACATCATTCATTCTAGTATCTCAGTCAGTCGAGCATACAAATTATTCATCATTTATCATCATGTCTCAGTCAGTCGAACATTCATCATTTTTCATTATAAAGCATTTTTGTCATTCATTATCATTTCTCAGTCAGTCGAGCATTCATCATTTTCATTATAAATCATTTTCATCATTCATCATCATTTCTCAGTCAGTCGAGCATTCATATATCATTCATCTAATCATTTCTATCTCAATCAATCAAGCATATCTAGCATTCAGTCATTCCATCTCAATTAGTCGAGCATATCTAACATTCAGTCATTCTATCTCAATCAGTGATCATATCTAACATTCAGTCATTCTATCTCAATCAGTCGAACATATCCAACATTCAGTCATTCTCTCTTAATCAATCGACCATATCTAACATTCATCAATCTCGTTATTGAATCGTTTTGTCAAACATCATAATATACTTCATTCATTCTCTAATCGTTAAGCAAACATCATAGTCACCCTCATAATTTCATTTCCATAATTCAGCCTAAATACGATATTCATTATAAGATTTCCCATGTGTTAATCAATCAGCCAAATCACAGTTATCCAAAATCATCATTAAATCCATCATTAGAAACATATACGTTTATCACATACATCACTAGTCAGTCGCCAATTTCATTCTTAATCATCATGTACACAGTCCTTTATCTCGGTTTCTTTAAATGGGTCACTTACCCATAAGTGTTATCAACATCGATAGTCGTAGCGAGTTTGAGGGGCATTACTGGTTTTTCCTGTTTCCTCAGTTTACATGGACTAGTTATTTTTCTATTGGGGTGACCATAATCCTTGTTGCTTGGGCCCTATATTTCTGATATTTTTTTGAGTCCCTTCACATAAAGTCAGTATTGAGGGGGGGTGTTTGAATATTTAAAAAATGACCTATAGTATTTTAGAATTAGGATAAGTTAATTAATCATTTATGATTAATTTCCTGAGTTTTGACTAGGTAAAATAGGTCAGTTTTGTATTTTAGTAGACCACTTGCCATCCTATGTCACTAGGGTGCCTCAGAGAAGATTATGGATAATATTTCATTGGATTTTGTCTAATTTCTTTCCATTTCTGGTTTAGAAGGTGCTTTCCTGATTTAGTTAGCTTTGTCATATTTTTTCCACTTTCTAGTGGAAAAGGTAAAGCTAGTTGACTTAGAATATTTTTCCACTTGACCAATTCGGCCTCTAGATCATATATACTCTCCTAAATCCATCAATACATTCTATTTACCTCACTCGTGAGATTCCATACCATACTTATCCAATTTGTAAGCCTCTAGTACAGTTTTGGAAACTGCTTTTGGCACCTAGGGGTTTTTTTTCCTTTTCTAAGCCTTTTCTTTTTTCTCTTTCCAAATTTCCTCCAAGGAATTCAATTTTATCGATGGAATGTGTATTATATATTGTTTTCAGATTGATGAATAATATACACTGTGATTTCCACAATTTATCTGTAATGCCCCAATTTTGGACTTATGAAACTCTTACTAGTTTTGCTAAAGTATTGTTTTTATTTTATTATTTTTTATGACTATGAGGGCCTGCACATTAAAAGAGATGGGGGTACATAGCTCCTATGGGCCTGGAGGATAAACAATTAAGAAATGATTGACACATGCAAAAATCCTAAAGAAGAAGTTTGGGAAACAACAAAATTAAAGAAAAATAAACAATTAAGAAATGATTGACACATGTTGAAATCCTAAAGAAGAAATTTGGGAAATAACAGAAATAAAAGAAATAAAACAAAAGAAACTGAAGACAAGGGGATGGAAACACTCCTATATATATAACATCCTAAAACTAAGAACCGGGGAAAAGAAAAAGAAAAAAGGAGAACTGGACTGATAGTGAGGTACTAACTCAAGAGAAAAGACAGAAGTATAGGCACAG
This sequence comes from Larix kaempferi, assembly GCA_027924585.1. NCBI lineage: Eukaryota > Viridiplantae > Streptophyta > Pinopsida > Pinales > Pinaceae > Larix > Larix kaempferi. The sequence goes on along the minus strand of BSBM01000068.1, from coordinate 4,056,365 downwards.
AAAGAAGGAAGGTTGAGTCTGGAGCACAGACTTGGGCCAAGGGTGGAATGACCCCAGCCATTTATTTTAGGAAGATCTGAACACGAGTAGTGTTTTGGGAGGAGTACTACCAATTTATTTTAAGAAGATCTGAACATGAGCAGTGTTCTGGTAGGAGTACTACCAAATGTATTGCAGGAGTACTGCAGGGCTATGAAGGGGTGATTTTAGGGTTCAGACGCTTAAAAGTCCCTTAGTAAACTCCTGGAACTCAAGGGAACTGAGTGAGTGTGGGGAGGGTTTCCTGCTATAACCAGAACTAATACTTGAATGGGATTAAGGGCATAAAATTAAAAACAAAAATACTCCGGACCTTATGGAACTGTGTACCCAGCTTGGGGGTGACCGTGAAAGCAAGGAGAGGCTTGCTGGTCTATGGCTGGGTGATTTGTGCATTTGCCCCATAAATCATCAAAAATTTCAGATAAGTATTATTTCATCTCAGTTGAAAGATCTGTTTGTATCATTGTTTACATAATAGTTTATTATGACTATATTGGCTAAGTATTATTTCATCTGAGTTGAAAGATCTATTTGTATCATTGTTTACATAATGGTTTATTATGACTGTATTGGCTAAGTATTATTTCATCTTAGTTGAAAGATCTGATTGTATCATCGTTTACAGAATGGTTGATTTATTACTATAATGGACAAGTACTATGTCATCTCAATGACCTATTTGTATCTTTTGATTATAGAATACTTCTTATACCCTACTGCACTGATTTATGATCATGGATGGTAATTTTTGAATATGGATTTAATAGGATATTATCAGATTCTGGCCAGGAGGCCTATGGAGGGACTATTGACTTAGATTTTACTATTTCTTGCATACAGGAGTATTTATAAAATAGATGGAAAGTAATATCTACATGGAAGAATGATTTTGTTTTATTAATTTTTTGGGGGGCTAAACATTAGGTACATTATACTACTATTATGTTATATCTCCTACATGACAAGTGGAACCACCATAGAAGTTAGTCTTCTGATTAAAAGCTTAAGAAAGAAATTCCATATAACCCTTACGGTGTTTACTTGCTGAAACATCATTAGCACAACATGCTGAACTATATATCAACACAAAGTTTGTTATCACATTTTACATTTAGTTTCTTTGAACACGATAGGGATTATATACCCAGTCTTGCGTGAACAGATATATATATATATATATATATACATACATACATACATACATACATACATACATACATACATATATATATATATATATATATATATATATATATATATATATGCAAATATAATTAAAATTTCATTGGGAGATTTATTCCATCCTCGAGTTCGGTATCCTATGATTAGACCCATCTAGGCACTACAATCATCACAACTTAAAGGAGAAAAATTATCTAGACAAAACAAAGAGAAGAAAAGCTAAAAACAGGGTTGCGTAAGGGAAAATCGATGCACGACATTGACGAGCTCTTTAATTCTCTTTTTAATTAAATTAAGAACATAAAGCTGTGCATAAATTATCAACCCAGGGCTACAAAAGCTTATGATCTACCAAGAAAAATATATGCCAGACACTGCAACTTGGAAGATCTTAACACAGAGAATATTAATGAATTACTGAATCAGAATTAGGATATAATATTTTGGTGAATGGAGTCCTAAGAAATTGCTAAATACTGAAGGAATCTTGCAATCAAATGAAAGCATCTAACTATCAATAACATTCAGCTAAACTATAGAAAGAAATCACTACCAACAACAATCTGTGAAATTACAGAAAGCAATTAAATGTCCAATTCTAGTTAACAAGCTGAGAAATCCCTAATGAAAATAATTCATTAAATCACAACTGTAATGAAAAGGTTGAATACTAATCAAATTCTATGATCTACTTCTACTCTTGAACACTCACAACAGAATTCTGAAAGAACCTAATTACATCCATTCACTGCAGAATTTATGCTAATTTGACATTCATCATTCATATACTCCTCTGGAAATGGTAACAAAAATAACTCTGTAATGAATTCTCACCACTCATTAAAGGATTCACACGCAACTATAATCACACACCAATTCTGTATATCAATGAATCAAACCAATCCACACTGCGTTAATAATTAAGCTATGAATCTGAACACACATGCATAAAGGAAAGAAATCCTAATTATAGCAGCACGTGTCACAGAAGGGGGTCGTTCCTTCGGCAACAAGAACTGAACAGCCTCTCAATCACATGAAATGGATCAACGCATCGAATCAGATAAAACCAGGAATTTCTTATATATAAAATGGATATAGTGTTCAATAATTCTTATGCAATTGACGCTAAACCTTCTAAAGAGTCTCCATGTCTTTTATACATCAACGCTTATGAGAGGATAAATGAGGAATCACATTGTTACAACGAATTCCCCAATAAAGCCTATCTACGGATCCTGAATAAGATATTTCTGGGATATTAGAAATCATTTGGTTGAGGCCTGTGGGATTAAGCTCTATTTTTGAAACATTGTTCTTAATGAATTGCAGTGTCTGAGGTTGATTTCGACTGAGATTCATGTGTCATTTCGTTTAGAGTCTGTGTTTTCTTCTTCTCATGTGAATGTGCTTCATGTTGTTTGCTTCCATTATGTTTTTCTCTTTTCATGTCTGGAATAAGGGTGTAACAGTGCACAGTTCTTGCTCACAAGCTCTCGCCAGATATCCACCAATTATTTCTACTAAAAGTTAGCATAGGATTCATCCTTGTTAGATGCCCATGCTGATGGATTGTTCATTTCTTCTTCCCTTATCACCAGACAAAGCATTTTGACTGTAAATGGGTGGGTATCTTGCCTTTGTTATGATATTTCATGCAGCAACACTTTTAATTTTTTTTACGTGTTATGTTTGACTCCATTGCCCAACGTTTCTCTCATGATTACCTTACCAAACTTTAAAACCAATTTGTCCCAGTAGAAATCTGACCTTCTTAGTATGCTTTGAATGATTATCTTGACTGATAAGAATCATGTATGTTTGTCATTGTCAAATCTGTGATTATTTTCAGTTTTCTTGAGTTTAAGAGAGATCCCTCTCTGAGTGTGCCAGGGTCAGTAGCATAAGTCTAAAGTGGTTTTGTGGTTACCCCATTTTGGCCTCTCTGCAGCAACCTACAGGTAGGATTTGGGTGCTAACAAACGTATCACTTAATTTTGAACCCATCGCATAAAAAATAAGTGATATTCCCACATTGTATATTCCCTCATACAATCACATCACCCAGTGGTGGATATATTGACAATCAAAATTCCTATGTGTGTAAACAATCAAATCCATATGCATCAAATAGTTCCATTGATATAATCTAAATATCAAATTATTAACATGGCATTACATATACAATATCCTCACTGAATCCATGGTTCATGCTATATTGACTTAACCTCATGTCACGATACACCTTTGCTTTCCTCATCATACTAGGAAATCCATTAAGAGAATCTAACAATTAGCCCATCCAAAATACATTTACATCTACATTTTTTATGGATCATATCATCAATTGTGTTGCATCATATAAATCCATTCATAGCAATTAATGTCATGCACAACCAAATTAATGTAATGTACAATCAAGGCATAACAGAATGAATTATTTAAGTGTCAATGTCCATACTTATAACATCAAACCGATTCATTTATGATCAAATGCCCTCAAATAATTACATGGTCCAAATTGAGCAATATTCTAAAGCAAAATGGGATGCTAAATACACCTCTTCTGGAAACTTTAGGGTGAAATATATGGGGAAGCATTGACACATGGTCCAAATTGATCAAGATTCTAAAGCAAAATGGGATGCTAAACACACCTCTTCTCGAAACTTTATGGTGAAAGTTCTAAAAAATCTGGGGAAGCATTGACACATTTCCAATGCATCTTCCCATGTATTGGAGGTGGGACTATAGTAATCCCATTAGTCCTTTATGTGGTTGAACAATCTAGGCCAAAGTTGTCGATTTTGTTGGATGGAGTATATGGATGAATTAGGCCATCCATACCCCTCATATATGTGCAAGTCACTTAAATCTATAATATGAAAAGGATCTGAATTATAACTACTCAAAAGACATAGATGAAAAGCATTATGCATATGATTCAATGATGATGACAATGCATGGCTATAGACAACAAGTCCCAATATCTCCATTGTTTTAAAGGACCCCACAAATGTAGACAACAATTTGGCTTCTTTACCAAATTTAATTGTACTATTTTCCATCCTAAGCTCCAAAAATATCTTTGTCAAAACTTATTTGATCATATCACTATGATATTTATTTGAACATCCAAAAATAACACATGAGCTAAATTTCATCCCTTAAGATTTACATGTAGATGTTTAGTAGTTTTCTTTTTCTTTATACTTATATTTCAAATACACTTAAATTTCCAATTTCAATTGATTTAAAAATGTTTTAACCCTATTCTATGTCCATTGCTAATTTATGTTTGTTTTTATTATTATTTATTTTTATTTTCTTTCCAAAATATAAATTATCCATAAAATAAATTGTATATCATTTCTTCAATTATACATATTATTTTCCTTTAGTTATTCTTCACGTAAACATATATATATAGATGCTTAGATATATTTTTTAATGTATGCATTAGTCCTAGGTATTTAATAATAAAATTGCCATGTCTCTTAACATCCTTTTGCTTTGTGGAGGATCTGTAAATATTTTTTTATTGAGAGAAGTTGATCGTTATTACTCAGTAAGGTAACACCTTATTTTATGCCCCTCATAAAAACTTAATGAGCCAGTGAATCAATGCCGTATCCCCTCTGTGACATGAGATCGTTAGATTCACACGGCTCTTAAGTTGAGAAAAGCCTACCAATAAAATGGTAGAACTAACTAAGCTTTCCAATAAAAAATCTAAAAAACTGAATCCCTTGGAAAAGACATACTACAACTACTACATGGACATTATGGAAATGTCTTGAACTGATGACAGCTAATGCTAATAGCAATAGTTTTGACTACATTTCATTAAATGTGCTTGGACCATGAAACCATGGTTTCAGTTCTGCATGCTTAAATGACTTGCGATTGGAAACACTCCTGCTATATTGTTAATAACTTTAACGTTACTTCACATAACCAAAGGATCACTAATTATCTATAGGTTACCTGCAATTGCCTAGATATTTTTTAACATAAATTATAGATTTGTTATACAAACTGTGCAACGACTTTTACAAGTTAATATGTAATGTAAAGTCCAGAAGAGGCAAGTTACCTGTCCTTAGCGATAGAAAACCAAAAAGTGGTAGCTTAATTTTTCTGTACTGTGATTCCATTACTATAGTCTGAAACTGTACGATGCTTCCATGATATATGGGGATTAATGAAATGAATTTTGTTGCATTATCCGGGACTCCACAAAAAATCTATTTCTGATGCTTAAGGACTCTCTTTTCTAGGTTTATGTGATAAGTCACTGTACACCATAATGTACATGGTATTGTTAGTTGATTTTCAAATTCAATTTACTTATGTGTTTCCTCTAATAATTCATGTCAGCAAATTTAATATGGCACTGTTGTTAGTTTTGAATAGATAGTTCCAGCGGTTAAATGTAACAAAATGTGTGGGAAATACTACTTTTGAGGAAGAATAATAAAATAAAAGCTAGGTGACACTCATATCTACCGTCGAATCAAGGAATGACCACAGTACAAGGAATTACCACAGTACTAGGCTATGTAGCAGAATTTGAGGCAAACCGACCTATTAACTTACATATTAACTCAAGCATAAGCCATGCAGATGACATAGAGCTTGGCAAAGGGCAGGTATGGGTATGGTGGACTCTCAGATGCTCCAGGGTTTGTTGTTTTCTGGTTTCCTTTTATATCTGCCTGGGGCAGCCGTGATACTCTTCCATTTTTTAGGGTGCTATCTCTTTGGCTTTGAAGGGTTGTGGGATTTGTGCCTTTGGTGGGCTGAGTTAATATGTATATGTTTTAGTGGCGTTGACGGTCACTGTAACTTACTTATATTTCATAAATAAAGTATAGCTATTTTTACTGTAAAAAAAAACTGAATATGGGCAGAACAATATATGGAATAAATGGGCCAAACAATATCAATGTAACAGAAATTGACAATTAACTTTACTTGTAAATGTACAACAATAATAAGGAAGAATCTCAGAAGTTGACTTGAATTTACTTGTAAATGTGCACAAAAATTGATATTGAATCTCACTTGTAAATGTATACTATTAAAAAAAAATGGAAGTCATGAATATAGAATAAGAATGGGTAAATGTACAATAATAGTAAACAGAAATCACATAGAAATTAAATAATAATTGTAAATGTACAGCAATAATAAAGAAAAAAGTGGAAGTTCATAAAAATAAATATAGAATAAGAATATTAATATTTTTCTTCTTTCACTTTACTAATTTCACCAAAATATCAGTAAACCTAAACCTAACTTATAATAGATTTATTAAATAAATGAGAGACAGTTATTATTGAGACCAATTGAGTAATCAAATGTTATTATTTATGAGAAGTTAAAGCTATTTTATTGTGAGACTTATTATGGAGATCAATTGAGTGATAAAATGTTATTTTATTATGTTTTATGGAATATGGTCATTAATATTTTATTATGTTTTATGGAATATGATCATTAATACTTTATGAATTCTTAACGTTTTTTTGCAATCCTTATTTTATGAAGCATTATTAAGGTTTTTATATAATAAGTTTTATCCTTAATTTATGGAAAGTTAGTTAATTTATTTATAAATTTAAATTAAATAAAAATAAAATGTATTATTAACTTCTTTTATTATGTTTTATGGAATATGGTCATTAATACTTTAAAAGTTAATACAAATGGTCAAAATGCAAACGCGCAAAGCCCAAGCAAGCCCGTAAATGCTCAAACTTCAGGTCAGTGATCCAATCAATTTGAAAAACTTGAACAAAGGGAAGCCAAACATGGATTTTGATAAGGTTTATCTCACTCGAGGTTACCCTTGTTTTATGGAGCCTTACTAAGTTCTTTACATAATACTTTTTATCCTTGACTTATGGAATACTTTTTATCCTTAAGTTATGGAAAGTTAGTTATAAATTAAATACATTTTATTAAATTATATATGGTTACTTTTTTATTAATGTTTTTTAATTTATTTATAAATTTAAATTAAATAAAAATAAAATGTATTATTAACTTCTTTTAAAATGGACGGTTCAATAAGTAATTTAAAAATATCTCATAGAATGATAGTTTATAGTTTAGATTTTTAAGTTTTTTTTTTCAAAAAATATAATTTAAATGTAAAGGATTACGTAATATTAGTTGTTACACTTATTTATAATAAATTTTTACTTATTTTAAATGGAATTATTGTTTTATTATTTTTATATTGCATTTTGCTTATGTATAATGTGAAACAAATTTAAATATGTTAAAAGTCAAGTTTTCAATTGGATATAGTTTTAGTGGTTGTGGGATAGGGTATTATCCTTCTCACCCATGTTCTATTTTTTTAAGTGATATCTTGAACTCTGGAATAAAAATATTATGTTAATGACCTTGTACCCTAAATAATCTAAGGTTTAACTTGGTGTTGACATTACCTAGCTCTATGGCTCCATATATTTAACTAATTTTTTAGGTTATTTCATTGGTCCAATTGCCACCTCTTGGCCTCTCTAATCAATTGCTCTAGGGTTGGGGAGATTTTCCATTTCTTCATCTTTTGTAGCCGCACGTAACTCTTTAGAGTTTTTTTCTTGTTTCCCAAAAAATTCTTCCTCCTGAACGCAACTTCTAGATTTTAGGAGGATTTTAGTGTCGGCCTCCCCAATGTAGGATGAGTTCGGTCAATGGATCTTTTATCCTCCTCAAGTGTTGGTTTAGTTAGGGTTGGTGAAGCTTTTCCAAATCTGTTGTTAGATCAAGTTGATCGAGGTGTTTTGGGCATACTTCAAGCATCATCCAACTCCCACCATTCTTTGCATGCTTTTATTGTTGATCCTCCGGAAGCTCAAATTTCAAACGTGCGGATAGAAAGTAGGAGGTCTGGTAGAAAAAAGAAAATGAAGTGCATTAAACCAAAAGGTGAGCATGATGAGCTAGATTTTGGAAAGGATATTAAAATGCACAATGTGGTATAGTTTGTGGATAGAGCCAATTTTAGAAAGCCTTGAGGAAGGTGATTTAGGTTTGACACCCTAAAAAAATGGGCAAAAGAGAATTGGGATTAGAAATTTGGTTATTGCCCCACTGTTTGGGTTATGTCTAGAGGATGATTAGTGTTTTTTCTAAATTCCTCTCACGATGCACTAGGGTTCTACAACAAAATTGCAACATCAAATCAGTTTCAATGGATTTGAAGACATGGATCCCCTCTTTGACCCAAAATGTGAAAAGATGAATTTAGCTCCAATTTGGGTACATCTTCGTGGTATTCCTCTGGATTTTTGGTCCACCAAGGATTTTAAGCATATTGGTAATGCTAGGGGGTTTTCAGGAAGCTTATATGCCCTTTAAAGCAATGAGGGAAATGGTAGTGGCTCAAATTCTAGCCATCGTGATCATTGAGGGTCTTGTTGAAATTATAAGGTTTGTGGTAGGTCAAAGGACCCATCTTTAGATATTGGATTATGAAGGTGTTCCTTATCGATGCCGCAGGTGCCATGTTTATGGCCATATTGTGGAAAATTGCCAATTTCTTTTTAGAGCTGCAGTGACATCATCCCATCCCAAAAAATGCCTTTCCTCCATGTTTATTGCCATATTGTGGAAAATTGCCAATTTCCTTTTAGAGATGCAGTGACATCATCCCATCCCAAAAAATGCCTTTCCTCCTCTGATGGAAAGGAGAAAGTGGCTTTGGTTCTAAAATATGGAAGAGTTATGGATGGGCATCAAATGAAGGTTTCAATGGATATGTTTTCAATTAAGAATGCTCCTATGGGTGTTCATCAAAATATTGGTCCATCCATAATTCTAATGGGATAAGATTAGGTCCTCGAGAAATTATCCTTGTCCTTAGCCAAAGTCTTTATCGTAGCTCTAGAAAAGTGTATGCTATCATATTCCCTCCTTTTGGTTTATTTTAAAAAATTATCCTTATCTGATTCTATTCATATTCCCTTTAACTTAACTCTTCGTTGGAACCTCCCCATCCTTCTTTTCCCCCAACATGTATAGCGGTATGCCTAAGTAGTTTGGTAAGTTCGAGAGGCCCTACCCCTTTCATCGCTGCTTAATTGGACTCCTTTGAGGATTCTGAGTTCTCAACCATTTGATATACCTTGTGAAATCATGCAGTGTTTTCCTTGGTTTCTAATCTGAATATGGTGTGAGGTTTGGATCAAAATCCAAGTGGTAGGGTAAGCAGGAAAGGAAGATGAAGAAAATCTAATATTTCAATTGCACACAAAAAGGTTTAGATAGGCATGGAAATTCGTAAACACAAATCCATTGATAGGGTACTTAGAGCACTGGAATCCCTTTCAAGGGTTTCTAACTGAATCTTATCTCTTTTAACTGTAGGGGTTTGTAGTTGGCAGATTTTGTTTGCCCATACGTCCTTCTACGTTAGTAAATGACGAGAGAGGGAGATTCTATTGCATCTTCTTTAGAATCTCTTTTTCAATGTTGATTCTCTAGAGTGGTTAATGTTAGGGGACATTCTGTTGTAATGGCCATTGGATGGAACCGTAAGGTGTTCAAGGCTCTAAATTTTTAGAGCTTTTCCTCAAGAATGGGTCTAGAACTATTTTTAGAAGAGTTAGTGATGGAGGTCGTGGTCCTAAATATTTATGGTCCATATGCATATCAAAAACATTTAAACTCATTAATGGCTAAATCATTTATGAACTCAAATGTGACTATCACATCCTAGAGATTAAATTTTTCTTCGATTTAGAGCCAATGAAACTGAAGATTATATATATATATATATATATATATATATATATCACATTAATATTGATATTAATATAAATAAATAATAAATAATAGTCAATTTATTAGTTAAAGATCAAGAGACGTGTCCTTGTGTTATATATCTATATATATATATATATATATATCACATTAATATTGATATTAATATAAATAAATAATAAATAATAGTCAATTTATTAGTTAAAGATCAAGAGACGTGTCCTTGTGTTTGAAAAGGCATGATCACTTATATATAAAGCCCTACATTGTAAATGTAATCATCATCATATATTTATTTTATAAATTCCTATATGGATTTTTGTTGGCTGTCTTATTTAAAGTGGTTATTCTTTTTCTAAGAAATGATATTACCATTTCATTAGTATCAGCTCAAGTGAAAAAAACACCAATGAACCCACAATTATGATATAACCCACAAATTGATAATTGATAGAAAAAATATGACGATTTTATTACAAGGGTTGGCTGGCCGCTTATATACAGTTAGGTTATCAAATATTGAAGAGACATGACTCTTACATAATGATTAATAATATTATTAGTTAATTAGTTAATTATGACTATAAATATTTATTACTATCTCTTATTTATGTGTTATTTATTATCATTTTCATAACATTGAAGGAAACTTGGAGCAATAAGCATCTAGGAAAAATTTGATTTCTAAGAGACTTGATCGCTTCCTTGTTTGTGAGGAATTTCTAGACTCTACGATAATGATGAGGTAGTGGTTCTTGTCTCGTTGAGAGTCATACCACATTCCTATTATATTGGAAATTAAAGGAAGGGGGTAAACTAGGGAGCCTTTTTAAATTCAACTCAAGATAGAAAAAATATGAGTCCTATTAAGAATTGGCCAAAAGCATGGAGTTTCCTTCTTATATGAATTTGTCTTTATCAGCTGCTAAATAAATGGCTTCAAATCCTAATGTTTTGAAACAATATAACATAGGTTGGGCCAAACAGAAAAATGAGAAATGAAAGGGACTTAAAGGATATTGAAGCTGGACTAGAAGATGTCTATGAATCTGATGTTGGGGACTTCCATTCAGTCAATCCTAGGGAGCATCTGGATTCTCTTGAAGGTAATCACAAGAAACCTCTAGTTGAGTGGGAGGAAGAATGGTGGCTTAAGAGTAGAGCACTTTAGCTAGAATGTGGTGATGAAAACTATAACAACTCAACATTTAATCACTTAACTTTTTTTTAAATATATTTACATATATAATAAATTTGTTTATATCCTTAGAATCCTTCTTGTTCTTTAAGCATATGATTCCATTAAACTTAAAAATCCAAAGCTATTCAAATTTCTTGTATATCCAAGTTACAACCTCTAACTTGTTTGATTATTTATTTTTGTAAAAATCTCTTAAGTTATCCAAATTGTATTTATAGGTTAGTAGGGAGGGATTAATCCTGTTTTTACTTACTACACACAATTTACATAAGTTATCATAATTCTTATCCATGTTCAGAAGCCTACAATCAAGTGTTCGCCAAAATGGAAAATCCTTCATTGCCTCTTCTCTCGGTAAGTTGTTGATTTCCCCACTATAATTTCTTATGTGTATTTTTATTTTAACTCCTATTCTTTGGATAAGAATGGACGTCTACTAATAAAGGATTTCTGTGTTGTAGGAGTAACTATATTTAAGTGGTTCAAAGGGGGTAAGCTTATCTCTGGAATGGAAGAGGGCACCTCTCTTGAGTAATATCCCTACCTATAACTCGGTGGCTGTATCTAGGGTTTTCACCCTAGCTTGCGCAAATGAGCACCTACTAAGGAGAATGGCTTCCTTAGTAGCAATTCAGTAAATGGTAAATTTTGACAGTAAAACAAGGTAAAATCTCAGCTAGCATGTGCATCAACAGAAAATAAAAAGACAATAATATTAAAGTGGGAATTTTTCTTTTGTATTAAAAATGAGAACAAAGTTACATTCACCTCAAATGTTGAGGTTGGTGGAGCTCTTATAGTAGTCCAGGAGGGCTGCTTCCGTGCTCCAATGGGTTCCTTCTCCTTCTCCAAGGTGTTTGGATAATGGGCCAAAAGGGGTACTCAAATGGAAAAGCTAGCTCAAATGGTGAGCTAGGGTTTCAAGAGTGATTTTGGCAGCATGGAGTTAGGATAGATTGTGGATATGAAATGGAGAGCCTCCATCACCTATTTATAGGTTTTTAGTGGTGGAGTATTGACCCATGGTTTTTGGCACCATATGGTTTAGTTTAGTTGTTTTAGGGTTTTTGCTTCATTTTTCCCTCTTTTTCCCTTTTTTTTGTCTTTTTTTTTATATTTTTTATTCCCTTTTATTCGATTTTTGGGAATTTAGGGCCCTTTTAGAGGGTTTTTGCTATCTTTTGAGGAAATTTAATTATTTGGAGGGGGGAAAAGGGGGTTTTTTTGGCATTTTGGTGGCATTTTAATGGTTTTTTTGAGCTTTTGGAGGCAAAGATGGTGGGAAAAAAGGACAAATGAGTCATGTAGTGAAAGAGATAAGGTGGTGAGCATTTTTTAGGTGTTAACAAATTGCCCCCTAATGTGTGAGGGTAGGAGCTCATCGTATGGCCGATAGACATCATAGGTCCTTTATGGTTTTCCTAGGGTTTGGAGAGGAGAAGAAACAGATTGGAGACCGAAACAACAGTATTGAAGCAACTACAAAAAACAAAAAATACATAACCTCAATAATGAATGAGGAATAATCTCAATATATGGACGAGGTGGGCATACCCATGCTGGTATCAAGATATATAAAATAACAATGAGGCCCAAAAAAGGGGACCTAAACAATACATGGAAAACTGTTGTGTACATCATAATGGTCCAGAGGGGACACAAATCTGAGTCATACTACTGATCTGACCATGTCTGAGCTGCAGAATTGATACACTGGAATAATAATAGTGTTGCTGAGTGTGGTACCAGAGGAATTGATGAGATGCTGGATCATAATGACGGGGAGTCATACCCTCAATGGTACACTAGTATAGTTGTACGGGGTACTCAAGGAAGCATATGAGTCGATGGCTAACAAATACTATTGCCAACGCAACCCGAATATCCCTGGGAATCATATACTTGGGTATTCCAAAGTGACTCACCAATGTGCTAGAGTCGGGGGAAGTCTGTGGTCTTCGACAACTGACCAGAGGGATGTATACCCTGCACAAATCCTAATGGTGCGATTAAGGTGTTGCAGTCGAGCACATGAGAAATAACCATTCGGAGAGGTAATGAGGGTTCCACTCAAAATGGTCCGTAGGAACTCACCATGGATGGTGATGAGTCCAAGGCGTAGGGACCTCTGGGTCTATCCTATGGAATAGATTGGTTGGTGTCGACAGAGGGAGACCTTGCAACTATCAAGGCAATGATGTTTCCTTGACAGGAGCATGAGGTGTAAAATCGAGAGAGGATAGTACTGAGAGTGGGATTGGCATATTGTGGGGATAGGGAATAATTGGGGTCGCAAAGTGGGGGGGGGACTCAGACTTCCTTTGTTCAGAGTATGATGACATGGTTGACCTGATAGCATATGAAACTGACTTTTGAGGGAGGGATCATAGCTTAAGGGATCAAGGGAGGTGACTGCAATGGGAGAGACTTGGGGGGTCAAACTGATGTATGAGATTAGGAAACTCTAAGGATGGCATATCACAGAATACTCTGAACAAAGGTGACCGTACTGGGGGTGCTGCCATAATGTGGGGACTAGATATGATCTGTTGTGGCACCAGGAGGCACCATTAGGTCTTTCTTTGAGGTTTAAGGAGCTCAAAGAAGGGATAAAAAGAGTGCTCAAAATGGTACTGTCCTGTGGATTTAGACAAGCCCAGGAAAATTCATGCTTGTGATTGCTTTCAATTTTAAGGAGTCTGAAAGCGATAAGAAGACTTTGAAAGAATGGAATAGTACCGTCATGTGGATTTATACGAGCCTAGGATAGTGCATGCTCATGGTCGCTTTCAATTTTAGAGAGTCGAAAAACAATAAGAAGACTCCAAGGGGGTTCTTTTTCGTGTGTTAGTCTCCAAGGCCTGAAAAACATAAAAGGAAGAAATGGAGAACTCTTCTAGCCGGTGTGACTAGAGTATTCCTTTTTCGTAATTAGACTACTAGGTCCGGAAAATGGTTAAACTTATACCAGATAGACACCCTTTCATGTACTTTAACGAGCATGAAAGGAAGCAAGATTGCTTAGCGATCTTTTCATTGTTTTAGGAGTCAGAAAAGAGATTAACAAAAACTCCCTAAGTGCCTTTTTCATAAAGGACTTCTCCAACCCGAAAAAGGGATAAACTGATACCTAACAAAAGGAATAGCCAAGCAAGGAGAGAGTGTTCAATCAAGAGACATCGATGAGAACCAAGAATGAGGGTTGGGGGGGAGCCTTGGTGGTGTTTCCTTGCGGGATGGTGAATGGTGGCAAAATAACAAAATAACTGTAGTATGAAGTGAGCGGAGAGTTCATGGATATGCTTGCAGTGCCAAAGCAAGTTTAAAGTGATGGTGGCCGATGTGGCTTGTAGATCGCGATTGCGCAGTGGACAGACAAAACGTTAAAAAGGGGTGAGTGTGAGAGCAAGAAATGATCTCAAGCATCATCATGAGTGTGGAAAACTGAATCCAGCGATATAAAGAGTGTAAAAAATGGACAACGGCCGATGTGGCATGCAAATCAAGGAAACGAGGGGTCTGCGAAACAAGACTAGAAAAATTTGGGGGTGAGAGCGAGAAATGATTGCAAGCATCATCACGGGTTCAGAAAATTGAATCCGATGGTATAAAAATTGCCAATAAACTGACAATGACCGATGTTGCAAGCAAATCGAGGTGGCGAGGGGCATGGAAAAAATGCCCAAAATGTTTTGGTAAGAGCGAGAAATGATCTCAAGCATCATCATGGGCATGGAAATATGAATCCGTCGGTGCAAATGTTGTGAAAAATGGAGGTCATAATGACTCTCGAATGGTCAAATGAAAAAACTAGGTTAAAAATGGCTACAAATAAAGGTGAGCCCACCAAGCCAGGGATGTAGTGGTGGGGAGAAATGATGACCCGCGGGGGAAGAATACTAAGTGTATCAAATCAAATCAAATATACAAGTGACATGTGACCTCAAAAATGGTTGAGATTGTTATAGCTTGAAATGACACCTCTTCGTCCGTGAAGACACTTGCTTCCCTTGGTCGCATGATGACACTTCTTGAGATCAAGTTTCAGTCACACAACAGGACACTTGTGGATGGAGGAGTCATTTGGGACACTTAGAATGGTTGAAATTACCTCATTCTTGACCCATTTGATGTTTATGACCCTTGGGAACATTTTTCTAGACCAAACCATCTCCTGAAAATGAGCAGAAAAGCCTATTTTTTGCTATTTTTTCACATGAGCACTACTCTACCTTAACAAACTAGCATGTGTACCCTACTCTAGTGTACAATAGTAGCGCTCACCCCTCTTGAGTGCTACTCCACTGTGAAATAGTAGCGTACACCCTTGTTTTGGTCAAAATCTCAAAATTTGAGTAAGTTAAGTTGGTTAGGGAACCTCCTGAGCGGTTATAACTTCTTTTCCTATTCTTCACTGACTATATGAGGAGGGTAGAAGGGCCATGTGAGGGGACCAAGCTCAAAACAAAGTTATGCTGGAGGAATGGAGACCCTCATCCCCCTCTCTTGTGCTTAGTTTTTGGTAAACCCTAGCACAGTTGATTAGAGGCTGGAATCCTTGGAGAACGAAGCAGGAGACCTTGAATCTAGGTTTCGTGAAGTGCCAAGCTTGAAGGAAGGTATAAATTTATGTGCTTGCTTTCATTCATTAATAAAGATCAGACGTTCTTCTCTTTCCAAATATGACCCATTAATGTGTCTCAGATTTGATTACAGTTTGTTTATAATATGATGTCTTCTTCTATTATGAATATCAACCTTATGTATGTAGTCAAATGTGTTTGAGAAAGGTATCAAGTTGTTTTGCAGGTCTGGACATTGCGACACTGGATAATCATTGAAGAGCGAGGGAGGCAAAGCTAGGATCAACCTTCTGAATGAGGTGCCTACATCTCTAAACCCTAATCTCTTCATTTATTTGTTGTACTTGCAGAATGCTTGTAAGTATATCTTTATCACCGTAAGTTGGTAGTTTCTCCCCTGAACTATAGGTGTATTTTCCCCATAATAGAATGGTGACTCCGCTAGGGAAAGCCTAACTGCTTAGGGGTATCCAAGGTCATTTCTTCAATCTTGTTTAATGGTATTTGTTCATTTTCTTGATTAGGATCAGTTAGTAGGCTCTGTTTGACCCTCCTTGGCTCTTACAGACCCTTCCCAACCCTTGCAAACCCTTGTGGACCCAGATGTGGGGGTCTTAACCCCATTTTTCCAACTTTTTCCACCTCTACGCTACTGTTTGTACAACATAGTAGCGCCCATATGCTACTTTTCCTCTGCACAGTAGCACCCATCCTGCTATGGGCGCTGGTATGCATTGTACACAGTAGCGCCCACAATCCAGGTTTGAATTTTTTGAGTTTTTGGGTTGTGGACCTAAATCTGGGGGCTATGGCTGCATTTTTTGGGATCCCTGATGACCCTAGGTCTGTGTTAAACCACTATAAGTGGTCTCCCATCCTTGTATTGATCCTACATTCATGATTTGAACCTCTTTTGATCAATTTGGGCTTATTTGGAAAGTTTTGGGGCTTGTTGACCCAAGTTGGGGGCTTGTGGACCCATTTGGTGTTTTGTACACTAATTTGAGTCTGACTAAACTTGCTTGCCTCGTTTCCACTGGATTTGAAACCTCTTAAGTATTTTTGACCCTGTTTGTATCTATTTGAGTGAAATTTCTCTTTTAGATTGGTTTTTTATCCTCCCTTATGCTTTTAGTTTTCTTTTGTAGTGAAAGCTCAAGTGTTTTGGCTATTGTTCAAGACCTTGTTTGCATTGTTTATGTGCAGACATGACTTTACCAAACCATACTTCTTTGTAGGTCATTTGCTTAGTTTGGGTCTAAAAATAGTTTTTGTACTCTTTTCCCAATGTTTGGCATGCTTACATCAATAAGAATTTGAAAGTCATATTTGGTAGCTTTTACTGTTTCAATAAAGAAGACTTGAAAGTTTCTTTGCTTTGCTTTGATAGTAGGTTAGTTTCGGTTTTGTTTCTTACCATTGGAAAGCATAAATAATTTTGATTCATTTTCTGAATAGAGTACCTTGCAAGTGGCTTAAAATATTTTAGAGTGCTTTGCATCAAAAAGAAGTTTTCTTTTGCATACTTATTGGTTTGAATAGTTGCATTCTTAGGTTTTGAGTTTAATTTTATACATTTAGACATTATTTTTACCTTTTTTGCATTAGAAAGATTAAAAATTGCATTTGCATATGCATTCTAGATCATAATTTTAAGACTTGCATTGAAAAGAAAAGATTTGTTTGGTGGTAAATATTTCATTTTCAGTATTCTATCTCTATTATAACCACTCTCACACACCCACTAACTTTTTGAGTAAGCAAGTAACCTTTAAAATGAACTCTAACAAAATGTACTAGTAACATTTTCTTTTCTAGGTTACACTACACCAACTAGTCTTGGTTAGGATCTTGGGTTTAAAACACCTTAAACCACCCAAGATCACACATTACGCAAAAATCGTAGTTCGACTATCGCAGGTAAACCCACTTCATTCAAAGCTTTCTTGGGATCTATGTAGTAGGTCTTGTGAGATCAGATTGTTGGGAATACTCCTCCTACTTTCTGTTTTGAGCATATACTAGGATTGGATTGCGTTTGGGGACTCTTTTGGGTTTCGGGTTCAGTTACCCTTCCCACGCCTTCTGATTCGACCCGAGACTGTTCCCCCAGGAGTTTTCGGTGTGGTTGTATCCTTAGTATCTGACCATAGGTTCATACACAAGTGACAACGGAGGGTATATCTGCTATACCTAGGAAAGACATGGGAGGAAATCCCTTGCAGGTCTTTGGGAGGGCGGTTGGGTGATTCTAGCGCTTGCACCCTTAGTCATTATATTCTGGACCCTGGGTAACTATTCTTCATCCTTTGTTGATCTGTTCTAGGCCCTCATCATCCCAGACTCTTCTCCGGAAGGCATCTATTTTCCTGGTTTGATTTACCTAGGACCTAGGACCTTTGTGCTACTGGTCTTATTTTGCCTTAGAGAAATTCTTGCTCATTTGAGTAGGAAACTATGTTTAGCGTTCCGGTGAGTGCCAATCAAGGTAACCCTATTCTGGGGGATCCTTCTGCTGTTCCATTCATTGGAAACATTGGTGATCCCTTAATGGCTACTTTGAATCTTCCTGGATTCACTATTGGGCTGCCGGTTTGGTTGTTTTCCACTCCGAATGCCTTTCATGCTCCTGATGCTTCTTTTGTGAGCACCTCAAATCAAGAGCATTAGAACCCTGGGCCTTCTTTGACAGTAACATCTTCTCCTCTTCCTTCTACCTCATGTGGTGAAAGTAGCAATACTAGTAACCAGCAGTCTAAAAGGAATAGACGGGGGAAGAATAGCAAGAAGATGCCAAAACAAGGAGGCAACAACTCGGCCATTGCAAGTCATGTTGGGGGCAATCACCCTGCCTCTGCAAATCATGCAGGGGGCACCTACCCAGCCTCTAGAGGTCATGTTGGGAAAAAACTTTTAGTCACTAAAAATCACACTGAAAGTTTGTCTTCAACCACTGTCAGTCATGTTGGGGACACATCATTGATCACTGCCAGTCATATTAATGACAAGTCACCAGTTCCTGTGAGTCATACTCGAGACACCAGATCAACCACTGCAAGTCATGTTGAGGGAGTTGACATTGTCGACAAACCAAACAAACAGAAGCTTAAGTTCCTTTGTAAGTTTTGCGAGGGAGACCACCTTAATTACTTGTGCCCTGTACTTCCAGAAGTGCAAAAAGTGTGGTCCTTAGTTCAAAAGTCTTCTACTTTTGAGCAACTAGCCTCTATGAGTTATGCTGGGGGCAAGCTGCCAGCCAATTCTAGTCGTGCTGAGAGTACTGACATTGTAAAGGAGTCTTGACCTATAGGACAGAAACCAAAGTTCCCTTGTAAACTTTGTAAGGGAGATCACCTTACTCACCGATGCCCTACCATTCCAGAAGCACGGAGAGTGTGGTCCATGTATTAAGGAACCTCTGTTCCTGAGTTGTCTATAGATTCCCTATAGTCAGATCAACCTTTGGTTGATAAAGTGGTTGAACCAATGCAATATTTGGTCGACCCCACTCTTCCTTCGGAGAGTGAAGTGATCGAATCGATGCAATCTTCGACTGATCCCATCAGTCCTTCGGAGATTGATGCACCTACTGCAGAAGTCTTCTGCATTACCAGTTTGGATGTTCCTAAAAAAGGGGGTACTTCATCTGCGCCATGTGAACCCCTACTAAGCCCTAGGATTGTTTCCTTTGATTAGAATAGTCTAGCCGAGCCTCGTCTTCCTTCTTTGACACCTTTCTAGATAAAGGTTGATATCGGGAACAATACGGTTGATCGATGCATTGTTGATGAAGGTGTTTCTGTTAGTATCTTATCCGCTTATCCTTGGAGAGATTTGGGTTTTCCTAATGTTATTCTAGCTGTTAATTGGCCGTTGACCTTCGATAGAAGACCTAGTGAACTGATCGGATTCCTCCGTCAGGCACCTTTTACCTTGGGTGGAAAAACAGTCTTAGTTGATTTTATGGTTTTAAAGGACCCTGTGGACTTTGATATGATCCTCGGGCATGATTACATTTATGCTATGCATGTTGTGGTGTCTATGCTCTTTCGTGTGAAGTATTTTCCTCATAACGAAAGCATTGTCACTATCGACTAGCTTGCATTCGTTGATCCTCCTTATTACCCAACTGTAGACCAGTCAGATCCCTCATCATTAGGCACTACTGTGTCACATGGGACTTATGTGGCATATTGTTCCTTGAGTTCAACTACTACTGAGAAGAAGTCTCTGAGTTCATGCTTACCTTCTCAGGACTTGGTCCCGGCTTTTGACCAAGTGACACCTCCATCTAAATGTTTAGACATGTGTTCTATCTGGGAGGATATACTTCCTTTCGATGAAGTTTTCCTAGAATCCATAGTACAGTCTTCCATTCATTTAGATGTTGATCTAGTCGCAGTCATGTCCAGCCCTAGTTTGACCTTAAAGTTTGATCTTTCTACTGTTGAGTCTTTAGACTCTTTTATAGATCCGTAAATTGGTGTTCCTTCTGAGTTTGATTCTTCTTCTAGAATTTTCAACTCCTATGATGATGAATTTGTTTCTGCAAATTCCATCATGTCCTTGAACTTTGATCTTCATCCTGAAGTTGATCTTGTTGATTGTAAGTCCTCGGGCTTGGGTACCATAGAGTCTTCATTTAAAAACTCTTCCTTGTTTATGCCTATTGTTGATGATAGTGAAGTTGAAAGTATTTATACCACAGTGACTTGTATCGCATCTTTCTTTACATATGTTTTAGCTATGATCTTGGTACTAATGTTTCTTGGAGATAGGATTCTTAGCTGGATTTATACTTGCTTACTGGTCCTTTTCGACACCTTGTGCGACCATGTCAAGTATATTCAAAACCTTGCATGTAGGTTTAGGCTTCCCCACTGTTATGTTGCATTTGAACCTTTTGCCATCCGAATTCGCCATAGGGTCGAACCTGTTGGATATTGGTGTGTTAGCCATCTCTTTATGCATTGTGCACCAGTCCGACAGCAGAGCCTACCTAACATGGGTCACCCTAGTTAGCACCCTTATGCCATTTTGGTGCCCATGCTAAGTTTTTCTCATAGGCTCGGGAGCCTTTTTAGATTTACCACAACTTTGAGAAGAAGCCTCATATCTTTCTTCCTCATATATTTATGGCCATCCCTGATAAGGCTCCCATCTTTGTGTTCAAGTTGCATATGCATCTGTTATGATCCCGCTTACGCTAATGAGATTGATGCCGGCTTCCATGCTTTTAGCTCGTTGTATAAGCCTCCATCTCCGATCTCATTTCCGCTTAGCCCTGTATCATTTTGCCTTTGCAATTTGAAACCTTTTACCTGGAGGAGACACACCCTAAGTGTCCTTATCTTGCCCATGTTCCTTGCATTAGGCATAGCTTTGTTCCATGCACTTGGAGCTAGTCTCGCATGTCCCTGACACTTGTCTCCTCCCATTATGAGCATTCTTCTACCTTTACTTCGATCTCGTTAAAAACAATAAGTAGGTTATGAGCAGTCTTGCACCTTCCCTTCGAGCTCATTAAAAGCAGTAAGGAGGCTACAAGCATTTCTTTCATCTTCACTTCAAGTTCGTTAAAAACAGTAAGGAAGTTATGAGCATTTTCCTATCTCCTTTGAGCTCATTAAAAACAGTAAGGAGGTCACGAGTTTACTCTTTCGGGCTCATTAAACCTTTACGAAAAAGATTCCTATGGAGTTCTTTTAAGCCTTTTCAGACTCCTTAAATAGGAAAAGTTTGCCGAGCATAGTTGTCTTTTCGGGCTCGTTAAAATAATTGAACTGACATCCACTTAGGTATAGAATTACCCCTTTTCCAGGCCTTAGTGGATAATTTACGGAAAAGGTATACTCTAGGTATACTCCGGTATGCGCTAGAAGAGTTCTTCTTCCATTATTTTACACTTTTTCGGGGAATGAGACTAACTTTATGAAAAAGGACCTTTGGCATCGTTTTTAGGGTTTTCAGACTCTCGAAATGTGAAAACACCAAGCGAGCATTCACCTACTCCAGCTCGATGTGAAATCCACGAGATGGTGTATAGAGGACTGTTTAAGTTTTTCAACTCTATAAGCAAGAAAACACCGCCGAACACAAACTAATCCGGGCTCGATATAAAATCCATGGATAGGTGTATAGCGTTTTCTTATAGGTTTTTCAGATTCCTTAAATATGAAAATACCGTTGAGCATGCTTTAGTTCTTTGTCAAGCTCGTTAAAAAATGAAAAAGGAAAGGGAAGGGAAGAATGTTAAAATATATTTCAATATGATGGCAGCAAGTCAACTATCTCCTTGAACAAAGCACATGTTTTGAGTCTATCAAACAAGTTGGGTTCTAGTGTTGGCCTTAGCATAAAATTGATCTCAGAGTTCTTACTCCTCCGTTTGGTTAGTCTTCCAATCATATGGAGAATTTGTTAATGTCTCCTACATCGCAGATTTGCATCGTGGTCTCTTTGTGTTCAAAGCTTCCTAAGTCACTCTTGTGTCATGCTCACTGTTCAAGGATATAACCTATGTCGGCCATTCTGTAGTTGCCTTGACCTTATGTGTCAGCCATTCCTTGGTGTCAGTATGTTTCATCATGTGTTCAATCCTACTCCAAATCAGCTCATACATGTTGAGTGTCCCTCATGTTGGATGATGGAGGATGCTTTAAGACCTCCCTTCCAACAAACTTCTTCCCATCAACTTCAGCTCATTGTACTCTGGGAATTAAGTTTAGAGTTTCGGTTAGTACCTTGGGGATTGCAGTCATTAGTGGCAATTTTCCTCGCTATTGGATAGATGGGAATACATCAATGTCTCCTATCCGATGGATTCTTCAAGTGTTCGACGGCAAGACCATTTATTTGCACTTGCTTGAATGTACTAGGTACCTTGGGTTCCATTTTCATTATTGGTGGACACCCTCGTATTTGTTAACGGTATACATCAATGACCGGTAATCAAACGATACCTCCCATGTTCGACAACAACTCATTTATTCGCATGGATAGGTTTGTACCTTGGGTTGTTTTTGGATGAAGACCTTGGGATCCTCGATAGCATCACCTCATATATGTTATCGCCCAAGTTGCGCAAGACTGAGCCACACTCTTTTTGGCTCTTGATGAGACATAGATCCAGCTTGTTCTCTATTGCTATGTTCTCCAGTTTTGACATAGATCCACCTTGTATTTATGTGGCTATGTTTACACTTATGTTCCTCATGGATCCACGCTTGTATTTTAGTGGCCATGATATATGCATCAGTATTTGGATGGAGGACTCATTTGGGACATATAAAATGGTTGAAATTACCTCATTCTTGACCAATTGATGTTTATGACCCTTGGGAACATTTTTCCAGACCAAACCATCTCCTGAAAATGAGCAGAAAAGCCTGTTTTTGGCCATTTTTTCACATGAGCGCTACTCTACCTTAACAAACTAGCGTGTGTACCCTACTCTAGTGAACAATAGTAGCGCTCAACCCTCTTGAGTGCTACTCCACTGTGAAATAGTAGCATACACCCTTGTTTTGGTCAAAATCTTGAAATTTGAGTAAGTTAAGTTGGTTGGGGAACCTCCTGAGCGGTTATAACTTCTTTCCTCTTCTTCACTAATTATATAAGGAGGATAGAAGGGCCATGTGAGGGGACCAAGCTCAGAACAAAGTTATGCTGGAGGAATGGAGACCCTCATCCCCCTCTCTTGAGCTTAGTTTTTGGTAAACCCTAGCACATTTGATTAGAGGTTGGAATGCTTGGAAAACGAAGCACGAGACCTTGAATCTAGGTTTCGTGAAGTGCCAAGCTTGAAGGAAGGTATAAATTTATGTACTTGCTTTCATTCATTAATAAAGATCAGACGTTCTTCTCTTTCCAAATATGACCTGTTAATGTGTCTCAGATTTGATTACAGTTTGTTTATAATCTGATGTCTTCTTCTATTATGAATATCAACCTCATGTATGTAGTCAAATGTGTTTGAGAAAGGTATCAAGTTGTTTTGCAGGTCTGGACATTGCGACACTGGATAAGCATTGAAGAGCAAGGGAGGTAAAGCTATGATCAACCTTCTGAATGAGGTGCCTACATCTCTAAACCCTAATCTCTTCATTTATTTGTTGTACTTGCAGAATGCTTATAAGTCTATCTTTATCACCGTAAGTTGGTAGTTTCTCCCCTGAACTATAGGTGCATTTTCCCCACAACAGAGATCACAAATGTGAAAAAGTGAGCAAGGTTAATGACCTGCCCCCATGCTATGTGCATGGGGATTGTGATTGTGGATCACATATGTGTTGGTTTGAAGAATGGGATCATTGAAATGCTGAGATAGATGTGATGGGGAAGGTTCAACATGATTGATCATGCCCCCTATCCCAAGGTCAAGGTAATCTATTATGCCCCCTAACTCAAAGGTGTCAATGTGATGCTCTATGATGGTGGCGTCAAGGCCAGGCATTTCGGTGTAGGACCAGGAAAAGATGTTGCGGAAATCCTAAAAAGGTTTTTTGTACTCTCCGATCTCGTACTCGGTGCAGGAGGCTCCCAAATTAATGAGTTTAGGGGCACCACTTGGGGAAGAGATATCAATGTGGATTGTGGGTGAGCTGTTGGCCATGTTACCTTCCTCGAAGGCATCAGGAGTGGGAATGGGCTCTTTAAACCAGTCGACTTTGGAGGGGAGGAAGTCTTTGGACTCAACCAAAAGTTGGGTGGATGTGGTGGGGGAGGACTCTTCCTGGAGGAAATAGGAATGGTGGTGCATATCCTCCTAGGGGTAATCAGGTGTGGTAAGAGTCTCGAGAATTTCCTCATCATTGTGGAAACGTTTTGTTGTCAAATCAGTTGACGAGGGAATGCTAGCAGTAGAGATCACATAAATGGTATTGATCTCTCCTATTGGCGGAGATTATGGGGGGTGGATCTCTTCAATGGTGGGAGGAGACGTCTCGAGGTCCAAGTTATTCATCTCATAGAGGGCGACTCGGTAATATGGGAGATTAGGGCAGTGATATGAGTAATGGCCGTAAATACCGCATATTGCACAAGTGTGATTGGCACGCAGTGATTTATCGCGAGGCTTAGGTGTAAGGTCGAGTTGGACAACCGGGATGTTGGGGTCATCGTCAAGAATTTGCATGTGCTCCTGTAATGCGGTTAATTGCAGACATTGATGGGTAGCATGGCCTAACTCATCACGCAAAGAGCATTTGGGAGGAGCGTGAAATGGTGGAGGATTTATAGCAGCTTTTGGTGCGGGCGGAGCGGTGTAAGGTTGTGGGCCTCTTCCCCCAGCGTATTTGGAAAGAGGGGGTGGGTTG
The DNA here is from genome assembly GCA_027924585.1 of Larix kaempferi. NCBI lineage: Eukaryota > Viridiplantae > Streptophyta > Pinopsida > Pinales > Pinaceae > Larix > Larix kaempferi. Next base: position 4,031,259 of record BSBM01000068.1, on the reverse strand, counting down.
GTAGATGAGGAAGGAGTGGTGACACCAAGAGGTGGCCGAGTAGCAGTGGTGATAGGTTTGAATGGCTGTAAGATGACATTGGGCGTCGGAGGGGAAACAGGAGGTGTGGTGTACCATACAGGTAGGCCTAAAGTTAACCCCGGGAGGTTTAGTGTGGACATCACCGGAGCGCTTACTACTCCTGAAGGGGGGAATAGGAAGGGGATTGTATGGATAGGTGTGGGGCTGACATGACTAGGTACCAATGGTGGTTGGGGTAGAAAGGGTGGTTGATAGTTGGGTCTCTATGTATTGTGGGATAAGGTAAATAAGTCAGATATGTCGGTTATTGGTGATGAGGGTGGAATGGATTGGACTATGGAATTCATTGATGTATCTGAGTAGACTTCGGGTCCAACCAAGGAAACCAACGAGGTAGATGCCCCGTGAATAGGTTGTTCAACCATGGGAAGAACATTTTTGGGTGCAGCTGGGGCATTGGGATCGTAATAGGTGAGTTGATCAATCTTGACCACTCATCCTTCATGGGGGAACATCATGGTATGAAAAATGGATGAGGCAACTGCCCACATGGCGTACATGTAACTGTGGCCAAGTAAGAGGTTATAATCAAGTTGGGCGTTGATAACCTCTATGTCAATAAGCCTTGTTTTACCAGCGAACATGACGGGGACATTAGCTAAGAGGCCTTGGGGTTGATCTGAACGACCATCGTAGGCTCGCAACGCAGTGGTGGACGGCTAGAGAGTAGGGGATCCCAACTTATGCCAAATGAATGTGGACATAACACATGTAGAGGCACCTTCATCGATGATGCACCGATGGATTACAAGATTCCGAATGGACACAGAAACTTGGAATGCCAATGTGGAAGGTAGGCATGGTTCAGATTGGTCCAAATGGAAGGCCATCATTCGCGACTCATTTGGGTCGATAGCACCAATGGTGGATAACAGAGTCTTGCGCTGTGTGGGACAATTTTTTAAGACCTCTAATGCTGACATGGCCACCGGGGACTAAGCTAAGTCATCCACAATGTTGTAATTAGACGCAACCCAAGCATTGGGCTTATTGTTGATGTGGCGAAGCGGGAAGCAAGGGGGTTTTGGAGCTCCATCTAGCTGGACAGGAGGTAGACGTAATGGCTGATCAGTGGGACTAGCGTTGGTGGTTTTGTCAGCAGAAGGGGCTTCAGGGGTGGAGCCATATTGGTTCCAGCGGGTTTGAAGGTTGACATCAGCAAATGACATCATTAACAAGTGATGGGCACCTGAGTCTAAAGTGGGGTGGGCAGGTGCAGCGTAAGTGACTTGCTGTGGTGGTGGTGCAGTTCCTTGAGGGGGGGATAATGGTTGAGAGTTCACCGTGCCTTGGGTTGGTGAAGGATTCTGCAATACCAAGTGTTGAATTTGAGGTAGTGGGGGGGTTAGGTGGTTCCTGTGGGGTTGTGTGCCCTTGGCAATGGCCATCATTGGTCCAGAGTTGTCGTTCCTGCTCCAAATGTGGGCAAGCGTGTGTGTAATGGCCATAGACCCTACAAATAGAACAAGGGTGATTCATTCGTAATTTGGGGGTTTTAGCTTGCTTTGGTGGCCTGTCAGGGTTTTGGTTGGTGGGAGCGGCATTATTATTGTTTGGGGGATTCAGTGGCTGGCTGCCTTGTTCTAGAGGAGGGTTGTTCCCGCGGTTATGTCCTTTTCTGTGGTTTTGTTGGCCTTGTTGGTTACGTTGGGCATTTTGGTTATGCTGCATATTTTGTTGTGCGTACACTTGCCCTTTGGTGGTAGGTGGGTGCTGGGGCTGTGTAGGTGCAGGACTAGGCTGCGGCAGATAATAAGTGGGTGGGGGTGTAGGCGGTGTAGGTGTGGGACCTTGTGGGGGTTGTTGATATGTCTGTGTGATGGGTGGTTGGATTGCCGTAGGCGCTGTGTGTGGTGGATAATAAGCGGGTGGGGCTTAAGAGGATAAAAGAGTGTGCACGACCTGCGGGTGGTAATATGGTTGAGGTGCAACCAGGGGAACGTAAGCGGGGGATGCGTGGCCGAAGCGGTGAGGTGGGCATAAGGGTCCATGGGAGTGGCGGTTATGTGCCATGGGAGCATACGAATTGGTTTCTCCAGAGTGGGATGTAGCCCGCGAAAGGTCGAGGCCATTACTAGTACATGTCATGGGAAAGAGTTGGTTATGCGATGCAACATGGCCAATGATGTCATCGGCGGCATGGGAAGCCCCCGGTGCATTGTTTTGAGAGGAATCGCCGCGAGGGACATCGAGTATAATGGTATATAAGCAACCAGACTGGGCACAGATAAGGTCAAACTGCTAGGCTTTTAAGATGGCTTCTTCTTCGGACTGGGGTCGCTCGGATGCCACATCCTTAGCAATGACAGGAAGGAGAGATTTGAGAAACCAATCTAGGAAGATGCGGTTTTCTAACTTGATTTTGCACAGGCTTCGGCATCGATTTCACTCATGAATGTGGTCAATGATGTGGGTGGTCGTATTCTATCTACAAGAACGTAGGATCTCAACTCCCGCATCATAGCGGACAGGTAACTGAAAGAACTGCAGGAAGGTCGAGGTAAGGGAAGTAAAGGTTCCATGGGTCCCATGGGGCTGCTTGATGTACCACTTGGCTACAAAGCCAGTGAGAGTCCGTTGTAACAGGCGGAGTCAGACAGAGTCATCCACTATGGAGTTAGAGGAACACCATAGATGGAAGGACATGATGTGATTTTGTGGGTCTTCACCTGCCTTGCCCTCAAACTTGGGGATGTTTGATGGGAGTTTGGTAGGCATGTGAGGCCACGTGGGATCGTCTCTGATGGGGTCGTTGGTCAATCTAGCTAGGTCAGGAAGGTTGAGACTGGCCATGAATGGAAAACTAGTAGAAGGATGCGACATATTAGTGGGAGTGGCCATAGTGGGACCGTTGCCCCCAAGTGTGGGAGTTGGGTTCATGATGGGGATGCTACCCCCAGACGGAGGAGGGAAAGAGATATGGGAGGGTCCTACACCGCCAAGTGTAACGTGAGTCACCGATGGGGTTGGGTTTGGTATGGTAGCCATTGGAATATGAATAGTAATAGGAATTGTAGCTGTGGGCCCCATCGAGGGCATACCCAAGGTAGATGTGGGCCCCATCGAGGGCATACCCAAGGTGGGGGTGGTTGTGGCTAATTGGCTTGATGGGGCCGTTGTGGATGTTCCATCGATAGTTCCTACAAAGAAGGGGTTGGAGGTCATGCCAGCCATGGGGCTAGTTGGTGCTGTGTAGGTAGGGTTTTTCGACTCTGCCTCGGAATCGGATGTGAAATAAGGAGCGTCAGAGTCAGGGGATGGAGCTCTCTGGCGTCGACGAATGGAATCGAGTGACGAAGATCGAGGTCTATGATGAGTGGTGTCAAGTGATGCAGCTTTATGTCTATGATGAGTGATTTCAAGTGAACCGTGCTACGGGGGCTCGCCCTAGAGGCATCGAGAGTGTCTTGGGGACTCAATGGTGACAAATGGTGTCAAGTATCTGGGGGTTGTGTTGAGTGAAAAATAGCTCAAAAACCCTAATGCAACCAAGTGTACAGAAGGAGAGCACCAAAAAATACGGCACTCAGGCCAACAACCAACTCAAAACGCTTACTATAATAGTTGTGCTACAATAAGCGGAGTAGCAGAAAAAATGGTCAGAATACCAACAAGTAAAGGGTTTCCTAAAAATAAAAATGGTGGACTCACTAGACCAAAGGGAGGTAAGGGAGCATGCAAACACCTAGCTAAATAGTATTCTGATTCGACCAGACATATCCTCTACAAGGTGATGAAATCCAAATAAGACAATATGGATAGTAGAACCAAGTGGCTAAGGATATCCCCTTACCAGGAGGGACATCAGGTAAGACAATCCTAGAAGAAAGGAAACTAAAATACCCCGTTCATGACATGTCCAGAAAAGGTGAATCTATAGCTCTTGTCCTATCACCGTGTGGGCCTAAAAGGAACACCACACGTGGATAGTGAGTAGGTAGCCTTCGGTTACTGGGTCAATTACAGTATTCCACTCAGGCCTCCGGAACCAGTCTGGCTACTTCAATCCTCCTAAGGGAGAGGCCCTCTGATAAACTGGTTGTGATCGTGCCAAAAAATACTAGGGGGTTTTGGTACCCTAAAGGACAACCACTATGTTTCAAATGTAAGCGACCGAGGGGTGTTATTTGGATGCCTATCCCCCCGTCCTACCTAACTACAATATTCTTATGTGTTTCCCAAGTGGGGTTCGAATGTTGGTTGAGTTAAGTATTTTTTTAAGGCTCACTTGAATTAGGTGTCAGGGTGTGTGCGTGTGAGGTGATGAACCCAATCAAAAGTGCCATGCTTGGGCAACTTTTTTAACCAATAATAATGCAGAAATTTAACTTGCAATGCAAAATTTTCATTTTTTCAATGTAAATACTTAAACTTAAAAATTATGTAAATGGAACAGAAAGAAAACTGCATAAAAAAGTTGTAGGTAACTGTGGCTGTAGACAAAACAGGTGGCTGTGCAGGTGCAGAAAATATTGCAGAAAAATTTTGTGTTAAAAAAAGGGTAAAAATGTAGAAAATAGATCGTGGGTCTGTGACTGAAATGTGCGGCCTAGAGTGCGGCTGTAGAGGTGAAACCTACGGTCAGATCGCGAGTTTGTGGCCAAAATGTGCGGTCTGGAGCATGGTAAAAGGGAAGAAAGCTGCGGTCGGATCGCAGGTCTGTGGAAAAAATGCGCGGTCTGGAGCACGGCTATAGGGGTGAAACCTGCGGTTTGGATCGCGTGTCTATGGCTAAAATGCGTGGCCTGGAGCGTGGCCGTAGGGGTGAAACATGCGGTCTGGATCACGGGTATGTGGCTAAAATGCTTGGCCTGGAGCACCGCTATAGGGGTGAAACCTGTAGTCTGGATTGCGGGTCTATGGCTAAAATGTGCGGCCTGGATTGCGAGAAAAATGTAGAAAGCTGCAGTCTGGATTGCCAGAAAATGACAGAAAGTTGCGGTCTGGGCCGCGGAAAAAAGGAAGAAAGCTGTGGTCTCGATTTCAGGAAAATGACAGAAAGATGCAGTCTGGGCCGCGAAAAAAAGGCAGCAATCTATGGTCTGGATCGCAGATTATGGCTGGGAACTTGTGGTCTGGGCCACGGCTGGGAGAAAAAGAACCGTGATCTGTTGCAGAAAACCCAACTAGCCGAAGCCACAGCCAAACAGGGAAAAACAGGAAAAATACTTGTAGAAAATAAAAACTTTTAAATTTTTAACTAGAAATTCAAAGGCCAATAGTGGAGTCACCAAAACTGTAGCTAGGGTTTTCACCCTAGTTTGTGGAAATGATCACCTACTAAGGAGAATGGCTTCCTTAGTAGCAGTTCAGTAAATGGTAAATTTTGATAGTAAAAGAAGATAAAATCTAAGCTAGCATGTGCATCAACAGAAAATAAAAAGACAATAATATTATAGTGGGAATTTTTCTTTTGTATTGAAAGTGAGAACAAACTTGCATTTACCTCAAATGTTGAGGTTGGTGGAGCTCTTGCAATAGTCCTAAAGGGCTGCTTCCGTGCTCCAATGGGTTCGTTCTCCTTCTCCAATGTGTTTGGATAATGGGCGAAAAGGGGTACTCAAATGGAAAAGCTAGCTCAAATGGTGAGCTAGGGTTTCAAGAGTGATTTTGGCAGTGTGGAGTTAGGATAGATTATGGATATGAAATGGGGAACTTCCATCACCTATTTATAGGTTTTTAGTGGTGGATTATTGACCCATGGTTTTGGGCACCATATGGTTTAGGTCAGTTGTTTTAGGGTTTTTGCTTCCTTTTTCCCTCTTTTCTTCTCTTTTTTATTTTTGTTATTCCCTTTTATTTGATTTTTGGGAATTTAGGGCCCTTTTAGAGGGTTTTTGCTATCTTTTGAGGAAATTTAATTATTTGGAGGGGGGAAAAGGGTTTGTTTGGCCTTTTGGTGGCCTTCTAATGGTTTTTTGAGGTTTTGGAGGCAAATATGGTGGGAAAAAAGGACAAATGAGTCATGTAGTGAAGGAGATAAGGTGGTGAGCATTTTTTAGGTGTTAACCCTGGCCATCAAAGGAAGAAAGAGGGTTTTAAACCCATGAGCAAGGAAACATGTCTTTATTTTTTTGTTATGTTTAGTGCTTGTTGATTTTGGCTCCTGAATGCCCTTTTAAATAATGATGGAAGAAGATAGTGTTTCACAAGGTTTTTATCCCTATATAAGATAACTTGGTATTGTTACTCCCTAGGGGTTTAAACCCTAACACATACATTTGTTGAGACTGTTTCGGCCAATTTAAATGTCATTCTATATAATTAGTAAGTGCTTGAATGGCAATGAATTTCCCCTTGAATGTGGTCATGTTTACATTTTTTTTAACAATGTTTATGTGGAAATATTTATACCTGTAGCTACTTATTTAATCCACAAGCTGAAAAGGTGAAGTTGGGAAACACTTTTGTGACAATGTAGTGAAAAAAAAACTAGTATGCGCAGATGATGACGGGAAAAAAAGTCAACCTCAAACTCTAGGTTGAGATTTTGTGAGAGTTCAAACTCTTCAACGAGAGTTTAATAAAACTCTAGGCCGAGAGTTTGAACTAATCATCGTGTTGTATTTTTAAACAAACTCTCGGATGAGAGTTTGAACTAAAATCTCGGATGAGAGTTTGAACTAAACTCTCGGGTGAGAGTTTGGAAGATATTTTTTCGGCCGAGAGTTCATGCTCAACAAAACCTGCAAAAATATCTGGCATCCTTTTGGAACATGCAAATTCAGCAAGCCCAAACCCCTGCAAATTTTAGATATTATTTGTTGGACTTGGTTGCAATGGATTCATCTCTGAATCTAGTTTCCAATGATATAAATTGTTTCATTTTTATTTGAATTTGTATTTATTAATAAAAAATTTCTAAACCTTATCCCTTAAGAATTTTATTAGTCTCAAAATCATCCGAAATGAAAATTCAATATCATAACAAAGACAACACCAAAACATTTGAAATCTTCACAGAGATCTTCCTTGCCCCATCCTCTTCAAAAGAGTAATTCTAGTTTTTTCAATAAAAGTCACACTAAAAAAATAATTGAATCTTTCCAACATGTGTTGATAGGGCACCATTTTCTAAACAGATGCTATTTTGGTAAATAAAAAAAAATAATTCTCAAGTCCGAAAAACCTCAAAATATAGTCCATGCACAAGTGCAGTGTGTAGATTATGATCATACATTTTTTACCTAAAATGAATAGCCATCTCTCAAAAAACTAGTGTTGAAGTTGGTCATTCATTATCCATACCTAAAATTTTCAAGTATATGGCGTTGGTGAGCACCAAATTTGTCCCACAATATGTCCATAAAAAAAATTTAAAACAATACAAGTAGAAAGCTAATTCAATTCTCTAAAACATTTGTGTTTACTTCAAGTTGAAATTCCTAATGGGGATATGGGTTTGAAGAGGTCGAAGTTGAAAAACATAAAATTTAGCAGTTTTGTTTGTCAAAAACAAGCCAAAAGTGTTACCCAACTTCACGTTTTCACCCCACAACATTTTGTATCTTAGGTTGATTATTTGAGTATTGTGGATTAACAAAAAAATAAGTATGAAAGAGTTTTCTTTGGGCATATGATGTAGCGAGCCTTGTTCACTCTGTTTGATTAATAATTTATACAGAGTCATCGAGCTTGATCTAGATTACCTTATTGGTTATAAGCTTCATTATAAATGTTTTTTTTTAACCATGGGAACAGCAACTTCCCAAGGGTATATCCAACAACCCGCAAGCCAGATATACCAGAAACTTGTGACTCAACAGGGGCCAAGACGTCCTGAGACCCTTTATCCCAAGGGAGAGCCTCTATCCCAGGGGTCGCCTACCCTTCAAGCCTTGTCATAGCGGACCAATGAGCAACCCTACCCCCCGCCGGTTTTGAACCTGTGACCTCCTCAGAGATAACACATGTTCTTAACCATTAGGCCCACTCAGCTTCATTATAAATGTTAAGAGAGATATTTAAAATGATTTGGGGTTCTTCCCTAGATCTGTACTTTTGTTATAAATGCATACATGTTAATAGGATGGGCCTTTTCACTATCTTGAGAGTTCGTTATAATTTATTTAATTATTTTTTAACCCTTTATACAAAACCTTGGAACCGAGTTGGTTTCAATTTCATATGTTTCGATATGTCTTTCAACCTGTCGACAATGTGTGAATTTTTTTATTTTCCTTAACTATTTATTAAAATATTCTTTGTATTTAATTGTACCGTAATTTATGTCTTGTAATGAAGATCTAATATTAATATTATATGAGTTCATGTTTTAAATGTATAAATATTGTGGATGTTATGTTATTACCCCATATTGTTACCATTATGTTATGCAAATGTCTAGCACTCTTATGGATGCTAACAAGGATAGCATTTGTGTGCCTTGAATTTAATTATGAATCTAGTTTCGAATAAGATAATTTATTCTTATATTTTTGCTCATTGTTTTTAAGAATATTTACTGAAAAGAGTAGAATCCAATCGGCTTGTCTTACAGCATTAGTTTGAGTCTCTCATTCGAACCCTAAGATTCAAGTTATGGTATCGTTTTAGTTTTTCTTGCTTTTTTTTATATTTGAATAATAAATACGATTATTTGTTTATAAAGCTGTTCAGTTTCCATAAGGTTTATTTTTTTAAATGTTTGTAAAAATTTCTCTTAAATAATACTAGTATTTAAACCACCCTATTATGTACATGGGGTTAAGTCCTAGCCAAGGGTTTAACCCTTTCCCCATCGTATTAGGGTTTATAACAAGAGCTTTCTCTTATGCCATTAATTTGTCTTTGTTGACATTTGTTTTTCTTAATTAATAAATTCATAAACACATTCTTAATACTTCCATATAAAATTTAGATAAAACAAAATATCTAGAACAACTTACATCAATTATTTAATTAATAATTCAAAAGTCCTAAATGTAAAAGAATATTTTCACAGCTTGAAATGTCATTAACTAATAATAGAACCGATATATTTTTTCATATAAAAAGGAAAGTAAAACAATAATAGTAATAAAATCAACTCTGATGTATTATTCCATCCTACAATATAAATATTTATAAAAGACAATGAATTAGTAGAAATAAAACAACTCTTTCTAAAACCATATCCTAAGAGTACTATCATATGTACAACACATAAAATACTAGGATACATGAAACCTATAGCTATATTTTAAATAACATAAATTAAATAAACTTATATGTACTTTCATCCAAATTTATATGGGACAATCATGTTCCTCCCAACCATAGATTTATGTCCTGATCGTAAACCAAAACAAGGTCTTCTTCGAAGAACACTCAAGGTTTAATAGACTTGTGATATTGGTGTTTGACTAGGTTCTTGTGAGCTTCATTTGCAGTGAGCACATTGCGGCGTTGTTCATCTAAATGTTATAAATGAGGAAAGCATTATTCCGAAGAAGAATCTTCGGGTTATAGTTGGATAGTCAACTTCAATGATGGGATCTCACATTCAATCAGTGTGACTTCCTCCATCCTGTGAATGAGTTGAAATGGTGAAAAACTAGTAGCAATCTTGATATTATAACAATACGCCCAAAGAGCCGAATAAACATGATGTGTCAGTTTCACTTAATGGCATTAACGGTACGTTGAAGAATAGTTTTCAAAGTTATGTTTACTGCTTCAACTTGACCATTCTCCTACGGATAAAACAAGACGAGTGTTCTTGTCGAAAACCTAGCATAGTTGGCAAATCGAACATCATGTAGTTCTAGAAATGTCTACCATGATCGCTCACGATCTCTCTAGGTATGTCAAACCTAGCAATAATTTGATTGAACACAAAATACGTTGCAGTTTCTCCATCTGCTTCCACAGTAGGCATTTCCTCGGCCCACTTTGTGAAGTAGTTGATGGAAACAATGATATATTCATGTCCTCCAGTAGAAACTTGGTTGCATGCCGATATAATCAATCTCCCATTTGGTGAAGGGAACAGCTGTGATAATAGGGTGAAGAGGAGCCAGATGTGCTCGCATTTTCTTTGTGAAAAATTGGCATGGGCGACATTGTTTAATGGCTTCCACACAATCTTTGAAGATGGTGGGTCAAAACTGCCTAGCACGCAGTATTTTTTGGGATGCTTCCAACCCCGAAAGGTGACCCCCATCTTCGTCGTTCGTCTTTAGAGAAATTCGGTGGACACTTCAAAGTCTTGAGATATATTAAAATGTTTCCATACCATGGATCATAGGTTGCAATGAGTAAGATATGTTCATCAGGGAATGATGGATCTTCTTCATCGCATGTTACGTCATTAGGAAACTCAGATATTAATTCCACGAACACCAAAGAATTTTTTGACTTACCAGATTGAAAGGTAAGATCAAATTCTTGCAAAATGAGAACCCATTTGTTGAATTTACCCTCGATGATTCCTTGGGTTAAAACATATTGAAAAGTATTAACATTTTCTTTTACTGTAGTGGTTTGTAATAAAATATAGTGATCCTCATAATGACATACACTATAGTTAATGCCAATTTATCGATGTGAGAGTACTAAAGTTCAGTAGTTACAAATGAATGAAAAAGGTAATAAATTATGTTCTCTTGGAGTTTGTCATCTTACTAAACCAAGAATACACCAATGGTAGAAACTGATGCAGCCAGATATAAAAGAAAATCTTGAGTATAATCTGGCAGGATCAACAAGGTCGTTGACAAGAGTGTCTTTTTCAAAGCATCAAATGAGTTTTGCTCAGCCTCATCCCAGAAAAAATGGGTATCCTATTTAAGAAACTGCATGAATCCTCTAGTGATCTTAGCATATTTGGTAATAAAATGTGGAAGAAAATTAAACATGCCTTGTAAACTTTGAAGTTGTCAGATAGTGCGAGGAGGAGGCAATTTTACAATAGACTCAACTTTCAAAGGATCGACCATAATCCCTCGATTAGACACAATGAAACCATGTAGTCGTCCAGAATCGACGCAAAATAAAAATTTATTAGGGTTTCACCGAATCTTGTAGTATCTACATCGCTCAAACACGAGCCGTAAGTGATCAGGATGATCTCTTCTCTTTCCAGATCGCGCAAGTAGATTATCCAAGTAAGGTTCAACCACATGCTTGATGTCATGGAAAGCAAAGTTCATATCTTGCTGGAAAGTATCTCTAGCATTCTTCATTCCAAACGACATTTTCCTATAAGAAAAGGTACCCCAAGGAGAAATAAAAGCCGTCTTATGTTGGTCTTCGGGTTTAATTTGAATTTGATTGTATCCTGAAAAACCATCCATAAAAGAAAAAATTTCATGGCATCCACATGCATCAATGATTTGGTCAATAAATGGTGTGGGAAAGTTTTCTTTTGGATGGACTTTCTTGAGGTCCTTAAAATCTATGCACATGCAGATACTACCTTGTTTTTTATCAACTGGGACTCGGTTAGACACAAATTTCGTCATGTCGATAGGATAAATTAAGTAGGCCTTGAGGATATTTTCAACCTCAGCCTTGATGGCCGTAACTTTCCTAAGTTTAACTAGACAAATATTTAGCCAAACTCGTTTCACAATAGGATATGTTGTAATGACGTGTTCGACAATAGACGAGTCGATGCCTGGCATCTCCTCGTATGACCAGGAAAAACATCACAAAATTATTTAAATAAATTGGTATACAAACTGATCTCTTGTGGAGAACAATTTTCTCCAATGAAAATATTTTCCACAACATTGGGTTTGATGTAAATATTGATCGGGATAGTTGTTGAAATATTTTCCATATTACATTCATCAAAAATCCCTGTTTTGTTAAATGTGTAGTGGACAAATCAACATTTCCACCAAGTCTTAATGGAAACTCTCCATTCTCAATTTTGTTCAGATCTAGAAGAAAGTAGGATCTGTGATGCACATGTTCCCAAGGATGATCCAAACCCACCATAGCTTCCAGAATAGCTTAATCTTATGGAAACATAGTGTCTAAACAACCGAACGAATGGGTAGAGTCTACTACTATATCATCCATCCTATTTCGATCCCTATTTTATATACATACAAACATACATACATACATACATATATATATATATATATATATATATATATATAAATTGTAATATTGTAAACAGCCCTCGTGAGGAGCTCAAATCCAAGGCCCCACTAGTGGACCTTGAAGTTATTATTATTTTCATAAGTGTTGGTGAGACTAAAAGGCGGTGACACAACTTAGCACCGACAACTAAACTCTCTAGGAGGGAAAAGAGATAATTAGGGTGGCCACCTGAGCCTAACGAATGGGTGGTAGTTATCATCTTAGTGCCACCAACACTTAAACAAAGAGTAAAGATATTTCAGGTTGATCGTAAGGGTTATATGTATCATTGCCATAGAAAGGTAGTTCCTCATTTCAACCTTATAGATAGATTATGAGGCGCAAATTTTAAGTATAAAGAGGGTTGTAATTTAAATAATTCAAATGACGATAAGATATGTATTAAAGGCAGATTATACATAGATAAAGTTGGGTGAGGATCTCTGTGTACAAATATTAGAATAAGATTATAGGTACAATTGTATGAATAATTCATGGTAACCTACACTAGGTAAACAAGTAATAGATAATGTTATTATTATGAAGCACATCTAGGGTCTTTACCTAGTAATCTACATATACTAAACAAAAGAAGCTTCGTAATGGATTATATTCCATGATCTATTATATATATATATATATATATACATAGATGAAATATGTGGAAGGCCTACCTACCTAGAAGTAGTTCATATTATTTTAGTGAACTTATTTTAGTGTTTAAAAAAATACCTAGAGTCAAGGTCGAGTCAACCCAATCTAGGAATGGGGCGCCAACCTAGTATCTTGGGATTCTCGTTGACATCTCTCAAGAGAGGAAGCTGAGCCCTGTTTTCTTTTAGAATTTGATACCACCACTTGGCATCGTCACTACCTAAACATGTTACCACTCAATCGCCATTTGGATGGAAGGTTCTCCAAAGTGCAGGAGGGTATCCAAAGCTAAAAGGGGGGAAAGATCTCTGTGTGGGAACTAAGGGGGAATAACGATCTGTTCCTGTAGATCTCTGTGTTTGGAAAAGGAATCCCTCAAGGATGCTACCTCGACTTCTGGATATTGCGATCACTGTGCAAGGAGCGTGTAAGCTCTGCGAGAGAACCAATAAGTTGTCCCTAGGATCAAGGTAAGGAGTATTCTATGATATACTATATATATGCCAGTATCATGTGTATGGAACCGCTAGTTGATGAATGCGATCTGCTTGTGCATTTGAATGCTTCTCATGATCTAAATACTTGAAGGGACATAGTTGACCTTCCAAACTCATCAGATCTCTGCATTTACAGAGTGACATCTGTGTTTACTGAACTGAGCTGTTGAGTTAGATTTCTATAATAATACAGTGGCAACCGATGTGAAATCGGGGTCACCTTACCGTTTCAATCCCGCACTGAAAACAAATGAGCACCTTTCAGCCTCACAGTCTCTCACATACCCAAGTTCTAGACATTTTATGTTATTGAGAAAACATTATGTTTTATTTTTATTATAAAATTTTATGACTATTGACTAAGTGGGGTCATGGATGCTTGTAATTAATTACTTTGAATATTTTATTACGAATAAATAAAAGTGGAGACAAACATTCAAAGGAGACTATTGAATGAGTGTTCAATGACCTACTAGGGGGAATGGACTGTGGTGGAGAGAAATATGACACTTGGGAGCATCCTCAACTCACTCTAATTGTTGCAGGGGCAACTTCCCTACTTTTATGGTCATATTCCCCAAGAAAGTGGAACTGAGCAGGTGGCTCATTTACTGAAATAAACTGACCAAAGACCTGGGCATGCTACTTATTTATCCATCAAATTCAGCAGGAGGCTCTTCTATTCCCACCTTGTGGTAATTTCTGTACACAAGAGATTTGATGAGGGGAAAGTTAGTAGTGATTGAGTGAATTAAGACTGCATTCTGAACTAGTGCAGCCACATTGTTGAGTTCAATATTGCTAAAGCCAGGAAGTATTACTGCTAGTGCTTCTCCTAAGTTGCAAAGGAATTTATTCCATTACTCCACACAACATCTTTGCCCTGGTGGTTCAGTGAACAGGCTCAGGGGTCCTAAGGCAAGTAACTTGGCTATCTTCAGGAGTTAGTTGGGTGGAACGGGCTCCTTTGGCTGTTTGTTTCTTCTTCTATAGTTCTAGGTTCATATTGTGTTATCGTCTTTACTTCTGTTATGTTAGTAAATTAAATAGGAATGTATTTTCTATCACCCCTTCTCATTCAATATAAGATGTTTCTTCCTGAGTTAGTGAATATTTTACTTCTGTAAATTATTACTATTGGAACAAAATGCAGTATGAATGATGTAGTTAAAATAATAAAATGACTCATTATAAAATTATTTCCTGCATTTTTCCACACACTGAAAACAATGCCGTACTCTAGTACACGAAAGGATAATTAGAGTAGATCAGATTGTTTGTATGAAATGGATGAATTTAAATGATTATTTTATAAACAGAGCTATATCATTTTCAGTTCTGTAATATTGTTTCTATTTAAATAGACATTTTAGATTTTTAAAATAGAAAATACAAGTTTTCCAATTACCTCACTCTTTAAGCTAAATGAATAAACCCTATCTTTTGTTTATAGACAACAATAGTATTGAATGCATCTTTCTTTCAAACATTAGTAAAAATAGTCTTTAAAACCAAATACTATATATAAATATATATATATATATATATTTTATTTAGCAAACCTCACATATATTTTTATGAATAGGCTTCTTGTATGATCCTTTTTATTATATAAACATGTCTCAGATAGGCTGATTATCATAACAGTAACCGTATAAAATCTTGCAAACAAACCTAAACACCATTATTACAATAGAGAATAGTATCTACACTCTCGTAAATATAAAAGCATATTATCATTACAATAGATTACCATAGGTCAAATACAAACTTCAATTACGTTTACATGATTTTGAATTCCTACATAGTTCAACCCTAAGTCTACAGCCTTCTTATCTTTCCAAAGTTCTATAATCCTTTCATATATTGAAAACGAATGAATGCATCAAAGCCATACATCGAAACCCTTATACAAAAAAAAGTACAGTTTTTAGAGAAGGGGGTTTAAGCTAGTTCAATACGACGCTATTGAAAGCTTAAACAAAGACTACTCATTCTTCAACATGAGAGACGGGCCCAGCCCTAAACCTTGTTGTCTTTCATACTTTACAATGCACAAGTATGAAGTCAAAGATTATTATTATTTCAACTGTCTATGATTTATTTCATTAACAAAAATATTTACATCTAACATTGAATCCCAAACAAAAACGTTACAAGATAGTTCGTTTCATTTCCAGGTCAAAAACAAAACCTCTTACAACAGTATTAAGAAATCGTTGGAAACCCAACGAGAGCCGATAGACTCAGGAGTAAAAACTTTTCAAATCTTTAAACACTGCCTTTCGTCTTAAAATCTCAAACATGTTGCCTTATAACTTAAATACCGTCATTACATTCGAAGGGAAAACCATGTCTGTACACCATGGAAATATCTATGAGGCTTACTCGAATCCTAAGCACTCGGCTCTTCTCGGCTACCTCCAATATTTTTTTTCCATGTTAGAACGAGCCATTAAAAGCCATTACGAAATTGGTTAAAACTGTTGAAAAACGGAATAAGAGAAACAAAAAGACACTATCGTACAACCGGCTACAAAGTACATAAGTGTACATTAATCACCTGCAAATACTGAAGCACGATGCAGTAATCTGGCTTCGTCAACGTATACTGACTATAGGGAGCTTCCCACTTTGTTTCCAAGAAAACTCAAAGACCTGTCATAATTGATGAAGCTCACTGAAAACCTAAACCCTTCTACACTTACAATTTGGGAGAAGATCTCACTACCAAGTCTCGGTAAGGTTGAGACCTGTACATATTCCTTTCTTCTTAAAAAACCCTGGTCATAGCAGGTCGAGGCATCAAAACCTCTGGAGGCACCCTCGAGCAGACTGCAAACCCTAAAGGATAGGGATCTGGTCAGCCTCACCCTCACTTCTCGCATAATGGCCAGAGTGGTGTGAAGTTTGGCATACCAATGCAATTGGGAGTGAAACCCAAGAACCAAGATTATCAAGAGATCGACGGTGTAAACCTTGCCACGATATGTGGACTGTATACAATCACCAAATTTCATTAATAAGCATTTAAAACTTCAACGATCAAAGCCCAGTGTGTGTCATCACATAATCCACGTAGAACAATCTTTATACAGCTCAACAGGTAGGATTTCATACAACAGAGGTCTGTCACCACGGGCTATGGTGTAAACACCTAAAGTTTCCACGGTGGCTTCCAGTAAGCCTTCCACTACAATGATTTTACTACACCATAAATACCAAGTTAGGGTTCGAAGATTTTGCTAGCACTTTATCCACTATCATAAAAATTTACCATAAGTAAACATTGTCAACGGCATAGAGTATTACCAATAGCTTTCATTAATGCATCAAGGTCCAAGTATTTTAGTGTACACATAGTATCGTGTTAGGGTTTTGTAAATTGTTACATAACTATAACGCATTTCATAACTTAGGATATAACATACAATCAAAGAGTTATATTATATTGAATATATTGGTACAATATAAATAATATCAAAGTGGTAAAGCAATACGATGTTCTCTCCATAGTTTTTTATTGAGAACTTGTATTAAAATATATCATTATGCTTCTATAGTATTAAATCGACATATAGGGATCACTACATTATATCTTGCAAACAGTAATTTGTCTCAAATATGTAGCCTTGTCCATCAAGATAGATAAAAAAAAAACCAGGTATTCTTACCATTACAATTTTTGCAGAGTTAACACTTCCACAATGTTAAAAGATCTAAGCCGTTGCATAGTATTCAACCTTTTGTCTCACGTGAGCTCTGCAATTAGAAACTTTGAGCGTTAGCCAGTAATACCTAAGTAAACCTCGGGGCGTACTTAAGGACCCCTTGAATTCAGCCAGATGATAGATCAATTCTAGAATTCAAGCATGTATTTTATCGCATGAATTTAACAACGTGCAAACTAACATTTAAGTGTTGATCAAGACATTATTTAAACATTTGACGTCGTCTTGAAGATAAAAGACTTACAACCCTAAATGCTCTTTATTTTAACAGATGTTAAGACTTCTAATGCGATTTTTAATCCAACTCATAGTAACTAATGGAATGTTACAAGTTGTTAAGCACGTTGTACATGTTTAGTTGTGCTAAGTTAACATTTTGAGCTCAGCGATACAACATTTATTGCTACTTAAAAAAAAAAAATTAGTGAATTTTTGGGGATGTTACATGTGGTATCAAAGCACAAGTTCAAATACTAGGCCTGAAGTGGCTCATGCGCGCAAATGAAATCTATAATAGAATTACAAATTACTGATTTAATTTATTTTGTTTTTTAGTTTCATCACTTTATAATTTGAGTCTGCAAGTATGGAAGGACCAACAAAGTAGGCTGAGGATAGGTCCCTTAATAACGAACAGATTAATAATGAGCAAGGACACATAAATACAGTAAATTTATTTGTCGAATTAAATAATAATTCCTCTTAATTGTTAAGGATAGTGAAAGATTTAAAATCTGAGATAAAAACTGTTAAGGAAGAAAACGAACGAATTCTGAAAGCTCAAGAGGAGCTGAATCAAATCCTGATGGATAATTTTCATAAAAATGACCAAGATAAGAAAACAAAAAATAATGTTGAATCTGGAACTACGTCCTACCAACGTAATGATAAAAAGGTAAAATTTACTAATTATGACAGCAGTTCATCTTCTGAATTTGATGCAAGGGCATACAGGAAAAAGCACAAGTACTCTAGTGATAGTAGTGACAGTGACTTCTACACAGGAAAAAAAGTACAGGCCCTACGAAGAAATTTCTGGCGAGTTTAAAAAGATCAAACCACTAACTTTTAATGGAGAAACAGAAAAGAGTGATATTGTTGAAGCATGGTTGTACGGTATGAATAAGTATTTCTAGATTTACAACTATTCAAGTCATTTAAAAACTAGAATGACAATTTATAATTTAACTGGAAAAGCAGACATTTGGTGGCAAGATCTGAAAAGAGTTAAAGGTCTAAAGGAGAAAAGTGTAAATTGGAGCAATTTTAAGAAGTACTTTAAAAGAAAATTTATGTCAAAACAGTATTATGAGGAACGAGATAAAGAGTTTTATGAGTTAAAACTAGGTTCGATGGAAATGAGAGAGTCGTGCAACAAGTTTTTGAATTTATTAAAGTATGTGCCTTATTTTGTGGAAGAAAAACCTAAGATACAGAGGTTTTTGAGTTGTTTTCCCTCTCACATAAAAGACATAATTGAATATGATAGTCCTCGAACTCTTGAAGAGGCCATGAGAAAGAAGTTTTCTTTTAATCGTAATTTTAAGAATAATAATTTACATTATTACTCTAACAGGAAGTTTCCAGGGAATAATGCAGCAAGTAATACATAGTCAAAAATTACAGCTGCAAGGAACAGTGATTCAAGGATAAATGCAGCTTCAGAGAATAGCTAAGCAGATCACCAAACTTCCATGGTTGAAGTGGAAGGTATGTTAAAAGATAAACATGTTTCTATTTTGATTGATCTAGGGGAAAGTCTTAGCTATATTTCACCTGATTTAGTTAAAAGGTGCAATATGAAAGTAGATAAGTTTGATAAATCATGGTTGGTTCAATTAGCTACTGGCACAAAAAGAAAGGTGACTGATTATGTGAATGAATGTGAATTGTTGATGAATCAGTTTAGGACTCATGTTAAGTTGAATGTGTTACCTTTAGGTTCTTATGACGTTCTGATTGGAATGGATTTGTTAGAAAAACATAGAGTTGTACTGAATTGTTTTGAAAAGACTTTCACTTGCTTAAATGATGCATTTGAAACTGTAATAGTAAACGGAGTTCCTAGAAAAATATCTGTTAGGCAAATTTTTGCATTACAAGTTAAGAAAGATGTTCGAAAGGGGTGTAAGCTATTTGCTGTAAACGTAATTAATAATGAACAGTCTACTAATAAAGATAAGTTAGAGTTGGAAGACATACCCATTCTAAAGGGATTTTCAGATGTATTCCTGGAAGAAATTCTAGGACTACCTCCGAAAAGAGAACTTGATTTCACCATTGAGTTAGTACCAGGAGCAGTACCAAACTCAAACGCTCCTTACAGAATGAATATTCTAGAGCTTAATGAACTAAAGTCACAACTTAAAGAATTGATTGATAAAAATTATATAAGACCCAGTGTGTCTCCATGGGGAGCACTGGTAATTTTCATTAAAAAGAAGGATGGAACTATGCGTTTATGCATAGATTATCGTCAGCTTAATAAAATGACCATAAAGAATAGGTATCCTCTGCCCTGCATTGACAATCTGTTTGATCAACTACGCAGTGCAACGATATTTTCTAAAATAGATTTAAGGTCAGGGTATCATCAAGTTAGGATTAAATATGAGGACATCTTTAATACTTTGTTCAGAACTCGCTATGGACACTGCGAGTTCGTGGTTATGCCTTTTGGGATGACCAACGCTCCAGCAGTTTTCATGTGTTTAATGAACAACGTGTTACATAATTATTTGGATAAATTTGTAGTGGTTTTTATTGATTACATTTTAATTTATTCTAAGACAAAAGAGGAGCATGAAGAACATTTAAAAATAATTTTACAAGTGTTAAGGAAACACCAACTTTACGGTAAGTTCAGCAAATGTGATTTTTTTAAAGATAAAATACAATACCTAGGGCATGTGATACCCAAGGATGGGATTGCTGTAGACCCATACAAGATAAAAGCAATTAATGAATGGCCTACCCCAAAAGACATAACTGGTGTATGATATTTTATGGGAATTACAGGTTATTACCATAACTTTATTGAAGGATTTTCTAGAATAACAAATCCTATAACGTATTTACAAAAGAAAGGTAAAAAATTTGTATGGGATAAAAAATGTGAAGCTTTAAGAAATTAAAAGAGTTATTAACAACAACACCTATTTTAAAAATTGATGATCCTAACAAGGATTTCATAGTATGCATGGATGCAAGCAATGATGGACTTGGCGGGGTCTTGACCCAAGAAGGTCATGCGATTGCATTTGAATTTAGAAAGTTAAAGATTCATGAGAAGAATTATGCAACTTACGACCTTGAATTAGGTGCTATAATACATGCATTAAAAATGTGGTGACATTATTTAATTGAAATTTTTTTTATCTTAATGACTGATAATAAAGGATTAAAATATTTTTTGGATCAACCAAATATGAATGCAAGGAAAGCTAGGTGGCTAGCTTTCCTTAGCGATTATGATTTCGAGATTCAACACATTAAGGGAAAGGAAAATAAGGTTGTTGATGCATTTAGTAGAAATGCGAAAGTAAATTTCATTTCAGCAATCAACACTTGTAAAACTAATCTGGAAAATCAGATTAAGGAAAGAATCGGAATGGATGAAAAATATTAGAATTTAGTTAATAAAATTGCTGAAGGTAATGCTGAAAATTCTATAACATATTTCAGAATTGACGAAAGAGGGTTACTACTGTATAAAAACAGACTTTATGTGCCTAATGTTGCTGAAATTAAATTGTTGATTTTAAATGAATTGCATAAAAGTCCATACTCAGCACACCCTGGTTATCAAAAGATGATAAATATGGTGAGAAAATATTTTTTTGGCCATGTATGAAAAGTGAAGTAGCTGAATATATTGCTAGGTGTATAGAGTGTCAGCAAGTAAAACATGAACACAGACACCCAGCTGGATTATTGCGGCCACTACCTATTCCATATTGGAAGTGGGACATAATTAGTATTGATTTTATTATTGGTTTACCTAAAAATAAGAAACATAGTGATTCCATAATGGTAGTTGTGGACAAACTCAACAAAGCATCCCACTTCATACCTATTAAGACAACTTACAAGGCTGCTAACATTACTGAAATTTTTATGAAGCAGATTTTTCGTTTGCATGGTATTCTGAAAGTTATAATTTCTTATAGAGACTCAAAATTTATAGGGAATTTCTGGAAATCGTTGTTTAAAGGTTTAAATACTACCCTAAATTTCAGTACATCATTTCACCCACAAACAGATGGGCAGACTAAAAGAGTTAATCAAATTCTTGAGGACATGTTAAGATTGTATGTTAGAGATCAGCCAAGTAAATGGGAGGATTATTTGCATCTTTCTGAATTTGCTTATAATAACCATTACCAAGATTATGTAAAGCTTAGTCCCTTTGAAATTTTATATGGAAGAAAATGTAATACTCCTATCTCTTGGAGTAATCCAGTTGACAGGTTAATGCTAGGACCTGATTTGTTAAGAGAAATGGAACTAACCATGAAACAGGTTCAAGGCAATTTGAAAATTGCTAACGCAAGTCGCCTTACGACAATAAGGTTCTTGGTTAACAATACACATGACACATACCATGATGTTCACACGATCCAGGTGTAAAACATGATGCCATAAGTGGCTTATATTACTTCTCAAAATTCGGTTAAAATACGGAATAACTGAAAACAAATAACTAACTATAGTCAGTCTCGACTGTTAAAACTTAGAAGTAACTGTGGTGTGTTCTCCCTCTGTTTCGACCTCACCCTCTCCTGGTTCACCTTGGAACTCTGAGCTATGGCTCGATCTCAAATCCCTTCCTTTGCAGCCTGTGTGAATCTCCACTACTCGACTCGCCCTCTCTCTGATGCTGTTGATCAAAGATCCTCCCTTCGAAGAAGATACCGTGTTTGATTTGCCTCCTTCGTCTTCTATCTTGTTGTTGCCATTCCTGAGACTACTGTAGTCCTCCTGTTCGCTGATCCTTCCAAATCCTGCAGACCTGCAACTGTCAGCTCCCAGCCATGTTGCACAGCCTCTGCCCATGATGACTCTTGTCATGTCCTTCACCTACTTGCAATAACTGTATTAACTTCCTCAACAACCCTGAATAGCTACTGGGTACAATTCCTTGACTTTCTACCCTTCTGACCCTGCTACAGTAGTCGGTAACATCTCGACCTTTTTGTCGGCTTACTTCTCATCTCCCGCGATTCTCCTGTCCTCCCCTTTCTCCACGCTTGTCTCTGCCAAACCAGCCCCGTCGTAGTTCGACCAATCGTCAACTACCCAACATCTTACTCCACTTGTCGTCTATCGACCATTTCTTGTCGATTCTCGACCTCTCACAACATCCGCTATGCTGCTCCAGTTGGTCGCATTCTGACTAGTTCTGCTCGACTTGTTGACTTTGACAAATAAACCTACTCTCCACACTAGTGGTTATCGACACTCCCGCTAGTCGGCTCCCTTCTATCGATCAACTTCGACCGACCTACCTAGGCCCCGATGCTCCCGCATTAGACTCCCCAGGTGAAAAAGAACTCGACTACTCTGTTAGTCTCCTAAATTCTTCTTCGGAAATCCATGTCGCCTTTTGCAACTCATCATTCTCCCATCACATTGAGTATTCTTTCTTTCGGGTGCTACGCGTTTGCCTAACCTCGCATTCTTCGATTACTTTTGTGATCTCTTCTTTTTGTCGGTATGGAATTTGGTCTATCTAGTCGATGCTTATCACTTCTTCACTTCTGCAGCTTGACCCTTCTTCAAATTTGTACAGATCTGAGACATTGAACGTTGGTGAAATTCTCAAGTCATTTGGAAACTCCAACACATAAGCGTTGTCTGAATTTTTTTTCAGAATTCTGCATGGTCCTATCTTCTTCAACTTCAGCTTGTTGTATGTACCTGTCAGAAATCTCTCTTTCCGCAGATATGCATAGACTAAGTCCCCTTCTTGGAGCGACTATAGCCTCTTCTTCCTTTCGACCATTAACGTGTATGCCGCGTTACTCCTCTCTATGCACTTCCGCACATTTTCATGAACTTCATGCGTGTGTTCTATGAACAACTTTGCATCTACGCTCTTCCTGGTTACTGTCGGCAAATCGACCAAATACACTACTCCATGTGGGATTCTCCCCTAAAAAATATGGAATGGGCTCAACCCTGTCGACCGATTCATAGAGATGTTGTATGCAAATTCCTCCTGTGCCAACACATTTTCCCACTGCTTGGGCCTGTCGGCTGCTAGACATCTCAGAAGGTTTCCCAAACTTCTGTTTAACCCCTCGGTCTGTCCGTTTATCTACGGATGGTGCGCCGAGCTAAACTGCAACTTCGTGTCCAGTTTCTTCCATAGGGTTCTCTAGAAATCCCCCTTAAACTTGGTATCTCGATCTAATGTGATACTCTTTGGAAAACCATGCAATCTAACTATCTCCTTGAATAATAGTACAACAAAGCCTGTGGCATCACTCATCTTTTTACATGGAATGAAATGCGCCATCTTCGAAAACCTATTGACGAAAACAAGTATTGAGTCACTTCTCTACTGAGTCTTCGACAATCCTAACACAAAATCCATGCTAAGCTGCTTCCAAGGGTTATCTGGTACTTTCAATGGTGTGTACAACCCTGTGTTATGACTCCTTCCCTTTTCCAACTGGAAAACTTGACACCGTTGAATCCACTTTCTGACATCTGTTGACATCGCTGGCCAGAAATACTTCTCGTCAACCAACACTTTGGTCTTGTAGATGCCAAAATGCCCTGCTAACCCGCCATTATGAAATTCTCGGATTAGGTTCTCTCTTACTGATCCTCTGGGAATACACAACTGACTTCCGCTGAACAGATAGCATTCTTGAATGAAATAACTCAAATATGGTGTCCTGTCGATATTCTAAGGTTCATGACAAGCCTTCCATGCTTTCACAAAATCCTCATCGGTCTCATACTCCATATTTATCGACTCTATCCCTGTTTCCTGAACTGTCATCATGTTCAGTAGTGCAAATCTCCTGCTCAATGCGTCACCAACTTTATTCGACTTGCCTGACCTGTGTCGCAACACAAATGTATACCTCTGAAGTAGCTCCACCCACTTCATGTGTTGCTGATCCAATTTCAACTGAGTGTTCAAGTACCTTAGTGCTTGGTGATCTGTGCATAACACAAATTCCTTGGGAAATAAATAATGCCTCAACTTCTTCAATGCTTGAATGATAGTATAAAATTCCTCGTCGTAGACTGAATATTTCTGCTTCTCCCCATTCAACTTTTCACTAAAGAATGCAATTGTTCGGACCTCCTAGCTCAACACTGCTCCAATTGTCGTTCCACTTGCATCACAATCGACTTGGAAAACATTGTCAAAGTCTGGGAGCGCCAAGACTGGGCTCTCAATGACCTTTTCCTTCAACTCTTCGAAAGCTCTCTTGGCTTCATCCGTCCACTTGATCCCACCCTTTCTCATGCATTCTGTCAATGGTGTACAAATTTGACTGAATCCCTGAATGAACTTCGAATAGGAACTGAAAAGTCCATGGAAACTCCTTACTCCAGTCATACTTGTTGGTTCCATCCAATCTACTATTACCTTTACCTTCTCTGGGTCCACCACCAATCCTTTACTCAAGATTACAAACCCTAAGTACACCAACTCCTTTGTCATGAAGAAACACTTTTGCAGGTTCACCATCAACTTCTCTTCCCGCAATTTCTGCAATACTTGTCGAATGTGCCACAAGTGCTCCGCCTTGGTTCAACTGAACATTAGAATGTCATCTAAATAGACTACGACAAACTTTCCAAAAAATGGATTCAACACCTCATTCATCAATGTCATGAATGTGCTGGGTGCGTTAGTCAACCCAAATGGCATGACTAACTACTCGTACAACCCTTCTTTTGTCTTGAATGTTGTCTTCCATTCATCTCCTTCTTTGACCCTAATCTGGTGATAACCACTCTTCAAGTCTATCTTCGTGAAGTATGTGGCTCCACTCAGGAAATCCATCAAGTCATCCATTCTCAGTAATGTAAACCGGTACTTGATCTTGATCTTGCTGATGGCTCTAGAGTCTGTACACATCCTCCATTCTCCACCCGTCTTTGGGGTCAATACCGCTAGTACTGCACACAGGCTCAGACTTTCTCTGATCAACCCTTTCTCCAACAACTCCTAGACCTGTCGGTTGAGTTCCTATCCATCTGTCGAAATCATCCTATACGATGCTTTATTTGGAAGACTCAAACCCGGAATCAAGTCGATTTGATGGGATATGCTCCTTGTCGGCGGCAATCTCGTCAAATTCTCATCAGCCATTATGTCACTAAACTCTTTGAGCAAATCCTCAATTTCGACCGGAATATCTTCCCGTCTAGTCATCCACTCGACATATGGTCCTTTTGGAATGATCGCAAAAAATATCGATTGTCTCTCCTCTTCTGCGAGGAATTCCTTCACGGTGCTCATCAACACTCGCTTCTCCCAAACATTGCTCTCGCCGCACTTACCGTCGGCTTGCTTTTATTGCCTCAACTTAAGAGACCTTTTAACACCATTCTTCCATACTGTGACTTTGTTGGCTTGACCATCATAGATCATTTTCCAATCATATTGCTATGGCCTTCCTAACAACAGGTGGCATGCATCCGTGGGAACTGCATCACATAATACACTGTCCTCTAATCCTTCAACTCAGAAGTTGATTAGGCACTGTCTGGTCACTTTGACATGGTGTCCTTTCTACAACCATGATATTTTTTAGGGGTGTGGGTGTTCTCGACACTTCAACCCGATCTTGTCGATGACTTCTGTCGACACAAGATTCTCCGTGCTTCCACCATCGACTATGGTTTTGCAATGCCATTCACTGATCTGCACCTTCGCTCGAAATATCTCCTTATGTTGTGCCGGCTTTGTTGCGTTGCGTTGATCTTCCAGGATCAAATCTCTCTGAATTGTCAGATTCCGGTTCTTCTTCTTTTCACCTCCACTGCTATCGGATGCTAACTCTTCCCTCTCGTCGACTTTCTCATCCTTTTGACGTATGGGTTTTGACTCCTCTGCAGCATGAAGGTTCTTTTGGCACTCATATGCCTTATGTCCCGTTCCTCAACACTTGGAACAGATTATGGCTGGTCTATTAGATCCTTTCTTGTCGGATGGACCGCTTCAACTATACGCACCTCGACTGTGGTTCTCATGACCATCGCATCAACTCTCTTGCAATTTCTCTCGTGCTGATGTCCCTTCCATGTGTCAGCTATCTTCGACACCTTCCTTCCTGTACCCGCTACTCTGGCCTTTCATGGAGATAGTTTTTGCACCCTGACCAGTCATTCTGCCTTTGGTCGTTGTGGATTTCCTTGACATTCTCTCTTCTACCTTCAGAGCTAACTAGTAGGATTTACCGACTGCTCTGAACTTTGACATGCTGAGTTCATCTTGAATAGAATATTTTAAGCCGTTCACATACCTGGCGACAACTTCTCTCCTTCATCTGTTTGTCCTGACCGAATCGACAATTGATAGAACTCCTTCGTGTACTTCTTCATGGTCATTTCTTTCTGTTGAAAGTTTTGTAGCTTCCTAAACAAGGAAATCACATGGTCATTCAGCAAGAAATTCCCCTTAAACTTGGAAACCATTTTGTCCCAAGACTTGATTTTATCCTTGCCTTTCTTGAGTCTCTCAACATGTACGTTGTCCCACCATAACAAGGCATGACATTTCAACCTTAGACATGCAGTCTTAACCCATTTAGGGTCCTCGATTTGCTTGATGTTGAAGTATTTCTACATTTCTCTAAACCAGTTGTTCAAGTCTTCCAGATCCAGGCTTCCTGAGTAGGTGCGAACATCTATCTTTGACCGACCCCTCATATCTGTCAGAAGCTTGATGAGTTTTTCTTCTGGTTCTTCTGCCGCGGCTTCCCGAGCTTCCACTTCTTCGACTTCCTCATCATTGTGGTCTAGCAAATCAAGAATACAACCACGCCTATGGCTTTCTTTGATCGCTGCGAATTCACTTGTCAAAGTTTGCATCAT
Source organism: Larix kaempferi (assembly GCA_027924585.1). Lineage (NCBI taxonomy): Eukaryota > Viridiplantae > Streptophyta > Pinopsida > Pinales > Pinaceae > Larix > Larix kaempferi. The sequence continues at coordinate 4,004,153 of BSBM01000068.1, read as the reverse complement.
TCTGATGCATTCGTCGAACATCTCACGATCCACTGAGATGGCTGCTGCACCATGTGCTCTTCTCCCCTGGACATTAACGCCTCTATGAGCCATTTCCAGCCTCTGCTAAAACTCTCGCATGTCTAATCACAACTGTACTTTAAACAAGTCATGTACAACTCTACCCAACCGCAGCTGGAGTTGTCCAACTCACTTGCAGGCTCAATATCACGAACGTTCCACGAACTCGAAGAATTCTTCTACGCTGATACCAAATGACGCAAATCAGGTTGGTATAGTTGTCTTCCAGTTGGACTTTCTTCCAGGCTTTCATACCAACTAATGCAAGTCAGGTTGGTATAGTCATCTTCCCAACCGGACCTTCTTCCGGGATCTGATACCAACTGATACAAGTCAGGTTGGTATAGTCGTCTTCCAACTGGACTTTCCTCTGGGCTCTGATACCAACTGACACAAGTCACCTTACGGCAATAAGGTTCTTGCTTAACAATACACATGACACATACCACGATGTTCACACGATCCAGGTGTAAAACATGATGCTAGAAGTGGTTTATACTACTTCTCGCAATTCGGTTACAATGCGGAATAACTAAAAACAAATAACTAACTACAGTCGGCCTCAGTCGTTACAACTTAGAAGTAACTATGGTGTGTTCTCCCTGTGTGTCGACCTCACCCTCTCCCAGTTCACCTTGGAACTCTGAGCTATGGCTCGATCTCAACTCCCTTCCTCTGCGGCCTGTGTGACTCTCCACTACTTCGCTTGCCCTCTCTTTGATGTTGTTGATCAAAGATACTCCCTTCGAAGAAGCTCCCCTGTCTGATTTGCCTCATTTGTCTTCTATCCTGCTGTTTCCATTCCCAAGACTAATGCAGTCCTCTTGTCTGTCGATCCTTCAGAATCCTGTAGACCTAGAACTGTCAGCTCCCAGCCGTGTTTCACATCCTCTTCCCATGACGACTCCTGTCATGTCCTTCACCTACTCGCAATAACTGTATTAACTTCCTCAGCAACCCTAAATGACTACCAGGTACAGTTCCTTGACTTTCTTCCCTTCCAACCCTGCTACAGTAGTTGGTCACATCTCGACCTTTCTGTTGGATTACTTCTCAACTCTTGCGGTTCTCCTGTCCTCCCCTTCCTCCAGGCTTGGCTCTGCCAAGCCAGCCGCGTCGTAGTTTGACCAATCCTCAACTACCCAACATCTTACTCCACTTGTCGTCTATCGACCATTTCCTGTCGATTCTTGACCTCTCATAACATCCGTTGTGTTGCTCCAGTTGGTCGCATTCCGACTGCTTCTTCTTGACTTGTTTACTTTGACAAATCAACCTACTCTTCGCACCAGTGGTCATCGACACTCCCACTGGTCGGCTCCCTTCTGTCGATCAACTTCGACCGACCTGCCTAGGCCCCGATGCTCCTGCATCAATTACGCAAGATAGACAGAAAATTCAAGCAGATCTAAAAACAATTTAGAAAGAGTTTTAGGTGGGTGAACATGTGCTCTTAAAGGTAAAACCTAAGAAGAGTTCCCTAAGACTAGGAAGCTGTGCTAAATTAGCACCAAGATATTGTGGACCTTTTGAAATCTTGTCCAGGGTAGGACCAGTGGCATATCAGTTGGCATTGCCACCAAATCTTCAAGTACATAATGTATTTCATATCTCTCTTTTGAAAACGTATGTGCATGATTATACTCATGTGATTAATTGGAATGATGTACAAGTGGAACAAGAAGGCGATTTTCTGGTGGAACCGGACTGTATCCTTGACAAGAGGGAAATTTTGCTTCGTAATCGTACCATTGGACAGGTTAAGGTGCAGTGGAAGCACCTTGGTCCAGAAAAAGCAACTTGGGAATTGGAAAACAATATGCGGGTGGAATATCCAATGTTGTTCCAGGAGGAACAAGAGGATGATGAATAAAGAAACATCGAGGACAATGTTGAACTTAAGAGGGGGTGTGGTAACACCCAAAACATACCTCCAGGGTCATGGAGAGGCAGGATCAGGTTAACTACTAACCACTTTAAATTGGTGCTACTAACCCAGCACAGCCTAAGAGGGCTCTCTCTACAAATTTATAAAAGACTGAAAATATTCAATAAAATTGCAGCCATGATAAACATACAACATTGATAGAAGACTGGAAACAATTGATGATAAACACACAGCCTTCTCATCCAAGATATTCAAGCAAAGCATGCATAGAAGGTCAGATTTATGATGGATAATTGGCCTTAAGGTTTGGGAGGACAATTAGAAGAGAAACTGTTGGGCAATGGAGTCAAAACATGATTCATAAAACAAATACAGTGCTGCTGCATGAGATATCCAAAAAGAGGCAAGGTAGCCACCAATACAAAGCATGGAAACATGAATTCTATATTGATTTTAGTAGAAAATAATTGTGGAATGCTTGGTATGATCAAAATGGAGCGTAATTTCTATGAATTCCATCCAGATACTACACTGAACCAAACATGAAAGAGAATTACATAATGGATTAACAATGAAAGGAGACACAATTCACATGGGAAAAGAGAAGAAACAGACCATAAGGAGAATGACATGGGAATCTCAGTCGAAATCCAGCTTTAGGAACTGCAAATATATTAAAGACAATGTTTCAAAACAGAGCAGAGCTATCCCAGGCCTCAACCCCTTGATTTTCCAACCCTTTGCTCCTCTATTACAAGGACATTTATAGGCCCTCAGCCTTGAATTGGTTCTTAGGAGATAATTAAAATTAAGCTGCCACCTCGACAGCCTCAAATGTTGGAATATTACATACGCATCAAGTCCAAAACAGACTGATTAAGACAGGAAACAAAAATACCATGAGTAGGACGCCACCTTACTCTTGAATCTTCAATTGGACCTGAGGGTCAAAGAAGTCTTCCCCTTTCAAAGAGCTATCAGATTATGATTCTTCTACTAGAGGGGAAGGTGTCACCTCGTCAATGGAGATCACGAAATCCTTGAGAATCTCGGTGTCCTGCTAGATGCCTTGTTTAACTTCAGGGGTCTCTTTCGTCCTTCGACGTCAAACTCTTTTGCACACCCGTCGTCCTTCGGGCTCCTCATCTCCACTAGTGGTGTTGGATTCCATGTGGTCGAATACTACAGGAGATGAAGGAGCATGCTCTTCCTCCACCTCAGACCATGCATGCTCAGGCATAAAAACCACTTGGGATTCCTTCTCTTTCTCCATGACCGGTTTCTAACTAAAAAGTATTCGGGCTTCCAGGTCGCGCCACCTTTCCCATACGTTGATCCCAAATAGGGGACGGAAGGGCCATGCCTATAACTGCAGTGATGATGACAGTAGCTATGTGTGGCCGCATTCGCCATGATGAACTGATTGAACCTCCCAGTCAAGCAACAATGATGCTCAAGGCTTGAGCTGACATGAAAAATGGAGAGGCATACGATGGCATTGATGTGGCTTCCATCGGATTCGTAATTATCTTGATGACAATGGACATGTACTTTAGTCTGCCTATCCATTTGACCTTATCTGCGTCATAACTTTTCACCTCATTTCCCACCCGACTGTCGAATGACGTCGGTCATCTCATGCTCACAGCCTTTTAGGCCATCTTATAGCCTGTTCAAGTAATTTTCTCTCTTCCCTGCACCTTTATCACCTGCTGCTCTTGCTCTTCTACCTCTGTGGTCAACCAGATTATAACCTGCCATACTTACCAACATCGCAGCAATGCTTATAGCACCCTCAACTTCGCAATTCCATCACCTTCACTAATTGTGGTGACTGACCTCTTTAGCCTTCGGCCCCAAGTTTAATACAGGAAGTTGGAAAGGTTTGGTGGTTCCCAAGGAGAAAACCCACCCATGCGCAACGATGATGAACTCTCTTGGATCAAACCCTTGGACTCGAGCATTTGGGACACAGGAATTCCAGGGAACTTCCAACGGCCAAGGCATTTTCTGGGCAAATAGCTGAACTGCCCTATGCACCTCTGAACCCTCCAATTTCTTTTTAATCCCTGGCACCGACAGCCAAGACCCTGTACCAAATGCATCAAAATCCCATCTTCCTGGGCGCTTTTAATCCTAGCCCCTCCAAGCAATGGTTCTTCGTCCATTCTTTACCGTAAATAGGCTTAGGTTTGCAAAAAACGATGGCTATGAAGCCCTACCTATCCCTGGGAAACCCTGAGAATGGATTCTCCTATCACTTTCTTCACATTCCCCATGCCAAGAGACTTCTGACCCTGACAGGTCCAAAGAGACAAATTTGCACCTTCGTGTGCATCTTTATATATATATCCTTTCTCTTTTAGACTCTGGCCTTCTTTGCTGGCTTTCCAAGATTTTCATTCGTTGATCCCTCATGCACTGATCTCAACCATCCATATCCAGTCCCCTTTAGCTGATTTGACAACCTTTATCCCTTCGTCGTTGGATCGTCCCTTTATTATGATCTTGATCGTCCATATATTAACACTGCAACCCATAAAGTGGTGTTGCATCCATATAAGCCGGTTTCCATTACCACTTATCTCCCACACGACGAGTCTTAGTGCTGACAACTGGAAAATGGTTCTATCCATCGCAATCACCATCTTGTTTATCCAGTGCACATATCCTCGACATGACAATCAACAAGGACCTTTGATCCCCCACAAAACAATCTAAGCCATTTCTTTTGTCACATTGCACTTACACTTCTCCGCACTCCCCTTTTACCATAGGATCCTCTTCAACCTACTCTGGCCGTCCATGTGGTCGGAAGCCTTACCTTTAAGCTATGGCGGTATCGCATGCTCCTGAGAGGGTTTTAATTACCACTTACCTCGCCATGCGCCGCATCCTACGGCCGCCACTTGTCTGGCGGCATTGCCCATCGCAACCACCTTTTATGCATGTTTCCCACACACTTTGGCCATGCGATGATCAATGAGGGATGTTGATCTCCCTTTCATTCCCATCCGATGGCGGAAACCTGCATGATGGTTAGCCTTTGAAATATTTGGCCTCGGGCTATAGAATTTGGCTCCCTTTGGCCATTTTGGTTGCGCTTTTGCCCTTCTTTTGGAATTTTCTTTAGCCCTATTTATATTTGATACCCCCAAGTCAACCCTTTCTCATGCCTTAGCACCTAGTCATGGAGAATGAGGCAATTTCAGGCCTTCTCTTGAGAAATTTTAGGCTATTCCTCCATTTCACCCCATTCCCTATGCTAGAAAAACTAGGTGCTAACAGGGTGTTTGTCACATACCCAAGTTCTAGACATTTTATGTTATTGAGAAAACATTATGTTTCATTTTTATTATAAATTTTTATGACTATTGACTAAGTGGGGCCATGGATGACTGTAATTAATTACTTTGAATATTTTATTATGAATAAATAAAAGTGGAGACAAACATCCAAAGGAGACTGTTGAATGAGTGTTCACTGACCCACTAGGGGGAATGGATTGTTGTAATATCCCCATTTTGGCCCTTGTAATATTTTGGTCTATAATGTAAATATGGTATGCATATTATGTATGATTCCTAGCGTGGAGCTCAAGGCCAAGGCCCCGCTAGTGAACGCTTGACCTTGAAGAAGCAAGTATTGGATATTATGCTACCCATATGCTAGTGACCCATGGGAATTATAAATATGCATTTTAATATAAATGCCCACAACTAGCTATGCAATGCAACAAGAGATGGGGGCACAATGTTTACAACGAATTGGGAGGGAAATATTCAAACCCTTGAGCCAATCAAGTCAAGGTAAGTGTCAATGAGATAACCCATGAACCCTCAACTACCCATGTTGACTTTTGTGCCCAGTCATTCATTTCTCACAAGAGTTGGTTGAAGTAGTTAATGCCTTGGGGAATGGAGAAGTATGGCTGTCCAAATTCGAGTATGGGAAAGCCACCCTTCCTAGAATTCCGTGTTTGGATTCTTGAGCAAGAAAGGAGCCACGAAATTGCCCCCAAACCATTATTCACCCATCAGTTTGCTCTCTCATGAGTTGGGAGCTACCTGGGCATTTTCCTCCATCAATTTCCTTTGTTTTCCTTCATTTTCCTAGCTGGGAAGGGCGTTTTTATGTTATATAATAGTGGGGAAGAAGGGAAAACGATTTGGGGGTTTTATTGAGGCCGTTTTGGTCCACTGGATGCTCATGCATCTGTGGGAGAAATCGGTTGTCTTCCCTGGGGTTGATTCCCTCTTCCCACAATCTGTGTTGTGTGTCAAATGTTTTGGGGACAAACCCATAGGCCCTACTCTGTGAATCCCATTGTTGAAATGTGTATCCATGGCCAGTTTTGAGTGTTGTGTGTAAATGAATGTTGCGGTTGAGATGGGTATTCATTTCTTTGGGATGTGCAGAGCTTGAGAGTCCCCTTTTCCTTGTAGATATCATGCCCAACTCGGGGGTGGTATCTGAGTGCTGAAAGAATATAGGCTGGGAATGTTAAATTTTGAGCATTAATTCACAATACTCTAGGATCTTTACTGAGAGAATAACATGTATAGTATATCAATGCATATCAATCATAACAAGCATGTCAATCATCACAAGAAGTGTTGGCTTGGTTTTTCAACCACGCTTTGTGCAATGGGAACCTATCAACAATGTGATAGCAGTTTCAATATTGAAAGCAAAAACAATTATAAATTAAATCTAAATCTAAACTAGCATGTGCATATAACAAATAAATTTTTTAAAAATGATTCAAGAACAAGAAATAAAAGAATAGATGTTTTGTATTAAGATACCTCAAATGGTGAGGATTTGTGTTGAGCAACTCCCAAGGTGAGTAGCTCCAAGCTCTAAAGGTCTCTTCTCCAAGATGCTGAAAATGGCCAAAAGTCTCATGAGAGATTTTGACAGCGTGAGCATAGGATGATGGATGGATGGAAAGTGAGCAGCCCCTACCACCTTTTTATAGTTTTTGGTGGTGGGGAATACCATTATGGTTTTGAGGAAACCGATGGTATTGACCAACATGGTTTAGGTACCTTTTCCCTCCTTTTTCCTTTTTTGAATATTTTGAATATTTTTATTCCCTTTTTAATATTTTTGGGAATTCTGGACCCTTTTTGAGGGTTTTTTATGTTTTTTGAGGAAACATATTCATTTTGAGGGGAAAAAGCGGTGTATTATGGTCTTTTTGTGACCTTTTGATGGCTTTAGAGGCTCAAATGGTGGAAAAGTGGACAAATGGGTCATGTGAATAATGAAATGAGCTAGTGAGCAATTTTTGGGTGTTAATAGATTGCCCCTTGATGTGTGAGGGCAGGAGCTGATCGTATGGCCGATAGACATCATAGTTCTTTTGTCTTTTTTCTGGGGTTTGGGGAAGAGAAGAGACTGGTTGGAGACTGGATCCATGGCCCTTGGAAGCTACAGAAACAAAAAATATTACATGGCCTCAATATGAATGAGGAATAATCTCTGATAATGGATGAGGCGGGAATACCCATGCTCGTATCAAGACATATACATAACAATTAGTCCCAGGAAGGGGGACCTAAATAAAAAATCTGCGGGTACATCATAATGGTCCAAAGGGGACACTATTTTTGGATGTACTCATGATCATAACATGATTGATCTCAATAACTGATACACTGGAATAAAGCGACAACCATTCTGAACAAGGTCTCAAAAGGGTTGATGAATTGCTAAATCTAAAGGTGTCCAACATCTGTAGGGACTCAATGACTCTGAGTAAACTCTAAGGAGTATATGTAACTGTATACTCGAGGGAGTATAAAACTGGGGTACATCTGAATACTGTCGCCATGCGCAACCCATATATCTATAGAAAAAATGTAACTGGTTGTTTCCATAGGTAAAATCTCAAATGTGGAAGAGTCAAGTGGTATCCGGGGTCTTCAACCAATAACTGAAAGGACCAATATCCTGTGCGAGTCTCGATGATGTGATCAAGGTGTTGAAGTCGAGCATGTGAGAAACAACCATTTGGTGAGGTACTGAGGACTCGTCTTGAAATGATTCATAGGCACTCATCATAAATGGTGATGAGTCCAAGACACAAGGACCTCTAGGTCTATCCTCTGGAATAAAATTGGTTGTCGTCAATAGAGGGAGACTAGCAATTGACAAGGCAATGATGTTTCCTTGATAGGAGCATGAGGTGTATAACTGAAGTGTGGTAGTACTGATGGTAGGACTAACATACTTGTGGGGATGGAAAGTAACTGGGGTCAAAGAGTGGGTAGACTCAAGGGTATCATAGCTTTTAGGGACTAAAGGGTATGGATTGACTATGGGGGGTCAAGCTGTTGGGTGTTGTCAACGAATTCTCAGGGTGACATACTGCAGAATACTCTAAACAAAGGCGACCAAAATGGGGAAGCTTCCATATGAGTAGACGTGATCTGTTGTGGCGCCGAGAAGCACCATTGGGTCCTTCTTCATAGTTTTAATGAGCTCCAAGAAGGGATAAAAGTGTGCTCTGTAATGGTACTATCCTGTGGATTTTGTGAGCCCAGGATTGTTCGTGCTCATGGGTGCTTTCATTTTTAAGGAGTCTGAAAATGATAACAAGACTCTGCAGTGGTTGTGAGTACCATCCTGTGGGTTTTTACGAGCCTAGAATGGTGATTTCTCATGGTCGCTTTCATGTTTAGAGAGTCTGAAAGTGGTAAGTGGACTCCATTGGTGTTATTTTTCGTAAGTTAGTCTCCAAGGTCCGAAAAAGCATAAAATGATGCAAATGGAGAACTCTTCTAGCCGATGTGACTAGAGTATTCATTTTTCGTAATTAGTCTACAAGGTCCGGAAAAGGGGTAAACTTATACCAGGTAGATGCCCTTTCAGATACGTTTAGCGAGCATGAAAGGAAGCAAGGTTGCTCGACGATCTTTTCATTGTTTTAGGAGTCAGAAAAGAGCTTAACAGAAACTCCCTAAGTGCCTTTTTCGTAAACGGGATTGCTCAGCCCGAAAAAGGGGTAAAACTATACCAAACAAAAAGGGATTGATGAGAGCGAGAAAAGGTCTCAAGCATCGTCATTAGTGTGGAATACTGAATCCGGTGACATAAATATTGTCAAAAAAGGGGCAACGACCAATGTGGCACGCAAACCGAGGTGATGAGTGGCATTTTGCAAAAATGCCCAAAAAGTATGGGGTGAGAGCGAGAAATGATCTCGAGCATCATCATGAATGCGAAAAACTAAATCCGATGATATCAAACTTGCCAAAAATTAACGACGGACTATGTGGCACGTAAACCGAGGCAACGAGGGGGCATGGAAAAAATGCCCAAAAAATTTGGAGGTGAGAGCGAGAAATGATCTCAAGCATCATCACGAGCACGAAAAACTGAATCCGACGATATAAGACTCATAAAAAATGGAGAACGACTGATGTAGCACGTAAACTGATGCAACGAGGGGGGCATGGGAAAAATGCCTAAAAAATCTGGGCGTGAGAGCGAGAAATGATCTCAAGCGTCATCAAGAGCGCAGAAAACTGAATCCGGCGATATAAGATTCGTCAGAAACGGACGACGGCCGCTATGGCATGCAAACCGAGGCAACGAGGGCATGAAAAAATGGTCAAAAAATGGACTTGGTGAAAACAGGAAAAGGAAAGGATTATCGTGAATTTCTCACTGTGCTGATTCCAATGGTACCAACAGTTTGAGGAACGGACGTCATATGATACCGCAATGGTTGTTTGAAAAATGGTCAAATCTTTATAAATAGGGTGTGGGGCCCATATGACGTGTCATTGTTACGTGTGAGTTTGGCAGAGCAATCAGAGCTCTTTCTTGATTTCCGGGAGATTTGACTATTGGTTTTCGATTCCGCAAGTTTCAGGTAACCCTATTCTCCTTATCCTTTTTAATTATGTCTTTTTTGGTTAGCGGTAGGCCCCTAAAGGCCGCGAAATTCCATGTTGGCCTTCCAACATGGAATATCGCGGGTTTCACATCCTTTTCCGCGATGAACATCGTCGGTTTGGGGCTGACAGTTGCTATGTTCATCGTGGCTGTCAAGATGAAAGTCGCGATGTTCATCGCGACTATGGGGTTGATAGTCATGATGTTCATCGCGACTGTGTGGTCAATACCCGCGATGTTCATCACAAGTTCTTGGATGAAAGCTGCGATGATCATCACGGCTTTTGATGGAAAATCCGCAATGGAATTTTTTGAAAATTTTTTTTGGTTCTAAAAAAATTTCTTTGGTTTTTGGCAGGATGTTGAGGAGACCATTGGTGTCATGGCGAGAGCGGGAGATGGAGGAGGACTTGATGATTCGTATTTGGACCGATCAGGGGGTCTGATAGGCTCTGGCTGTGAGTGGGCTCCTGAAGTTCACTCAGATTCCACCGATGCATTCAGTAGGACCACTACTGAACAAATTGGTGAGTCTTTGGGTCCCTACCGAGGGTGTGTTCATTGTTGGGGGTGAGAAGTTAGAGATCACCCTTACTGATGTATACTTTCTTACCGGGTTGCCTCACTTAGGGGAGGTAGGGGATCTTCTGCCGAGGATCCTGGCAAGGTTTGGATATCGAGGATCTCCTGGAGACCTTCTCTGTTGCTGGGGTGATTGTGCAGAACATCGCTTTGAGCCTGAGATCTTTGTGGGAGTGGGACATGTGGGCTGTTGGGGCTTGTGTTCTGCGGGTGTTGGGTGCCACGGCGCCACATCGTTTGTCGGGGGGACAAACAATGATGGTGGATTCTATGCTGAGGGGGACCTACTATGCGTGGGGTCAGATGTTTTTGGCTGGTGTCCAGAGAGATCTGGACAAGGTCAATCAGGAGGGGGGAGAGTTTTTCTATGCTTCCTTCCTGTGTTGTTTCTTCTTTGAGCGGGTACCGACTTTGCGGCCACGAGTGCCAATTCGAGATGGGTTGGTGAGCGAGCCGCGCATGGTGTGGTGGGGGCATATGATGCCCCGCAGTGGTGGTGGTATCCACGAGTTATTTTCATAAGATATGTATGAGCAGTGGGAGTAGATCCCCCTGCTGATTGATGACTATCCATATTCCGGTATGGATTATCGAGGAGATCCGGAGATGCCTCGAGCCCAGGGACAAGCCTGGGGTTTAGATGGTATCTTTTTGTGTTTTGTTCTCTATTATATCATGTGTTTTAGATGTTTTTGTTATGATTATAGTTAGATATTTATGTGATGGTTCACTTGCGTGATTGTGCAGATGTTGGTCCTGTACCACCGACCGACCATGTGGTTCGTAGGGGACGAGTGATGGTGGTCATTCCACCTCCTGTAGCGGTACCGCCTCCTCATGCTCAAGGAGTTGGGCCTCACGGTTGAGGAGCCGGGCCTCGAGATGATGCCGTGGAGGGTGTCCGAGAGACACTAGACATGATCATAGCAGGATTTCCAAAGGATGGGTGGAGGGATTTGGATCGAGACATCGTCGAGAATTGTTTCGATGTGCCTCATGAGTGGCACTCGATCCTGCTCAGAGAAGCATTGTAGGCGGCTGAGTGGAGGGATGGGGCTCGGCATGATCCAGTAGTTCCGGTGGAGGGGAGGATTCGGGTGGGAGATGATCCAATGGGGCCGGCAGAGAGGAGAGTTTGGGCTCGGCATGATCTGGAGAGGCCAGCGGAGGTGGATCCAGAGGAGCCTGGAGACCATGAGGATTAGATGATCTTGTATCTGCCCCTGAATGCTGATGAGCATATGGGGAAGTACCTTTTTGTACGGCTTATGTATTTTTGTATATTGGGTGCTGAGGGCACCTATGACATGTTTGACTATATTATGATGTATATATATATATGATTTGGTATATAGTCGTGTATGCACATGGATGCATTTATTGTCTATTTGCTTGCTTGTTAAGGCATGTTTGATTTTCTGTATGCCCGTGGAGGCACATGTTATGCACGTGGATGCATTTTTGTAATTTTTTATATATGCCCGTGGAGGCACATGTTATGCACGTGGATGCATTTTTGTTTAAGCCCATGGAGGTACATTTTGTATTTACTATATGGTTTGATTGGTGTGCCAGTCAAGAATGTTGTTGGCCATATGGTCTGCTACACTGTTGAGATTCCTTGGGACATGTGTGAATGAAATGGATTCAAACTATCGAACCATTTGTTTAGTGCACAAGAATTTTCTGAAAAGACCGTGATCGCGTACCTAGTAATCATTGTTGAGTTGGGAAACAAGGAGTTGTGAGTCCAAGAAAATGTTAAGGTGACTTATGCTCATTTGGAGAACTACGGCTAGGAGACCAGTCATAGCATCATATTCAGCTTGGTTGTTGGTGGCGGCACCTATGCACACTCCGTCGATGTGGATCAACTCATGTGAAGGGGAATATATTACCCAAGCTGTGGAGGCCATATTGAGGGACCAACGGCTTGCACCATTAGCGAAACCGACGTAGCAGAGTGGAACAGGATCCATCTATGGTCATGCAGAAAAAACAAATATTTAGGTTTTTTGAATTTTTTTGTGAAAAACAAAATAAGACTGTACAATAATGGACAGTGGTGTCCATCAAATTTTCTATGGGTAAAATCGCTTGAGGTACAACCCGTTGCGTGGGTTGCGTAGGGGGTTTCCTTCTGAATTGGTTAGAATGTATGCCCCCTGTCTGAGGCAAGTGTGTATAATGTATGGGCCTTGCCACATGGACACAAACTTTCCTTTTCTGGTTTTGTCATGAGCTTGATCATAGGCGAGGACAAGGTCCCCTTCAGTAAAAGTTCTTGGGTGGACATGTTTGTCATAACTCAGTTTGGATTGGTTCTTGGCTGCTTCCATGGTTTGGAGGGCTGTGCGCTGATCTTCATTGGCTTGCTCCGGGAGTAGTAAGTGTTGCTCAATTGGGGAAGTATTTGGTAGGAGCTCAACGGCCATATGTAGCGCTGGAATCTGGCACTCGATGGGGAGGACGAATTCGACACCGTGAACTAGATGGAAAGGGGTAAAATCGGTGGCAGTTTTGGTTGACGTGTGGTATGCCCATAGTGCCGAGAAGAGCATGTGGTGCCAATTTGATTTGTGTTTGTCCACAGTGCGCTGGAGGATGGTCTTCAAAATTTTATTAATCACTTCAACTTTGCCATTTCCTTGGGGGTAGTAGTCGGAGGAGAAATGGTGTTCAAATTTCAGTAAGGTTGATAATTTTCTCCAAAAAACATCTCGAAGTGAGAACCGTGGTCTGAGACGAGTTGCTTTGGCACTCCAAAACAAGCGATAACATGGTTGAGGAAAAAATGTGTTGCGGTGTCAGCTTTGCAATTGTAAGTTGGCATGGCTTCCTCCGACTTGGTGAAATAATCTACAGCCACAATGATGTGTTTATGACCATTGGCTGACGTGGGATTGCAATCTAGGAAGTCAATGGCCCGTTCTCAAAATGGTCCGACAATGATGACTGGATGAAGGGGGGTGGGTGGGGTTCTTGCCTTGGGGGAAAAAGGTTGGCAGTTTTGACAATGTTTGACTGTGGTGATGTAATCAGTAAATAATGAAGGCCAAAAGTAACCTGCGCGGATGATCGTTTGGGCGGTGGCCATGCCGGAGAAGTGGCCTCCGCAGGCACCGCTATGGCAGTCCTTAAGGACTTGTTCTACTTCATTATGAGATAGGCAGCATCGTAAGATGGTATAGACGCTGCATCGATAAAGTACATCACCTAATAGGAGATATCGGGGCGCGTGGTGTCGTATACGACGGCGTCCTTCATGATTGATGTGGGGTCAAAAATTTTGTGTGCATAGGTAGATTAAGATGTCGCCATACTATGGGTCGTCAGAAGAAATGATCAAAATGTGATCGTCAATGAGATCTGTTTGGATAGCGGGTGATGACGAAGAGGATGGGAGATATGTGATGAGTTGAGCGAGTGCTAGGGCCTTGGTGCTCTTTGGGGTTTTGAAAGTTAGGTCATATTCTTGCAGGATAATCACCCATTTAGCTACTCGGCCTTGAAGGAGGCGACGCATCAAGAGGAAAACCATTGGATTGGAATTGGCTACAACCATGGTGTGGATCATGAGAATGTAGTGTCATAGCTTTTGTACTGAAAAGACAACGGTGAGGGCCATTTATTCTTCATGTGGGTTGCAGACGGGTGGGCCTGACAAGGTCTGGCTCAAATAGTAGATGACATGCTCTTGGGGAGCAGTATCTTCTTGGACAAGAACTCCAGATACGGCATATTCGGATGCTGAAACATAGACGGTGAAATCTTTCGTGAAATCTGGAGGAGAGATCAATGGGGCATTCGTGAGTGCTTTCTTTAAGTCGGTGAAAGTTGTTTCTACTTCTTGGTCCCATAGGAAATGGGTATGCAAACGTAGTAGTCATAGGAAACCGTGGACCGTTGTGGCAAAGTCAGGGACAAAGCAGCGGAGGAATTTGGACTTCCCTTGAAGGCTTTGAAGTTGTCTTAATGTATGGGGGACGGTAAGTCTACAATGGCTTGGACTTTCAAGGGGTCTAAAGTGATGCCTTTTTTTGAAATGACAAACCCCAGCAGGCGACCTGATGTAACGCAAAAGACACACTTGAGAGGGTTCAAGCGGATGTTATATTTTCGACAACGCAAGAAAACTTGTTGAAGGTCGTCTAAATGGTCAGATCGTTTCTTGGATCAAGCGGTGAGGTCGTCCAGATAAACTTTTATGACTCTGTGTAGATCGTGGAAGCAATAAGTCATGGCGCGTTGGAAAGTGGCTCTAGCATTCTTAAGACAGAAAGGCATGACGCGATAGGCGAACGTGCCCCATGGGGTAGTGAAAGCTATCTTGTATTGATCTTCTTTACGGATTTTGATTTGGTTATATCCGGAGAAACCATCCATAAAAGAAAGGACCTCATGTCCCGCACATTCCTCGATTAGTTGGTCAATGAAAGGTGTGGGGAAGTTATCTTTGGGACAAGCGAGGTTGAGCTCTTGGAAATCAATGCAACTGCATATGGTGCCCAATTTTTTGTTTACTAGCACTGGGTTTGAAACCCAGGTGGTGTAGGCAATAGGATATATGAATCTTGCTTTTTGGAGTTTCTCAATCTCAGCGTTAACAGCTGGGAGCTTGGACGGGTGAATTGGTCATTGTTTCTATCGGACAGGAGGCACATTGGGCCAAGTGTCGATGTGATGTTCCACAATTTTGGGATCAAGGCCAGGCATCTCAGTGTAAGACCAGGCGAAGACATCATGAAACTCTTGGAAGAGTTTTTTATATGCCTGAATTTCTGCTTGAGTGCATGATGCACCTAGTGAGATGAGCTCAGTTTTTCCAGGTGTGGTGGAAATGTCGATTTGTATAATAGGGGAAATGTTGGACATGTTCCCCTCTTCGAAGGCATCTAGTGCTGGGATGGGTTCTTTGTACCAATCAACCTTAGTTGGTAGGAAATCTGTTGATTCGACTGATAGTTGGTTTTTTGCGGTGGATGTAGACACCTTAGGGAAGAAGTATGAGCGATGATGCATATCGTCCTAAGGGTAGTCCGGTGTAGTGAGTGTTTCTAGAATTTGCTCATCAGTACGAAAGTAATTAGACCATAAATCAACAAGTTATGGTTTGTATGTGGTTGAAATCATATATATGGTATTGATTTCTTCCGAAGAAGATGATTTCGGAGGGTAGATCTCCTCGATGAAGGGAGGAGATATCTCTAAGTCGGCATTGTTCATCTCGTATAAGGCTGCTCTATCATCTAGGAGATCAGGGTAGTGGTGTGAATAATGGCCATAAATGCCATATATCAGACAAGGGTGGTTAGTGCGGAGCGTTTTGTCGCGAGGTAGAGGAGGTGGCTCAAGTCTTACCACTGGAATTCCGGTGTCGTCATCCAACATATTCATGTGTCCTTGGAGTGCAAGTAATTGTGGACATTGATGAGTGGCATGGCCTACGTCGTCACACAACGAGCACTTAGGGGGAATGCGAATGATAAGTGGCATGGCCTACGTCATCACACAACGAGCACTTAGGGGGAATGCGAATAGTTGGGGGGTTTTTAGCTACCTTGGAGGTTGATGGGGGGGTGTGCGTTATGGGTCCAGTGTTATAAGTTGGTGGGCCTCTTCCCCTTGTGTTCCGTAACGGAGGTGGGGAATTTCTGGATGTTGATGCCGTAGTCACTATTGGGGGTGGTCTGTTTTGCAGATGAGCGACAAGAGGGGGTGGGTGGTTGGTAGTAGGGATAGGTTGTACCAGTTGTAAAATAATAGTCGGAGTCGGCGGGGGGCTTGGAGCAGGTAAGTACCATATAGGTATCCCTTATGTTAAACAAGGAAGGTTGAGTGTAGCCATTACTAGCGAACTAACAACTCCGGAAAATGGGAACAAGAACAGGATAGTATGAATTGGCGTTGTGCCAATATGAGTAGGCACTGTGGGTGTTTGTGGTAGTGATGAAGGGTGCTGTGTGGTGTGCGACAGCGTGCACAAATCCGATGTTTTTTTTATCGGTAAAGGTGGTGAGATCGATGGAAATGTGGAATTCATAGGTGACTCAGTGTAGATTCCAGGACCAATTGACAACACAAATGATGTTGGTGCGGTTTGAATGGTTTGTTCAATCATTGGAAGCACATTTTGAGGGGTTACGGGGGCATTAGGATCATAATATGTGAGTTGATCAATCTTGATAACGCGTCCTTCATGTGGGAACATCATGAGGCGGAAAATAGATGAAGCCACTTCTTTCATTTTGTACATATAGCTACGTCCAAGAAGGAGGTTGTAGTTGAGCTAGGCATTGATCACTTCGATGTCAATAAGAACTAATTTTCTGCCTAGTTCTACGGGTACGTTCTCTAAGAGGCCTTATGGTTGAGCTGAGCGTCCTTCGTAAGCTTGTAATGCCATGGTGGATGGTTGTAAAGCAGGGGAGCCAAGTTTCTGCCACACAAGGGTGGACATAATGCAGGTTGAAGCTCCTTCATCGATGATGCATCGATGCACAACAAGGTTTCGAATGTTTACTGATACTTGGAAAGCCAAATTTCATGGCAATCGAGGTTCGGCTTGGTCTACGTCGAAAGACATCATGTGTGTGTCGTTAGGGTCTACTCCTCCGATGGCGGATAGTAGTAGTTTTCATTGTGCAGGGCATGTTTTCAGTACCTCTAAATCAGACATAGCAACGGGGGATTGTGCTAGGACTTCTAGGACGTTATAATTGGATGTTGCGCGAGCATTAGGATTGTTGTTAATCCTTCACAAAGGGATGCGAGGGATTTTAGGTCCTCTGTCCAATGGCATATTTGGTATGCGTAGTGGTTGATCTGGTGGAAGGAAGGTGGATGCGTCAGTGGGAGGAGTTTCTGGGGGTGGGCCGTACTGATTCCTGTGAGTTTGGAGATTAATGTCATTGGATGACATCATTATTAAATGGTGTATTCCTGGATCCGTATGCTGATAATCAGTTGTGGCATAGGTGATTTGCTGCTGGGGTGCAGCAGATCCTTGTGGGGGATCCATAGGGCGAGTATTTGCTACTCCCTATTTTGGCAATGGGTTTTGTAATATCATGGGTTGTGGTTGATTAAGTGGAGCTGAATGTCCAATATGGCCCTGGCGTTGGGCATCGTCAGCCCAAAGTTTACGTGCTTTCTCTAAATGGGGGCAGTTGTGAGTGTAGTGTCCATAGACTCCACATATAGAACATGGATGGTTTGTTCTCAGGTTATTTTTTTTTGGCTCAGGATTCTGGTTAGGAGGAGCAGCATTGTTGTTATTTGGAGGATTGGGAGGTGGTGGACCTTGATTATGTTGTTGGTTGTTGCCACGGTTACGTCCTCTTCCATGGTTTTGTTGTCCACCCTAGTTGCATTGGTTGTTTTGCTGTTGGGGCTGATTGTGTTGTGTGTACACTTGCCCTTGAGTAGTGGGAGGATTTTGGGGTGCTGCAGGTGCGGGAGCAGGTTGCGGTGGATAATAAGCTGGTGGGGCTGGAGGTGGTCCAGTTACCTGCTGGAGTTGGTGGTAACCTTGAGCTATTGGAAGTGTTGGGTTAGCTGGTGTAGCTTGCTATGGGTAATACATTGGTTGGGCTAGTAAATGAATTGGGTTCTAGGTGGCCGGTTGGTTATAGTATGTGGGTGGTACATATGTTGATGGCACTTGCCCATAGCAATGTTGTGGACAAGAGGGTCCATGAGTGTGATGAGTCTGATTCGTTGGAGCGTACGAAGTTGTTGCTCTAGAATTAGATGTAGACCTAGAGAGGTCTAGGGAATTTATGGTGCTCACCATGCTAAAAGGTTTATTTTGTGCCGTGACTTGGCCGATAATACCATTAGCGGCATGTGATGCCCCCGGAGCGTCACCGCGTGAAGAATCGCCTCGTGGGGCATCTAGTATGATGGTGTAGAGATATCCTGACTGGGCATAAATTATGTCGAATTGCTCAGCTTTTAAGATAGCTTCTTCCTCTGACTAGGGTCGTTCGGAAGCTACGTCTTTGGCTATGAGGGGTAGGAGTGATTTAAGAAACCAGTCCAAAAATATTTGGTCATCCAGTTTTATCTTACAGAGGCTACGACACTTGTGCCATTCATGGATATGGTCGATGATGTGGGTAGCTTTTTTTTGTCTACAAGAACACAATATTTCAACTCCTGCATCATAGTGTACAGGTAGCTGAAAAAACTGAAGGAAAGTGGAGGCAAGAGACGTAAATGTATGGTGGCTCCCATGTGGTTGTTCGATGTACCACTTAGCTGCAGAGCTAGTGAACATTCGTTGCAACAGTATTAGTCTAAGTGAGTCATCCACTATGGAGTTAGATGAACACCATAGGTGAAATGACATTATGTGGTTTTGGGGATCCTCCCCAGGTTTTCCTTCAAAGTTGGGGATGTCCAAGGGGAGCTTTGTAGGCATGGGTGGCCATGTAGGGTTGTGCTTGATAGGATTGTTGGTCAGCCTGGCTAGGTCTGGTAAGTTCAGACTAGCCATGTAAGGTAAACTAGCAGATGGGTGTGGCGTAGTGACTGGGACATAACTATTAATGGTGGCATTATGTAGTGGCCTGAAATTTATAGGCTCCTGCAGGGCTGAGCAAAACCAAGGCCTAGTCTGTGAAGTTGAAAGCTGCCAAATTTTGTATCATGAATCGGTTTTTATATTGGAAAGATCCAAGAGGCGTGTTGTTGAACTGTTTACTAGAGGATGAAGCTCAACACACAAAGAAAGAATTCCACAAAGGAGATTATGGTGGACACCATTCCTAGAAAGTGACATTCAACAAAATTTTAAGAGTTGGGTTCTACTAGCCTACCATGTTTGTTGACGTGTATAAGGAGACTGTTACCTGTCATCAGTGCCAAATTTTTTAATGAAAAATAAAATTTGTCTCACTTCCCCTTCATCCCATCATAGTAGAAGATCCTTTCCAGCAATGGGGGTTGGATTTCATCGGAGAAATACACCCTAACTCCTCTGGCCAGCATAGATGGATTTTAACAGCTACAGACTACTTTACGAAGTGGATTGAAGCCATCCCCACCAAGAATGAAACTGAGACAGTAATCATGGATTTCTGAGAGGACAACATCCTGTCTAGATTTGGGTGTCCCAAGAGGATTGTGACTGACAATGCACCAGCATTTAAGTCTAAAAAGATGATAAAATTTTGTCACAAGTACCATATCAGTCTGAACCATTCCACGACATACTACCCTCAGGGAAATGGACTAGTAGAGTCCTCAAACAAAATCCTGGTAAGGATCATAAAGAAGTTGTTAAAGGAAAATAAGAGGGCTTGGCACACAAAGTTAAAATATGCTCTTTGGGCCGACAGAATCAGTACCAAGAGGGCCATCGGAATGTCACCTTTTCAACTGGTATATGGGGTTGAGGTGGTTTTTCCAGTATCCTTGGGGTTACCAGTTATGAGGTTGTTGTAGGGGATAGAGGAAGAGCCGAATCACATGCAGAGGAGGGTGAATCAGATAGTGGAGCTAAACGAGTTGAGGAATAGGGTATACGATAAAGTATAGATTCACCGGGAGAAAATGAAAGACACTTTTGACACGAAAGTAAAGGAAGAACCATTTCAGGTAAATGATTTGGTCCTGAAGTGGGATTCTCCTGAGGAAGATAAGCACGGAAAATTTGACCAAATGTGGGTAGGGACGTATGTTATTGCAACAAACCGAGGGATAAATTCTTTCATCCTATAACATTAGTATGGATCCCCCTAGTCAGGAGGTCCGATCAACGAGAGATTTTTGAAGCATTATCTGTCCTAAAACAATGGTAACTTTTGTACCATAGCCTATATATATTTTTTCTTTAACAATCGTTTTAAAGTTTTGATGGCGAACCTAAGGATTTGAAGCCGGAAGTGAAGGCCCTAAGATATGGAAGGTAAGCGAAGGTTTTAGTTTTATTTGCATAGTCGACCCAAATTTGCAGTGGTTGCAGTTTTGATTTTCAACCGAAGGGTTTTTAGTTTCAGAGAGTGAAGCTTTTCCCAATGGATCACGCACCGGTCTACTAGGGTTTCTTTGTTACCTCGTAGGGAGGATAGAATCCCTAGTTGGAGCAAGTTCTTAGAACATAACTATCTGCAGCATAAATGTTGAAAATGAAGGGTCGAGGGTTAGAAACTTTACCTAGTGGAGGCCAGAGGGCCCCTTATTTGTCCATGGTTAGATGCTAAGGTATGAAAATATTGGTGTAGAAGGGGTGAATATGGTGCATCATAAGGAAATTTGCAAAGAAATGTGTTAAAAGACCTTTTAAAGGAACAAATTAACCCTAAGTCCTATAGTCCACATATAAATAATGTGAAGGGTTAAGTGCTATGTAGGTTAGCACCGTCGATAAGGCGCGGGCATGAGATCAACGGCTCCCATTGATTGTCACATGGCCGAGTTGCAAGGAAGAAAAGGAGTAGGAGGTTGCGATGGGAATTACCGTCGGACAGGTGTCAACTCTAGAAGACGTCGCAAGGAGGAAAAGAGTCAAGGAAAAGCGTTTCAAGTGCATGCGATGCCTCGATGGTGGGGACAGGGCGCTAGAGATCTACGGCGGAGACCCATCGTTTCAGGTTGGAGGGTTCAGGATAGGTGTGCTTCGCCACCCCATAGGTTTCCCGAGATCAATGGTGCCGATTGCAGGGAAGGTCAAATCAACTCTGATGCGATGACAAAGGTGCACAGATGATAGATAAGGTGGACCCAGTCGGCGGAAAGTGATAGAGAGGTTAAACGTGTCATTTGTCCCGTCGTGGATGCTAAGCAAAATCAAATCAATGATTCCCGACAATGGACGCATCGCGGAGTAGCCCGCTAGATAGAGGAAGGAGTGGTTGCAACAAATGGGACCCATTTGACAGATGTCAACACCGGGGCCTGTCACCGCTGCTCAACACAGATGCTTTGGAAGACAATGTCTTTAACTACTTGAACTATATTTTACCCCCTGTTTATGAAGTCATTTTTGGGGAGAGATTACCCAGGGTTTTGCCGGAGATGGAGGCTATGATGTAGGTGAAATATGAACTAGCAATTGGAAACTGGTTTGTATTGAAGGACGCTACAATGATTAGACTGTATGTTTTTGTGAAGGAGCCCTATATTTTGCCTCCTTTCTTGAAATTGTGAACCTTCGTTCTTGAGCTCGTCAAGAAAAAACTGATTCTAGAGGATGAGAAATTTTTGCAATTCAAGAAGGGTAATGATCTAAGCTACCCGTGGAAGTTAGGTCCATTCATCATAAAGAGCAAGAAAGCTCTGGCAGAGGTAGAAAGGTTATTGAAGCTTATGGGGTTCAAGAAAGATGTGGCAATTGAATATGATCCTCTGCATATTATTTATAAGAGGAGGAAATCATGTAATCTGAGGGATTTTGAACATAAAGAGACAGAAGGATTACTAAAGGGGCAAAATTTGCTTCGCTATGAGCCCGATGTGGAGGAGGTTGTGGATTTGCAAGAGGATGACCTAATTCTGTCCGATTTGATAATGGAAATAGATCAGGTTCTAGACACTTCAAAAGGGGGCCAAAAAAGAGATTTAGAAGAAGTTAAAGATGCAGAAACTTAAGAGGGTATCGAAGACAAGTAGCCCAAAGTGGAAGCACAAATTGAGGTAGTTGTTGACACAACTCAAAATGAGATGGTGGTGTCTGCAACTAAAGAGGAGTTGATTGTTTCAGCAGCTCATAGAGAATTGGTTGTTTCAATGGATGATGAAAGAGCAGATAAGGAGGGGTTTTCAGTTCCGAAGGTCGAAGTTCAAGAATACCAATTTCAAGTGGTAAAGGGTGGTAGTGATGCAGGTATATTTCTATCCAAGGTCGACCTATGCGAGTATTATGAGCAGAACAAACAAACCTCTTCCCAAAAGCTTTTTAATCTGATGCCCGCAGTCCGTGGTCTATCGAGCTCTGAGGTTTCCTTGATGACCAGTAGAGACTTGAAAAGCAACACTTTAAACTTGGCGCTATGTACAGAGAATAAGGCGACCGAAGTAAGGGTCGATTGGAAGAAAATCGCACTGCCGGATAAAATCCAGTTTCATAAGCAGATCAAAGAGTGCATATATGATTATTTCGTAGGAGTATCACTGAAAGCTAATAATTTGGAGGTTGCTGTGATAACGTTAGAAGGCCAATTGAAACAGGAAAGACTAGAAAACAAAGCTTTTCAATAGAAGGTCAAGAAGCTAGAATCCGACCTAGTTGGAAGCGACGACGGAGGAAAAACCAAAAAAAGGCTGTTGGTAGAGAAAGATAACCTCATTCTAAAGCTACAGAAAGTGACGAAGATCACAAATATACAGCTAATCCAGGATCCAGAAGAAACAAATCTGGAGAGAGAAAAAGATGCCTTATCTAAAGAATTGAGTGACGGTAAAGAAAAATTGTTAAAGTTTGCTGGTAAAGAAGACAATTGGAAAAGGGAGAGAATAAGCTTGGAAAAGTAGCTTGAAGATTTAAAAAGTTACTTGTCCAATTTGAACATCTGGCCTTGAAATATGAATCGAAATGGAGATGAAGATAGTGCAAATAGCCTGGTGCAGGCTATGTCCCATGTCAGTTTGAAGGATGTTGATATCAAAGACTTGAAGGAAAAATCCCAGAGGTTGTAAGACGAGAGCAAGAAAAAGGAAGAAGAAACAAGAACCCTGCAATAGAAATACACGACCCTAGGTGAGATTAATAAAAATATTGCTCATCACGTTATAGGCCAGGATACTATGCAAGGATGCAAACATCAGGTGTGGGATTGGATTATTAAAGTAGCTGAAGAGTTTAGGCCATACCTTCAGTTTATGAGAACAAAAGATAAAACAATTAGTGATGCTTTCACAAGTTGTGTGGCTATATGGGAAAATCTAAGCCGAAGGCCCAAGGAGACGGCACCAAATGCTATTACTTTTCTAAATGGATTATTAGAGGAGGAAAGGACAACCTTGGGTATTGGAAACCGGATCACATAAATGGTGGCGGCAAGAAGGGTTCTAGGGAAGCATGCGCAGGTAGAAGGTGTGGAGGCCATGGTCGAGGAAATGAGGAGGCATGCAACAAATTTCAAAGGACAATTTGGAAAGCTGGCCGAGATGGGGTTACCGGTGTTTTGGGATGGAAATAAAGAGTTGATTTCCCAAACCACATATAAAAAATTGCTTTGGAACATAAGAATGGAGAATGCCAAATTCCAACGTCTGAGCCATCTACTGACCGAAAAAATTATGATGGAAAAGATCGTCGAAGACTTCGAAATCCTGGACAGATTGGTCGCTATTGGCGAGAGACTCCCTCCAGTTTCTTATTCCGATCACATCGAGATAATGATCAAGGTGAAGGAAATGGTGGACTATGACCTCCCGTTTGCCAAGCTGTGGAACACCGTAGAAAGATATGGAAAGATGAAATACACACTCCATCCTGCACAGTAGTCATTAGGATTTTTATTTTTCAAAAGAATTGCTGTTATTTTTAAAGACTTCTGAGACATTTTTATTTCTAAAGTAATTTGTAATATTTTTTGAGGTAGCTATTGGGAATAGCCAGCTGGTGCAACCCCTTTACTATCTTTAGTTTTTATCTTGATGTTAGTTGTCATTTAGTAAAAGGACTGGTAAATGTGAAAGAAAATAGTTAGGCCTATTCGCTCATTTTTTATAACGGCAAATATGTCTTGATGAGGTGTCATTTTTGTTGTAACGGTTTTCTTGTCCAAATGAGTCGGGCAAGAGGCCCTAGACAACTATATATGCTATGTAATTGAAAGAAGAAGGGTTGAAATTTTTTTGGATAATTGTGTATTGCTCTGTGTAAGACCTTTTGAGTTATCTTGAATAAAGTTGACAAAGTCGAGCAGGTGTTTTTATCAGGGATTCCTGTGTTATTGGTCTTCCAGTTTGTTCTTTCTCTCTCCCATGTGAATTGTGTTTCTTTCTTTGTCAATCCATTTTGGAATTGGTTATTCATGTTTGGTTTAGTGTAGTATTTGAATGGAATTCATAGAAATTATGCTCTGTTCAAATCATACCAAGCATTCCACTACTATTTTTTGCTAAAGTCAATATAGAATTCATGTTCCCATGCTTTATATTGATGGACTGTTCATTTCTCTTCCAAATCACCAACTAAAAGCTTTTTGACTATGAGTTGGTGGCTACCTTGCCCTTATATGAATGTATCTACAAAGTATTTGTCAAGGATGTTCATGTTTTGTTTAAAGTGACTCCATTGTCCCAATAGAAATCCATGTTGTTTTCCAACCAACAATCTATAAAAATATGTCCCAACATAAGTCTGACCTTCCATGTATGTTTTAATTGGATATCTCAAGAAATGAATGCTAGTGTATGTTTTCATTGTTGACACCTTTGATTATTTCCAGTTTTTCATATGTTGGTAAAGAGAACCCTCTCTTAGAGCGCTGGGTCAGTAGCATAAGCCTTAACTGGTTAGTAGTTACCCCGACTTTCCCTCTCACACAACCTAGGGGGTACGATTTGGGTGTTAACAATGTGATGTTTACATAAAATTTTAAGAACCTTCCATAAATTTGTATCTATATAATTGGGTGAATCCTCTTGGTAAGTATGAAAATTCGAAGGTTGATTTATATATACATATATGTATGCGAATGTTTAATTGAACTACAAATATTTCTAAAATCCTAGCGAATCTTTCACTACATTATAAAGTATTTGTAAAATTTTGATGAATCTTTCACTGAATTATAAAGTATTGGAAAGTCTTAACAAATATTTTAATAAAGTATAAGACCATATGTAATAGGAAATTAATTTTATAGAATTACACGATACTCATTTTCTTTGTTTGGAAAAAAAAAACATAATTTACCCCTCTTATAGACAACATTTCAGGCATTAGGCGTTGTCTTTGTTAGAGTTTTTACTATACACTTTTGAATCCTTCTATCAAATTTGATTTTATTCACCGAAAAATTCCTATATGTAGTGAACTTGAACTCCACTTCTCTCAAGATTGAGAGGGATTAATGTTCACTCACTTATTTCAATTTTGGATTTTTCATTATTGATTCATTGATCAAGAAAGTACTATTTGACAACATTATAGGATGTACTTGAATAGGCACTTATAAGGTTCTATCCATCAATAACCCAAAAATTATAGTATTTTGACAAGTGCTTTCTCATGAAGAATGATGACTCTCTTCCATCTCACCCCATGTGGGAAAAGTTCATTATCGATTCCTTGATTATGAAAGCAATCTTTGAGTGCATCATAGAATGTCCCTCAATACAAGGTTACAATATTCTATCCATCAATAACCATCTCTATAAATCAATAATAGTTTATTTTTTATTGAATATCTACATCTCATTCTTCATGCTTGACTTTATTCAACTATGTTGTTCTATTAAGTGGATAAATATTTCAAGCTAAAAGTTATGATTATGGCCAATACGTATATTGAAATTTTGTATTCTATAATTATGTATGTATATGAGGGTCAATTATTTCATATGATTTTTGTGAGCTATTAATCCAAAACCATACGAGTTAGGGATGAAATACCAAATGAATTATGAAAGAGGGATCCTCTATTCGATGAATATTTGAACATGTAGAAAAATGATGGCGGAACATGTCATTGTATGTTTAAAGAAAGTCACTATTTTCAATATTGACCATTTTAACAAAACAATGAGCATGCTTACCCAATATGGTGGAAGTTTGTGGTCCTAGAAGGGAATATATAAGCACTTAAAGCATCATTTGGAGCCAAAATATATGTAATGATACACCAAAAGTGATCGAGTCAACTAGAGAAAAGACTAATTAAAGGGCATGTGGTTAACAAACAATTTAAATGGAAAATGATAATATCATTAAAAAAATAATTGATTTACTAAGGTTAGATGCTATTGATGTATATGTAACTTCGGAATGTATTTCACATATATGTATATTGTATTCCTATAGAGATGCTATTATTCCTCTATACAGAAGTGGTTGTATTCCTATAGAGATGTTATTATTCCTCTATACGGAAGTGTCGTAATTTATATTGTAAGTGTCGTAACTAATACTTGATGGGTTATTAGACCACCTTGTTGGGGTCGGCCCTGTATAAGTCATGTGGGTCAAAGGGTTATTAGACCACCCTATTGGAGGTCGGCCATGTGGGTCAAAGGGTTATTATACCACCCTAGTGGGGGTTGGCCCAGTCAGCATTATGTTAGTGGTTAAGTTGAGGCCGACCTAGTTGGGTAAAGGTCAAGTCAAGTTAGTGTATAAATAGAGAGTGTGTCTCTCTCATTTTACACATTCTATTCTCTCACTCACACTTGGGAGAGTGGTGCACTTGTGGAGGAGGAGGCGCTGCTGCTAGGAGAAGACTATCTCTTGTATTCTGGTTGTATCATTGCTCTATCTATCTCTGAGAACGTTATTGGGGTTTTTCACCTTTATGGTTTTCCCCAAGTAAAATCTGTGTCTCTTGTGTGCTTGCATTATTGTGTCCATGATTGATATGTTGTAGATATGATGTACATGTTGTTCTCTCAGTTAAGATCCTAGTTTAGATTGAAGTAAATTCTGAAAATTTAACATGGTATCAGAGCTAGCCTTAAAGAAGGCATGATATGGCATGTATGACACTTGTTGCACTTATGATGTTAGGGCTTGATATAGAAAAAACCAGTCATCGTATCACTTTAGCTATAAATCCGTTTTGGAAAAGTTTTCGGATCTGAAACTTTTACAGGTCGAAGATAAAATCCCCATGTACCTTGTGTCTAAAGGAAAACCTCTAATTCATTGTACTTTGTGATTTATGATCTGTACAATATAGGGTTTCTGCCTCTTCCAGATCTGAGTCAAAATCAGGTGACCTTGGGAAAAAGGTCATAACTTGGCCTAGGAAGCTCCAAATGAGATTTCATAAAAAGTGACAAGTATTAACTAGACTGTAATATCTCAAGAACATTTTTCAGAGTCCAAAGTTGAACCAGTGACACATGGCACTCCGTATAAGTTCGCTCCCCTGTATTATCCCATTAACAGGTCACGTTGCGACACTTGGAATAACTCTCTCTCAAGGAATCCAATTAAGGTCAGACTTGTTCGGGATGGAAAGATAATAGGTCAGGATATCTCAGAAAAAATTTGCCGACCCTGTGGATCGAGAAGTTTGGAGTTACACTAGAAACAATCAGGTACATATTTGTGTCAAAATAGAATTATTTTTGAACACCTTCATTCATGGCTTCCGGAATTTAGGGCTTCGGAGAAAGTTGGAATTTTTTTAATCAGAGACCACGGATGGATGCTACCCATCAAAATCGAAATTTAGAGACCAAGATCAGAATTTTTGGTTGGGAAGAAGTCCGGGCTTGATCAAACCCCAGTTCGGGACTTTGGTCAGAAAGATGGAAAATTAGGGCCTCTGCAAAAATTGGAATTTTGGAAATCTGTGACCACGACTGGAAGCTCCTCAGAAAAGACAAATCTTAGAGATTTGAATCAAATATTTTGGTTGGGTGAAGCTCTGGGAAACTCAAACCCTAATTTAGGGTCCTCCCCAATGAATCCAGAAATCTAAAAGGCAATTTCGAGGGGTGAAACTTTGCAGTTTTCAAATTCTGAATATACCAACTTGATCAGCTCATCAAGGCACATATTTCTATCCTTTTGGAAGTTTGAAATTCAAAGTTTGAATTTTTGGGGTTTCTTTGACAAACCCTAATCTAGCTCAAGGTCCAGTTCCTGCAGATCAAGTGGATTGGGTTAATCCTAGAAGAGGATGGATTGGTCACCTACATAAGTGAAGAAGTTCCTGTTTCACAGGAAGATGAGGCTAAGGCCTTCCATAAGAATATTACAAGCAATATTGACAGGTATGGTTTACATGTATGTTTCGAATTCTGTTCATGGTTAAGTTTATGATATGTTTGTCTTCATATCATTACAGTACAATCTTGATTAATTACTAGACTTGTCGTATTACCTTAATAGAAGATATTCATTGATTAAGGTTTTCACACTTATGATTGTACTAATGCATTGTGATGTTGTATGAGGTTTATGTTGTTCACTAACATAAAAGGTACACCAAGAAAGACAAATCATGTTCTACTTCAAGAACATATGATCATGGTGACATGAAGACAAAGATTCATCCATTGTCATGGATCACATAGAAGATCTACTTACGAGGTATGTATAAGTTGTTTCTATAATGGTTAACTTATGAGACATGCAGGTTACTAGCACAAGTCACTGAAGAGAACCATAAGACATTATGCAGGTATGTTAGACATAACTAGCTAGCATGCTAATCCAGGTATGTTTTCCTATATCAAGCTAGATTCCTACCTTGTGTTAGGATCTTATACTGTTGTGTTGTTGATAATGATTATTCATGAAGTCATAGGTTTGGATAGTCATGGTTGTATGCATATTATGTTTCTTACTATAATTGATGATATGACTAACCAGAAGAATCATGAAGGTATAGGTTTGAGTAATCACGGGTTTATGCATTGATGATTTAACTAATCAGAAGAGTCCTATGATCAAATAAGAATATGCATGAGTAAAAGAAGACTTCCCTGAAACCTTGAATACTAATGTTTATTATCTGTGAATGATCATGACTATACATGTTTAAGATTATTGTGTTTTGATAGTATTAAGAGTATACTAATAAATGTGTGATTATGTATGAGACCTCAAGGATAACACAATGATGATACTAATAAGCATGCATAGTGATTAAGGATGGATGTAAGTTCAAGGACAGGTAATCTAGGAAGCAAAGATCAAGAGGGAGCACACTCCAGTTGTTCCTGCAAGAAAGCAAAGGAGCACACTTCAGTAGTTTCTGCAAGGATGCAGATATTCAGAGGGAGTTGACCACTTCTCACAATCCACATCAGAATGGAGTTGCAAAGATTCAGCGGGAGTCCACCCAGCAACCAAACAAAGATAAGTATTTGAATTGTCATTTCTTACATAATGTTATTCAATGATGTATATGCTTATGTTCCTAGAATTAGGTTGTGTATTATGCATATTAGAATAGTTGCATTGATGAACAGTATACTACTAATATACATGGGTAAGTGGCCTATGGCACTATACAACATTCCATTGCTACTTATCTAGAATGAAACCTCTTTGCTGACATGTTAGGAGTTGTGTACACTCTTAACAATGTTCTGGTAGAGATTGGAAGGCATCTAGAAATTTATGGAATATGGATAAATGTTGTATTGAAGCATTGGCTAAGATAATTGCATGACTGTATGACATATTTCTTTATGTGTAAGAATTTGTTCTGAAAACTATGAGATGTTTTCTAATCATGCAATTTAACTTGTTGTGTAGGAAAGATCGTATACTATCACCTACAAAAGAAGGACTACAACATTTGTTCAGCAACAAAGTTATCTATTGAAAATATTGAAGATATTGAAGTTCCCAGGATCTGGGAAGAATGCCATGGTCGAGGAGTACCAGTCAATCATGAAGATGTTTGAGATGCAGTCCCAAGACCTGAAGGGGAGTCTGTAGTGACTTCCAAGAGGATCTACAAGATCAAGCATGTTGCAGTAATGAAGAGGAAGATACACTTTCTTGAATGGTGTAGTTGAAGAAGAAGTGTATGTGGTGCAGCCACTTGGTTCTGAGACACATGACAGGGACTCATATATGTGCAGAACTTGGTATGGTAGGATAGTTAGCTTTCTATCCAGTTTGGGCTTTACCAAGAGTAAAGTGGATTCCAACATTTACTACAAGGTTGATGAAGGTAATCCAGTGATACTGCTTTTGTATCCGGATAACCTGTTTCTTACAGGTGAAGATAGATTGATTGCCGACACACAGCGAAAACTTGCTACCGAGTTCGAGATGAAGAACTTGGGGATGATGCACTATTTGTTTTTGGCATGGAGGTGTGGCAGAGTGCAGATGGAATCTTCCTTGGACAAGGGAAGTATGCAGTAAAGATTCTGAAGAGGTTCGGGATGATGGATTGCAAGGCTATGGCCACACCTATGGCATCGAACCTAAAGCTTCTGTGTGATGTTTCATCTAAACCAGTTGATATCACTATGTATCGTCACATGATTGGGTCCTTGATGTACCTAACAAACATGAGACTAGATATTTTCTTTGCGGTGAACACATTGAGCCAGTTCCTGATGGATTCAAGGAGTGTTCACCTAGTTGTTGTAAATCATATTCTGAGGTACCTGAAGGGTACGGTTGACTATGGGCTCAAGTATGAAGCGAATCAAAAGTTTAACCTGCAGGGTTATATTGATTTAGATTGGGCATGCAGTACTGCAGATAGGAAGAGCACATCTAGGTGTTGCTTCAGTATGGGATTAGGTGTGATCTCTTGGTTTAGCAAAAAGCAGTGCTGCGTAGCACTGAGTATAGCTGAGGTAGAGTATGTTGCAGCCTGTTCAGCTAGTTGTGAGGCAGTATGGCTATGGAAGCTACCGTCTAAGTTATTTGATCTCCCAATGGATGTTACTGGTATCTTTTGTGATAACCAGAGTTTTGTGAAGCTGTCCGAGAACCCTCTGTTTCATGATAGGTCGAAACAGATAGAGATCAAATATCACTATATCAGGGATATGGTGCAGAGAGGAGCTGTGAAGCTCCTGTATGTTGCGATGGATGAGCAGATTGTAGATGTGCTGACAAAGCCACTAGCCAGGGTGAAGTTCAAGTACTTCAGGAAGAGGCTTGGTGTTCCTCAGATCGAGGACACTTCAAGGAAGAAGTGATGGACACATTTGTTGAAGCCATTCCAAGCATGTTGGAAGGAGGATCCTTCACATGGTTGTGGATGTAAGTGCTGGATGATGAGCATCAGGATGATGTTCTAGTTTCTGCTTTGTATGATCAGTTGGATCATTTATATGTATGTATGTATGCATCATGTTGGATGCTGGATATGATCAATTGGATCATTTATATGTATGTATGCATCATGTTGGATGCTGGTTATGATCAGTTGGATCATTTGTATGTATTTTGTATATGCATCATGTTGGATGCTTGGATCATGTATCTGTATATGTATCAGGTGGATACATTCTATGATCAGGTAGATCATGTATGTTGATATGTATCAGGTAAGATCAGGTAGATCATGTATGTTGATGGATACATTGTGTGGATCATGTATCTATGTATCAGGTGGATACACTGTGTATGATGATATGTATCAGGTAGATACTTGGTGTGCATCAGATGGATGCATTGTATGATCAGGTTGATCATGATGATGAGCTTCAGGATGTTGCTCCAGATGATATGTACCAGGGTGGTACAGGTGATGATGATCAGTATGATCATGGGCATCAGTATGATGCCTCGTGCAATGATGATTCGTTGGATCATGAGTATCAGGTTGATACTTGGAGGTCAGAGATGATATGTGGCAGGTTGTGCAAATAGCATGTAATCAGTCCTGGGAGATCTTGCTAGTCGTGCTGCGGCACATAAATGTTCCTGGGGTACTCTTTCAGGTATTGCTATGTAGTATGTAATCAGTCCTTAGATATCCGATAGGTTGAGCTGTGTGCTCGTAATCAGTCGTGGGATGAGGTATTACTACGGAGACATGTAATCAACCCTAGAGATCCGAGAGATTGAGCTGTGTGCTCGTAATTAGTCCTGGGATGCTCTTTAGAGATCTTTTCGGTCGTGCTGCGGCACATAAATGTTCCTGGGATGCTCTTTAAAGGTTTTGTCTATCCACATGTAATCAGTCCTAGAGATCCGAGAGGTTGAGCTATGTGCTCGTAATAAGTCCTGGGATGTTCTTTAGATATCTTTCCGGTCATGCTGTGGCACATAAATGTTCTTGGGATGCTCTTTAAAGGTATTGTGGAGGAGATGCATGTAATCAGTCTTGGGAGATCTTGTCAGTCATGCTTAGGTACATAAATGTTCCTGGGATACTCTTTTCGGTATTGCATCCGCACATAAAATTAGTCCTGAGAGGCCACCTCTATCAGACTGTTCACACAGATGATGAAGACCTGCAGGTGGTGGGCCTACATCCAGTATGAAAAAGTAATGGCTCTGTAGAACTTCCTATGACGAGTAGATTCAGAGATTGATTGAGATAGCAGCAGTAGTGATGATGATGATGATGACTTGATGACGATTATCCAGTGATGATGATCTATAGAAGATGACTTGTGCTAGAAGACCTGTGTCGAGAAATACCTTCCTCCTTAATAGGGAGTGTTGATGTATATGTAACTTTGGAATGTATTTCACATATATGTATATTGTATTCCTATAGATATGTTATTATTCCTCTATACAGAAGTGGTTGTATTCCTATAGAGATGTTATTATTCCTCTATACCGAAGTGTCGTCATTTATATTGTAAGTGTCGTAACTAATACTTGATGGGTTATTAGACCACCTTGTTGGGGTCGGCCCTGTATAAGTCATGTGGGTCAAAGGGTTATTAGACCACCCTATTGGGGGTCAGCCATGTGTGTCAAAGGGTTATTAGACCACCCTATTGGGGGTCGGCCATGTGTGTCAAAGGGTTATTAAACCACCCTAGTGGGGGTTGGCCCAGTCAGCATTATGTTAAGTGGTTAAGTTGAGGCTGACCTAGTTGAGTAAAGGTCAAGTCAAGTTAGTGTATAAATAGAGAGTGTGTCTCTCTCATTTTACACATTCTATTCTCTCACTCACACTTGGGAGAGTGGCGCCCTTGTGGAGGAGGAGGCTTTGCTTCTAGGAGAAGACTATCTCTTGTATTCTGGTTGTATCATTTCTCTATCTATCTCTGAGGAACTTATTGGGGTTTTTCACCTTTATGGTTTTCCCCAAGTAAAAGATGTGTCTCTTGTGTGCTTGCATTATTGTGTCCATGATTGATATGTTGTAGATATGTTGTACATGTTGTTCTCTCAGTTAAGATCCTAAATTAGATTGAAGTAAATTCTGAAAATTTAATAGATGCCACTATGTTTGTGGATGGGTAGAATTGATTAGTCATATAAGTTATTGGAATATGCTAAAACTTCTATGGTATAAGAACATGGAAAACTATTAACTAAAGTAGATATCAAACAAATTGCTAATCCATCTTTGTAGGACATGTTGGAAGAAGTTGTCCTTGATGTCAAATAGGGTGTCATTGATGTCAAAAGGGTGAAGAGATATGCGATGTTTCCATTCGTGTCAAGGTGATAATGATGATTTGTTTGTAGTATAGATAGATTGTTTGCACATGTTTGATTAAGCCTTGAAGCCCATAGAGAAGACCCTAATGATCCTAAGGTATCCCTTGAAGGAGAATCCTTATCACAAGTGTACATAACTCCAAAGTGGTCCCCTTATGGCGTAGCAATTGCACATGGCCCTCACAGGAAGACACTTTGAGTTTACACAAGTGGTACAAATCCCCTAGAGAATCCCCTATTGATAATGATGATGCAGAGTGAAAAGGATTCCCTAAAGTGTCTAGAAGAAGTGTGAAGAATTTCCTAAAGAAATCATGTTTGGTCACATGAACATGATGATGGGCCACATGGCCATTGTGGTGGGTCACATGACCATGATCTTAAGAAGTGTAAGGAAGTCCCTAAAGGTTTCCATAAGCAATGTCAGTAATAAATGTGAAGAAATTGATAAAATAGTAATGTTGGGTCCACATGACCATGTGGTTGAGGTCACATAACCCATGTTGAAGAAGGCCCTAGAGAGCCCCTATGGTTGGTGTAAAGCATATTGGGATGAAGTGTGAAAGATATCCCAAAATCATGATGGTGGGTTCACATAATCCTGAAAGTAGTGGTGTTGGGTCCACATGATTAGAAGGATTGGTCCATATGACCATGATAAGTATCCCCCGAAGTAATATGGATTTTTCCTCAAGAAAATGTTGAAATAAAATGTGAAGAAACCCCTAAAAAATAGTGTTTGGTCCACTCACCCATAATTTTGGGGTTACATGTCCCATGGAGGAGAAGGCCCTAAAGAGTCCCCAAATTTGGTTCGAAACAAGTTGGTATGAATCTTGAAATAACCCCAAAATAATGAAGTAAGGCCAAGGTTGAGTAGTTCTAACCGACGTGTAGTGCAAAGGATTCTTGGTGGGGGCTCTAGGTGTTTGGACACCACGAAAAGCTCACCATCCTAGAGCCTGGGATGACCTGTGAAGCCCCCAATCCTTTTGGAAAACATGGCATTGACGTGGCGTTGATATGGGCAGTGACATGGCATCAAACGTGGATTCTTCACAAAGATTCTGGCTTGATGGCATATTATGTTTTAACACATGGTCAAACTTTGGAAACACGTCATTATATATATATATATATATATATATATATATATATATATATATATATATATGTGTGTGTGTGGTGGCATGGCTTATTATATGGTTTATATATAGTTTGTGGTGGCATATTTGTTATGATATGGTTGGCGCTTGTCATGGTATATGGTTGTTGTATGGTCCACATTTAATGTGGTATGGTTATACTATGGTCCACGTTATAACATATGTTGTATGGTGTTAACATATGGTTATAGTTTGGTGCTTGCTTTTTAACATATGGATTACAAGTTAGATACCATGGGGGTGAAGCTTGGGGTCAAGGGATATGCCCCTGCCCCCCCTACCATTTTACATCTTTTCAAGATGAAGCTAAAGGTGGCCTAACAAAGGTCTTGGGTTCGATTCCCATAGCTTCAAAAAACCACATTTTTCACCATTTTCACCATTTTTTAACCATTTTTAACCACTTTATCCATTTTTTAACCTTCCTTGTCGAAAATCCAAATGCTAAAAACTTATTCATCTAGAGGTCGTTTCGCATGAAACAAGTGTCAACGAAAATTTGTCGAAGCTCTCTTTACCACTGTAACCTTGGAACTAATGTTTGAAGACTTTAAACTTGATCAACAATGAGATGATCCTCCTGGATCATGCACACCAGAGACTTCTTTCAACATGATAATAGTTTTGTTGAAATTGGTGGGATGATAAAATCACTAAAGTTAATAAAACCTGCAAAAAAAACATGAATTATTAGAGCTTCACACAAACTAATCCTTAGTTTTTAATAAGTATCATAACCACTAGTGGTCCCTCGTTAATGACTAGACTATATTACATTTATAGAATTCTAACTACCTAGTGGACCTTATTTAATAACTAACAATGAACATAGTAAACCTTGTCCACATTACACTAATTGGCCACACATATTATGTGGCATTTCTAGCATTAAATCTAATGGACCCTTAATCCCTTATTACATCATTGGGGGGATCCCACCATTTTTTCCCCTTTAAAAAAGTGTTACCATCGATAGTTACACCTATGAGGTACATCCATAATCTTGGGTCCCATATACAAGTACTACCCTCAATGCTTGCAATGAAGAATTCCATTAGTGTTCATTCATTACCCAGGTTCACATGTATGGGTGTTCATGCCACCTCCCAAGTACTAGTGACACTTGAAATTAAAGAACCATTTAGTGCTTTACAAAAAATGCACACAAAGGTCATATGTTTCCAAATATCATTCCACCAAGATGCTAAAAAAATCCATAGAAAAAATGTCATCCACATAACTGCAAAAGGTTAGTTGTGGATATGGATATAACACTACCTCTAGAGAAGATTCAAAATGAAAATTTTTATTTGCAACCTACTCATGAGTTTCCTCAATGATTGATTCTTCATATAGGGGAGTACGTTCAAAAAAGAGAAGTTGAAAATAGTTTACTTCACATAATTGGAACTTGACCTTAATCATAACAACTATTAAGTGTGTCAAGTAGTATTGTGTGATAAATATATAGTTGTCAGTCAATTTATATGCATAAACTCTGTTATATTTAAGAACCCTTTTGGGGGGGGTTCTTAAAATCATCCTTGGTGATGATGATGGACACGATGATGATGATGATGATGATGATGGCGATGATGATGATGATTATGATGATGATGATCATCATCATCATCAACATCGTCATCGTCATCATCATCCTCATCACCATCTTCATCATCATCATCATCATCATCATCATCGTCATCCATCATCCTCATCCTCATCATCATCATCATCATCATCATCCTCATCATCATTATCACCCTCACTGTCATCATCATTAGCATCATCATCATCACCACCACCACCACCACCATCATCATCATCATCATCGACATCATCATCGTCATCATCATCATCATTGACATCATCATCATCATCATCATCATCATCGTATCATCATCATCATCATCATTATCAAAGGGGTATGTTCAAATCCAATGCGATGCCACATCATTGGATTTGAACATACCCCTTTGATAATGATGAAAGTTACTTTTAGCATTCTATCCATATCAACATGCAATGTATATAAATCTGCCACCCATATCAAGGAATGCTAAACAAATCAATGAGCTAGCATGTAAATAACACATAAACCAAATGAGAATAACTTATAAACCCCTTCGACCTAACCCCATTACCCTTAATCAGTAACCCATCTAAACCCTTAAGTTTAATGAAACATAATAAAACCCTATTTCTAATAAATCATGTCCCCTAACCTTAGCAATATTAACACCCAACCTTTTGAGCTTATAGGTTTTCGAATAAGTCATGAATCATGCTACAAATCACTACCATGAAACAACTAAGCAAAAGTATGGATAGAACTAAGCCTTAACTTCTCTACAAACTAGATGCATAGGTTGACATTGAGGATCAAATCCAAGTGGGGAGGAATTCCACTATACTTGGGCATTGTTTCTTCTTGCTATGATTGTATGGAAGCCACACATGAAGATATTAGAACACTGATGTGACTGCATATTTTCCTACACCAAAGTTCAACATTTGGCGGTTCAATATTGACAAGCAAAATAAGAAAGAAACAAACCAGGCATTCCTACGATGGTACACTTAGATGATACATGAAACTGTTGATTCTTTCTAGGTTTGTTTTATTGTGGATAAGTATGACACTTGTATTGCTTTCAAAGTTGATGTAAATCATGTTTATCTAACACCCCATGCAAATCTTCAATTTCTAGCAGAGGTGTTACCATTTTGTGTAACAGAGAAGGATATTTAGGATGCAATTGCAGAGTGGTCCGAGGAGATGTGAACAAAATTCGATGATGCAAACATCGAGATTACTAAGTCCACCCAGAGAAATTCCAGGAGAGACAAAGAACTAGTGGGGGGACCCCAATATATCACTCTCAAACATTCCCAAAGGCATGAAAGTTGAAGAGGAAGCACTCCCAAAATGAGAAGTCAAATCCAGAAAAATGGCAAGCGCCTTAAGACAACCCCTACAACATAGAAGTTTCAGGATATTGTGAGTGTATCAAAGTATAACATTGAACCTCAAGATATTGTACAGCATGATTCTTCCCAATAGTTAGATGAATTGTGATTTTCCTTATAACTAAGCATTGTTCCATCAATACATCATGCACCTCCAAGTGCGTTGAGTAGTTCGGTACCGGGAACATCTCATCCATTCTTAGAAGCTAGTATTGTATGGGATACTAGCCATAGTGATAGGGTTGGAGGGAAGGTTCTTCGAATCAATCCTATGGTTCTTATCACACATGATGGTGACAATGATCTAAAACTACCATACATCTAACTTGATCTTACGAAGGTACCCTCCAATGATCATAATCCTTAAATGGTTGAGATTATGACCAAGGTTGAAGAGTAGCATTGTGCACAAGGAATATCGTTACTAGAAGCTCAACATAGGAACACAATAGGAATAGGTAATAAATGTATTTGCTACAACGATTTTACATGAAAAATATAATGTCAATGCTTTGTTATACAAACATAAGGTGAGACTAGTTGTAAAAGATTTTTCTTAGCGAAATACAGTGGATTATGAGGAAACATTTGGTCCAACAAAGTGTTTTTTCACAGTGAGATTAGTGTTACCCATGACAATATAAGTTGGATGTAATATTATGAAATAATTATAATTTTTTCATTAATGATGGTTTAGAGGAGGAAGTGTTTATGTATTATCCATAGGGATTCTACGTAACATATAAGGAACATATTTTGTTTAGGGTGATAAAATATTTTTACAATTTGAAACAAGATCGAAGACCTTGGTATAAAAAAAACAACCCACATCTTATAGGAAGAAAAAAACTTCTAATCCAAATATTGACGTGAGACTAAAATATATATATTTGGTGATTTTAGTGGTTATGTATATCCAATATTAATCAATGGGTCAAGGTGCTCAGTATCAGGCTGACCTTATTTTGTCAATGATTTATTATATTAAATATTTCATTAGTATCACATTAATGTTAATGCTAATGTTACTTTAATATGATGTATAATCAATGTGACTTTATTATTATTATGTTATAAAAATTCTTCCTCCTTTCTCCAATGTGCACTAAGACCTTATGAGATTACACACAAGTTGATAGCAAATAAAAAGGGAAAGTCAAATCCTATCCATGAATTAGAGAAATGATGAGGGCGTTTGTTGACCTTGTGTGAGATGCTCAAGCCGCATCCGAGAATCAGAGCAAGTTATAGACACCTCTATGAGAAGTAGATCCATCGTCATGTGAAGCCACCATTCATTGTGACCCTCTGAGGAGTAGAATGCGAGGAGTAGACCCACATTCTCTTTCGGCTAAGGACTGCAAGGAGTAGAACCACATTTTCTTTTGGATTTGGTATACAAAGAGCATAGTGCCGCGAGGAGTAGACTTCGAGGTATTTCTAGAGAACACGCATTCTTTGGTATACCAAAATCACAGTGCCATGAGGAGAAAATACCCTGCGAGGAACATAGGGATTTGATAGAGTTGGTCGTGGAGAGCACACTGCGAGGAGCAAAAGAGGAGCAAAGACCATAAGGGATTTATAGAGAAGATTGTGAGGATACTAAAAGAGACATAAAAGAGGCATGATGTCTTTGGTAAGCCATACCATCTTCCTCTATTTGGAATTCTTTTCCATAAAAACATGATTGGTTTTCTTCTGTGAATTGGAAATCTAGGTTTGAATTTATCTTGGATTTGGTGGTTTTCTTCATTATACAAATTACTCTATCCGAGCCTAATTGTTTTGTGACATCTAAGGGTATTAGTGAGTGAGAGGCATTAGAATCATACAGGTAATTATGTACATGCAGATATTGAAGTTCAAGGGTAATATGATCAATCCCCGGGTAGGTTTCTTAATACTACTTTTGGAGAGTCATCTTAGAGGTTTATCAGGTGAGCTTGCACAGGGGTTTTGTGACTCAGGATCATCAAATTGGATATTTGATGGGATTACCTATATTGGGTTGGTTGAGGCCTAGGATCCTATATTTGAAGATGTTATTTAAAACATAGGAAGGTCAAAACCTATTTTTATCAACAAGATACCTCAAAACTTCAAAAAGAGGCACGGTAATTTTAATTTTACTCAACTCATAGCTAATATCAAAGGACAAAAGAGGAGGAAGACTAGTTTCGGCCATTTTGGCAATATGTGTGGACTTCATGGAAATTATGTTTTGCATGCACCTTATTTTGATATGTTGCTTTCAATTAAGCTCTAATGGGGATTGTTGGTTTCTTGAAATTGGTTTCCTTAATCCTTTGTTCTTTCCTAACAAGAAACATTTGGGCATATCCCATTTGTTATTACCAAGTTGCTTAATGGAATTCTTCTCTCCTATAATTAGAAAATTTTGGTCTAGGACCTAGGTGATAATTCCTCCTCGCCTCTACCATTATATCATTTGTTACCATTTGGAGTTTAGTATGAGAGAGGATGAAGGGGTCATCCTCCCTATGGGAAATTTCTTCTTCATGGGGAGATTTTTCTTCTCTAGTCATCAATAAACTTTTAGATACAAGATGGCCATAGCTAGGATCTTCAATCTCATTATATCATAGGTGGAACAACATATTTGGTTCTAAAGGTGCATCAAGCAACTTTTCATCTCTTGGATCATAATGAGAAGGAAAAGATTCCATTATGTTTACTTATGTGCTGCAATACTAGGGTAAATTTGCATTTCTTGCCTTAACTCTATTTGAGGTGTAAGGGGGGCATTCTAAAC
The DNA here is from genome assembly GCA_027924585.1 of Larix kaempferi. Classification (NCBI taxonomy): domain Eukaryota; kingdom Viridiplantae; phylum Streptophyta; class Pinopsida; order Pinales; family Pinaceae; genus Larix; species Larix kaempferi. The sequence continues at coordinate 3,963,570 of BSBM01000068.1, read as the reverse complement.
TAGGATTTACCTTTGATACATGAATTTTCTCTAGAAGTTTATTCCACAATAAAATGGGTAGACTATCCTTTCTTCATCATGGTAAGAGCATTGGTCGTAGACTTGAGGAGCTTATGACCTCTTCAAGTGTCATGACGTCTTGTCGAGAGGAGGAAACCTCAAGCTCCTTGCCCCTCCTTATCTCAACACATTCTCTCCTATTAGGGGGATCCAATCTAATATCCAATTAAATTCTTAAACCTTTCATGTTTCTCTCCAAGTCTTCTCCATAATTAAATAGGGTCTCTAGGTCAGGGAATCATCATTCTCTTAAATGGAAAGCAAAGTTACACTTAAAAGAGGTACCATATGATACTATAGTAGAATGTTTTGAGCGCTTAGTTGCATAAAGAATGCAGGGGTACAATTTTCATAACCTACTTGTGAATTATTGAACATGTTTACCATTAATCCTTTTTAGAGTGTTCAACTCAGTTACATAGTATATGTTGTATTTATTGATAACACATTTCTTAATAAATTTCTCGATGAACTATCACTAATAAGTTATGAAATTTTGGGTAGATTCATAAACCATTTCCTTGCTTCCCCTTCCAAATAATGGGAAAACCTTGTATCCCTTGGTGGAGAAGTTATCCATGCAATCTTGGAAATTTGTAAGATGGTCTTCTACAATCAAGTAATTCTCACCATTAAAATTAGGTAGAACTTTTAAATATCAATCTAGTAAGTGTCCCATTAGATTTGTAGAGGGTGAAACCAAAGGTTTAAACCTAGTAGCTAACCCAGTAGCTAACCAAGTATTTTGGTAGCTACTTTCCTGTCTATGTCCTCCACTCTATTTCTATTTTATTTTTAGTGCAACATCTACAATGAGCTCTGCACATCTCAGAGGATTTGTTGCATAATTGATTTCCCCTTTATGATGTTGGAAAGGGGAATTATAGGAGCCTAACATGCACACCATCATATTTGACAATACAATCCTCTATAATGAAAAAAAATAGTCTCTGCAGTGGCTACTGTGATATAATTTAAACAGTACAAGGTGTAGGTATAAGTCTTTGCAAATAACTTACAATATAGTGCTTTCTCAGTACAATAATGATTTTGGAATTAAAGCTTTCTATGACAGCAGATGCAAGTCATGTCATCTCACAAATGAGGTAAAAAACTAAAAATCCAACGATATGTGGGGAGAGGATTATAATAAGGGTGCATCCTGCTCCACATGGAAAAGGAAAACCCTTCAAAAACACTAGATCACTCCTCTGACAACAATATGACTCATTTGAAAGTGGACTGGCCCTTCCATTTGGCATCACAATGATTGACGTTGTCTTCGAGTGGAGTAATGTTGCTTTTTTGTGCTGCTACAGGTCTGCTCAAGGCTCCAAATGATGACCTTTCAAGGCTCTTTGACTGTTGTTTCAACTTTTTGGCACAATTTTTACTTCAAAGACTAAATAAGATCTGTATAACTAGATTGTTGTTTGAGGGCACACAATACACCCAGACTGTCCTAAACAACATGCAACTAAGAATTCAAGTATCTTACCACTGCTGCCTATGCCCAGAAATGAAATTTAACATTCAAATTTGGCCCAGAACTCACCAAAGCTAATTTTCTATTGTTGTTCATAACGTTTTAGGGCTTCAACATGGTTAGAATGGAGGTAGTAGTGCTTAGGTTTGATAAATTACCTTGTTTATCACTGTTTTAATAGTTGAGATATTCCCAGATCTCAACGTCATTGTTTTTTAGCTTCAAAACATGCCCAGATTGAAAGTTGAGGCTGTTTGAGGGCTAAGAAATGCCCAAAATTACCTCTTAGGGGGGCCTATTGATGGTGGAAATTGTACCCAAAACCTCCCCAAAAACAACCAAACTTTTTCATACTGCTTCCTTTGTTGCTTTCATACTCAACAATTCAATTACCCAACATGCTTCAAACATCCATATGCTCCATGAAGTCTCCCCAAAAACACCCAAACTTTTTCATACTGCTTCCTTTGTTGCTTTCATACTCAACAATTCAATTACCCAACATGCTTCAAACATCCATATGCTCCATGAAGTTATGAACATCCATCTACAACATCATTGTTAGGGCATCATCAAAGTACTAAGGAATGAACCAACAAAACATCATCATGGCCTGTCACCCCCTCAAGAGTGATCAAAATCACAAGTGGACACCCATACAAAATGGTGGTTAACAATAGGCTTCAATTGCGGGATGTATGCTTGATCTTGGAAAGGAGAGCATACAAGAACCCCAAAATCTTTGCAAGTAACTTGTGGGCTTTGACCATCAAAAGAAAGGAAATCATCACACATCACATCATTGTTTTTCTTTACAACAACACATCAAATGCTCATGCAAGAGCTTATTCATCCTACCTACCTACTCCAAGCATGATGGAACGAGCATGTCAAGTAAAATCATACAATCAAAGAAGCCACCTTAGCATATCATCCATGCTAGGAATTCTCCCTTCCTCTTTGAAAATAGACCAAGACAAGACAACATCACTAATGAGCTGAGTACATGTAATTATTTTCATGGAAATAGGGCTTAAAAGATACATAAAATCATGAACAAAGATGTCTCCAATTTCTTGCCACATAAGATCATGAACAAAGATGTCTTCAAACCCTTTCCAAGCAGAAGTACTCTTTTCACAAGGTCATTCTATCCAATAATGGATAGGGCTTCAGTACCCACCTTCTTCAGCACATAACATCTCTTCAAAACATGTTTGCTTCCCCAAAGCATCTTCAAAACCTATATAACCTTGAAATATATGGCTCGAAAAGATGCCTCAAATCTTCCCTAGGAGAAGGAAAAGTTTGTTGCTCCATATCTGCCATAGGAAAGGGAAAATCCCATTATTTTGGACCTACATTAAAGCGTTCTTGTTACTGTTCCAAACCTGAAACAATCCCTGAGACAAATGGATGAAAATAATGGCCCAAATTCACCCTAGGAGAGGGTAAATCAAGTAGTCCAATATCTACATCATAAATCTCCTTATGCAACCCTATTTCATTATCATAAGTGAGAAAGGATGGATGAAAGTGATCATAAGAGATTTCTCACCCATATCATGATCAAAATGATGAAAATGTATATCATCATATCCATGGCCACCATCTTCATTATAATAAAAAAGATCCTCAATTCTATCATCCTCAAAATGTTTTTCTTCAAGAGCAAGACGAAAAGGAGAGCTCATCAACTTCTCATCACCATGAGGAGAACAAGGAGATGCATCCATACCATCATCAGCTAGGTCTTCAATATGATGTTCGATGGACAAGTGAAGTGGTTATTGAATAAGGACTTGTGCAAACTAGACCTAAATATGATGTATGGATTTACAACAACTTTCCAATAGTATATCATATCTGCAGTTTTGACCCGAGATTGTTGAGAATGTGGCTTTTCAAGTTCATGGCTCTTTTTGAGGGAGTAGGTTGGTGATAGAGGTTTAGGGTTCAAAAATTGTTCTTGAAAAGCTTTAAATTAGAAAATTAGTAATTTCATGTTGTATCTAACTCCAAAACCTTTTTTTATGATACCTCATTGGCCCCATTCCAAAATTGTATGACCTAGTTATAGCCATCTGAAATATCTATATGCATTACCAGGGAAAATAAACTTGCATGATTGTGTTTCAAGTATTGAAACCATGCTTGCTAGAAACCATGAGCCATGAATGATGTTTTCGGTATCGAAAATTCATTTACAACACATTCTATTATTTCAATGATAGTAGGTATACCACCAAATAGGTACTTGTCAGATCTATCTTCATCAAGTGAGGAAGATAGACTAGAAGAGGTTGAAAGCGAGACGTCTAATACAAGATCTAACAGGTCAAGATCAATTAGAGGTGAAAAGGTAAGGAGAAAATTTCGTAGATGCATGGAACTTTTTTTTTTTCTGAAGGAGGATCATGTGGTTATGATAACGAGTGCATAGGTGACATTGATTTTCCCATGAGGTATAGACATATTTTCAAACGATGGCTACACAAAGAGCTACCCCAAGTGGACACAGATTTCTTCCTTGATGGGAGGACTTATCGCATTGCTCCATCCTCTTTAAATGGACTAGGAATATTTTCCATGGATGGCATAAATGTGTCATATGGCACTGAAACTGAATTGATGGAGTATGTCGGTCCATGCTACAAATACAATGACTGGTTGTTGTTGGTTCGATATACGCAAAGTATGCGGAGATATGGAGTGACAACAAATTATTTTCAACTACTGGACAACAGTCTAAACAAAGGAGCAACTGTGTATATTGATTGAATGCCAAAAGCTTCAAGAAATGTCGTAGGGTTTTTAAATAGCACAAGACTAGGGTCAACACATAAGCTACCCAATTGCCTATTTCAGGGGCGTGAAGGAAATCGTGTATTCGTATGTGCAACAAAATCAATAGCTGCAGGTGAAGAGTTGTTGATCGATTACAGTTTGAATTGAACAGATGTGGGGGTTGCTATTATGGGGGTAAGTTTCTTATACAACATTTAACTCAACCTTTGATCGATGACTTGTTATTTTTCTCTTGCATCAAGTTTATTTATGTCATGCTTTTTATAATATACACATTGTTAATTATATGTCATGATTTTCATTAATCATGTTTAAGAGACATTGTTATAGTGTAATTTTCATTTTTAATATGTCTTAATTCTTATATTGTGGTAGGGTGATCATGGCCATATGCCACAAGCTGGCCATGGAAAGTCACCAATGGTGACGGATGAGGTAAATGTTAGTTCAACAGTACCTAATGACATCAATGTAATAGTAACCACAACTCATGATTATATTACATATGTTAACATTTGACATTTTTATTATATTAAGCTCAATATTTCAATATGATATCATTCTTATTGTATTGTGGCAAGGGGTCAATACTATGAGCACACCTAGAGCTTCTGGATAGGTAAAGTTGACTCTCATAGTAACAGTAAAGTTTTTTTTTATATTAATCAAGTTTATTATACATGGTTCAATTTTTAGTTATCGATATTAATATGTCTTGCTTATTGTATTGTGGCAGGGTGACTGTGGGAAGGCACCAATGTCGTCGCATCAGGTAAATGATAGCGTAATAGTACCTAAACATGATTATAATACTTTTTTTGTTATTTTATGCATTATATATTTTTTACGTGATTTTTTTATTGATGTTGGTAGAGCACACCACATCAAGGTGATGAAGTAGAGATACATTATTCAACTGACCCAATGGTTATTGTGAAAATGGCTTTGAATAAGTGCAATGACGACCTTCTTGAATTGATTTTAATCGATCCAATGACTGAAGAAATAAAATAAAAAAAATGATGAATTGAGGAGAAAGATAAAAAAATATGCGGTAAGTGGCATCTTTGAAAGTTTTTATGAACTACATATATTCATTTATGTTATTTTAGTTCTCTTTTTTTTATATGTTCTAATCAATTGAAGGTGTATTCCTTAGAGTTTTTTGGAGCCAAAACCCGTGTGTAAAGAATAGACTGCAGAGGGTAGTATAGTTAGTAGCAATGCTTCAACAATTCGTAAATCTACCGTACCAACGAGGCTATTTTCCACTCCTACACAACAACTCACTTTAAATTTCACACCCTCAAAGGATGTTGGAGGTGAAGATGGCCCTTCAAACACCACTACTGTACATGATGATAGAGAGGATGGTGGCACCGATTGTTATAGTTTCTATCCTGGCTCAATGCATGTGGTTAGCAAGGGATCATTTCCCGTTAGCTTCTTGGTGGACGGTGATTGTATTCCAATCAAGATACCAAAGATTGGAGGTATTATTTAATTTATTATGTGTTTTTTATTCATGTAATTCAAAGCCACATAACTCAACCTAGTTTTAATTAATGATCATATTTTTTTGCAGGAAATAATGTCTTTTATAAGAACCCGCATGAAAAAGCATTAGATATTTTTGGGCCCACCATTCGTACATGGTGGAATGCCCAAAAATACAAATTGAAAGATGATTTGATGAACGACATGGTTAGCTTGTTTGGTGAAACCTTCAACAAAAAAGGTGTCACCGTAGAAGTTGGCTTAAATTTGAAATATGTTAGGCCAGATTATAGGGACAATCTACAAATTAACCACAAGTATGAGCGTCATCCGATGGTTCCAGAGAAGGGGTGGAAGGTGGTCACGGAGGATGCAAAGGAGTAGGCAGCGATAAAACAAGGAAAGACTAAGCCAATCGGTTCAAGAAGGTATGGAACATATCATATTTTTTTAAAACTTTTAAATATATTTAAGTTGCAATATCTAATGTATTTGCAACCTTTCATAGGTTCCCCGACACATCTAAAGCAACAAAGGAAAGAATGGAAAAATATGGGCAGCACAAACTAGGCCAGGGTGGATATCAGAAGCTAAGGGCACAAACTGTAAGAATCATTTGATCATTATCTGTAGCCAACAATTAATTGAACAATTAATTGATTTTTCTAACAAGCACTTTACATGGTGTTATGCATTGCAGGGAAATGCTTTTTTCTATGAAGCCACTGAGGAAGACTTGAAGCTCAACTTCAAGTACGGTTTTCAAGAAGTGTTGTAACATTGAAAAAGATTACGGAAAACCCCAGTTTCCCCATTGATTCACTCTAAGGTAAATAAAATCAATAAGGACATCATTAAAATGAACTTGCGTAATCTATCCATGAATGAGTACATCGAAAAATGAATGTCTTTTTTTGTTTTCAGGGTGATGCCTACAAAAGAAGTGAGGGTAGCGGTACTGAACCGGTACCACAAGATGGTGGTGAGATGCCTAGCCATTTAGGTATGTATGGTATAAAACAGATGTATTCAATATGATTTTAAATACATAGTTGATGAAGTTTACTAATTAATATTTTTCTATGAATGGCAAAGCATGTACCTTTTCATGCTTAGTCAGGAGAGGAACAAATGACAAATCCAATGAACACTCCAATTGACTCGGCTAGTCATACAGCAGGTAAAGATCATTGTAATGAAATTGAAAATAATGAAAAACGTATATCAATAATAACTTTGCACTTATATCTATACAACTGTCTTGTTTTTTGCAGATGATGCCCCTGTCCGTCCACCTCCACCCCTTCCTAATCAATGTACCAGAAGTACGGTGCGGGAGTCATTATCCACACAATCAATGGAAAAAAAGGGCACAACAACTACAATGGGGCAAGACACCGAAGATGAAGTCCCCCTCTTACAATTTATGAGAAAAAGACCAAAACATAAAAAAATGTAGTTGTAAACATTTAAGATTTGTATTTGACTGAGTGAAGCCATGAACTCTTTTTGGTTTTGTAACAACTTTATTGATCTAGTCGTTTCATGGTGATATTTTGGAATTGAAGTTTCACATCTGTATGTTATTGTTCTGATCATATGTCTAAATATGTGTGATCTCTTTAGATGACTATGGTTATCCTAAGGGTACTGGCAACCCCTTCCTGAGTTAACCTAAGGAATAGGAGATAACCATATTGTTTATAATTGGCTTACTCCTATTAATGCTTTTGTTTGTAGTACTTTAATGATTTATGTAGCTCTATGTTTGATAGTACTGTTCTGATTAGAACAATTAATATAACTATGTTTGTGCTTTTTGAAATTTATATGCGAAATGTTTGTTCACTTTGTTGCATAGCTTATTATTGAATATGTGTGACATCTTCCGAGGAATATGGTTATCGTCAAGGGGCTGGCCACCCCTTCTTGAGTTAACCTAAGGAAGATGATATGACCACATGACCTTCCTTATCCTAGGATTATTATTATGAGCTTCCTCTCATTGCATGAGACACATGAGACCTATGACCACATATAGCTGAGAAGGCTGTGTAACCTACCTTTGACAATGACTTGATGTGCATGAGCCTAGTATGACACCGTGTTACCTTATTATGATACGTTGACTTGCATATTTACATGTATGTGATGTTTATCCTTGGATGTTTACTTGACTTGCATGTTTACTTGTATGTGATGTTTAGCCTTGCATGTTTAGCTTTGCATGTTTACTTGACTTGAATGTTTACTTGTATGTGATGTTTAGCCTTGCATTTTTACATTGACTTGCATGTTTACGTTGACTTGAATGTTTACTTGTATGGGATGATATTTTTTAGGGTCTTTTCCATTTCAGCGTTCTCTTCTTTTAACTTGTATGTTGGTCTAGTTGAGTCTCATGCAACTAACCTAATGCTAAGAGGTTGAAGTTTGAGGATAAGGGAGGTCTGCCCCAACATCTGAACAAGTTTTCTTTCTCCTTAGTCATTTCAGCATTGCAAATGATAATGTGACATGTCCACAATAATGAATTTTTTTGTCTTCTTGGTGTCAATGGGCATGCTATAGTTTCCATAATCAAATGCAACTCAAAATAGCAGTGCAATTATTTAATTTTTTTAGTTCCTTATATTGCTAATATGTTTATTTGTATATGATTAACTGACATCTTCGTACATTGCAAACTATGCGTGACTTTAATGGATGTGCATTTGTATTGTTTCTGATCTATCTAGCAGTCCCTTTGATGGTTTGACATATTTATCGTGACACATTGGACATTAAAAAGATTATATTATCTCATCTTATCTTATCTTATCTTATCTTTCATGGCTTACAACTTCTATACCCTAATATATGCTTCAGTTGTCTTAAACTATACAAAAATATCAAGAAGAACTAAGTAAATTTATGACCTTGTTTCGTAGACATGAGGTAGCCTTTTATTGTAGTTCAGATGCTTTGTTGTCACTAGCTCCTCAAAGAAGGAATTCGATGACATTGCATTCACATTGCCTGTACTTCATTCAAAATTAATATTTTTGTTCTTGTATTAAATATCAATTTTCTCTTTCTTAATAGACCACCTTTGCTTGGTATGATAAGTAGCTACTATAGTTAAAGTTATGAGCACTTTATGAATTTACAATGTTGTTTTTTAAATCTCATTGGAATATATTTTTCAGCTAGGTGAAGACATCCAAATCCAAACATCAATGATCAGAAGTTTCGCTTGGAAGGCATGCTTATAAGTTTGTTGTCTTCCATCAATTAACGTTTAGACAATGAACTAAATACTGAGTTATGCAGTGTTTGAGCCATGAGCATTTATAGATGATTGACAATCTTAGAATTTGGTTGAGTAGTATATGATAACCATTAGTCAATATGCAATTTATGTCTAAAATAAATGATGCACATTACAAACTACATCAATAGTTGTAGCCATAGAGGCCGGACAGATATATTAAGCTCTTTTTGTTTCTGATCATGAGTCTTGACCCAAGTAAATATTGTTTCCGGAGTATCTTGATCTCTTTAGTTATCCAAAGGATTTTCTTTCTCTTGTATGAACCTTAAATGAAATAATATAGTTCGAGGGATTGCATGGCATTCAGTATTTCTGTATCTTAAGTTTTAACCCCTTGCATGAATGGAGAGTAAGATCATGATCCCTTGCATCAAGACTGTTATTTAAGTAAGATCATGACTAAATTATAAATTTAAGTTTGCCATGTGGTTGGAAACTAAATACGATTGCTGCCATTTTTTTCAAGTGACAAGATTGTGGAGTTTTGTATAGGAGTCACTGCTGAAAATTTCAGTGCAGACACAAGATTTTGGCAGAAGAAAGTCAGTGAATATTGGAAGCTTATGAATGTGAGTAAATATGATATTCAAAATGTAATGGATATGAACTCTTTCTATGGTGGATATGTTGTTGATTTAAGCATAAAACCAGTTTGGGTGATGAATATAATCCCTCCGAGATTGAGGAATACTTTACCTGCTATCTATGACAAAGGCTTGATTGGAAATTTTCGTGATTGGCCAGTAACTTTGATTTCATGTTCCAAATAATATTCCAATGATCATTTTAGGTTTTTGTGAATTTATGCATCGGCCTTCTATTATGGGAAATGAAATGCAAACTAATGCTTTAGATTGCATTGTAGGTGTGAGCCATTTTCAACTTATCCACCTACATGTGATTCGATTCATGCATTCCAACTGTTCTCACACCATAGAGGTGATGGTAAAGGTTTCCAAATAGAAGACATTATACTCGAGGTGGATCTCATTCTTCTCCCACATGTATGCTTTTTCATGTTGCACATTCTTAGTTCTAATTATTTGCATTAAAGTAATCTTTTGGGAATGGGTATAAGAAAGAGGGGTCACCTCCATCATACAAGGAATAAATTCCAAGTCAAATGCTCATATTTCCACATAGCAACCATCAAGCATCTTGAAGTCCTCCAAGTGTAAAATTTTTTCCAGAATGTAGGAAAATATCCAAGATAAGTCTCTAGAAGAGGGATGTTTTCATCCACAAGGAAATCAAAATAGCTTCAAAGGCTAGCACTACAAAGAAGAGGCCCACAACATAATGAACAAACCCTAGATGCCCTCAAATGGAGAAATATCCAAGGGGATGGCCCCACCTAGAAGGCTCCATTCAAGCTGTCCTCTAAATCACCCAATGCCCATAAGTAACCTCCAATGCACAACAATACTTCTTATGTTCTTAACCTCCAAATCAGCCAATCCTATTGTTCATCGCTAACTTGATGCATAAATTTGGAGGTTGAAGGTTGCTTTCATGACCAGGTTTTCTCAGATTTGAAGAGTCAAACCTTTTGTTGCTGTTCCACATCCATAAGGATGCTGAGATTGGAGAAATATGGTTGTTTACATGCCCAGAACTGACCAGAATTCAATATTTATTCATGTAAGGGGTAGGATAGTCCTCAGAATTTCCCAAATGTCTCAAAAACTAGACTAGAAATACGTCATATGCATATGTTTAATGTCATGTAATCTCATAACTTAACAAGCTGATATACATATAACAATGAATAGTGAAAGCACAAACACCAAATAAGGAAAGTTACCTTGCTAATCAGTAAATGGATTGGAACTGTCTTACATTAAATGTCTTGAGAATGGACCATATGTTGTCCCAATTACCTCTTCCACTCAGCTAGTGCTATTCTGATTTAATACAACAGTATTACTTTGAAGAGATGATGACACAACCTTCTAGTCAACTATGTCTAGTAAAATAACTCTTCCCATCAATGTATACAACCACCAAAATGCAATACAGTGCTGCCAAGAAATGTAAATAGATGCCCAACACTGAAGGAAACACTATCTAGAAGCAAGAATAGTCTCTATGAGTGGTTTATGGATTGTCCACTATGCATGTGAATACCCCCAGCAACATACCCTGCTTAGAAAACTAATGTTTATGCCTAGGAAATATAATAACAAAAAATAGAACATCATATTATGGTTTACAAAAGTTGCATCTTAGTGTCATTTTGTTATGTCATGCTATTCTATCCCATTGTTCTTTAAAAAAAGATAGAAATAAATTTTGTGTTTTTTGCATAATTTTTTTCCAATGAAAATATCAAGATATCATGTTTCTTTATGGGCAAAATGTTGCCATTATCAGCCTTTTAAAATTGGTATATTTATTTGGCAATGTTTTCCTTGTTAGAATCTATGTTGCTATGCCTTTCTTTCTATTTCTTGTTTAATTTAAGCTTGAATTCAACATTTTGTACCATGATTTTGTTGCCTTAAGCATGTATATATTGCTTTGAACATGTCATTTACATCTCAGTAGTTTTATTTGATTTATTTGTAGGTTCCCAATGAGCAGAAATTTCCTTCACTTTATCTTTTAGATGTAATTGTAAATTAACGAGTGGGGACTACATCAAATACTTTGAAGCTCGGCCTCCTGAGGTGAGAAATTATGTTTTGGTAATTTTATGTCACATTTCTGTAATTTTGGGAATTGCCTTGTCATATTTGAAGATTTGTATCATGTTTTTTACTTCATGAAATCTAAATGTATCACTTAAAAACTTTCACTCATTGTTGGCCTTCAACTTTAAGTAGATTTTACTCTTATGTGCTAATGTTTCAATTTTGCTTCTCTGAAAATATTTTGGATGTCATAAATGCAAGTTAACCCTAGTTCCTAGGATGCGATACATTTTAAATCTATTTTAATCCTTATGTGTCGATGTTTCAATTTTGCTTCTTTGAAGGTATTTTGCAAGTCATATACGCAAGCTAATCATAGTTCATATCATGCAATGCAACATATTTTCTGGACATAGGGAAGAGTATTTCATTCTTCACCTCTCTATATTATTGAGGCGTTTCTCGTGTTTCTCATGTTGCAAATGGTCCATCCTTTGGCACTACATCTTCAATACCACCAAAGGCTCAAGCTCAGCATCCATGTCCCGACATCCATGTAAATCCAAAGTATTTGAAGGCTATGGAATAATTTGAACAATCAAGCATGGTGGGTAACTTTACCCACAGGCTGCATTAGAGAATGTTATTTATAAGTGCATTAAAAATTGAGTTTCCATTTGAAACACTTGGGCTATTGATGTTGTCTATGCAATCAGATACATCTCTATGTAGCATAGTCTCATATTAGATATTGGGTCACCTAGGCTAAAATCTATGTCAAGATTTTCCATATGTGACCCAATATGAGATTGTGCTACATAGAGATGTATCAAATTTTCCATGGGTGATTGTTGTATTCAAGCAAAAAGTAAATGCATACACAGAGATATATTCAAGACAGGAGATGAGTTGAATGCATCCAACTGGTTATATTCATCTCGATAGGTATATTTATACATCTAACATGTGGTTGGAGCGGTTTCACCGACTCCAATGGCTTCTTTAACTAGATTATTACATAGTAACTAATGACAACTAAGGAGCCCGAAGGGTCTCCTCCAACATCTCCCCCACCCCAAAATATTTCTTCATCATGAAGAAACATGAACAACCATGGATTGTGACTCCTTTAGTCTCTGCCAGCAGACTGGTAGTGGCCAATCGAGCTCTTCACCCCTCTTTCCTTCATGTCGGATTCTCTTCCACGATCTAGGAGCTTCTGGGCTTCCACGCTCTGCCATTGCACCAACTCATCATTTGCCTGAAAAAATTATGAAATGACATTGAATAGATGTTTATGTATGTCAGCACCAGGGGACTTGATCAATTTAAGTGTTCTTTTGTCATTATTAAACGTGAAGCACTTTCTCTATGTGGTATAGATGTCTTCTGCTTGAATACACAGTTTTCGTAGACTTAGCTGTCGTGAGGCTTCCTACAATTTTCAAATGTGTCGATGCTGCTTGTGGTCGATACCAACTGATATTGGTCGAATTGACTCGACTCGACATGATTGACTTGACTCTACATGACTGACACTGGTTGGCAAGAGACCGACTTGATTTACAACTTTTATGAAAATACATGGTTTAAATAAGCTTTGAACAACCCTTTATTCGACTAATTTTCAAGAACCCGATAATTTTTACAACATCATGGCCACTTACAAAATTGACCAAAGACTCGACTATTTTGAGTTTCTACCACTTTTAGTACCAACCATTTACAACCAACCAAAACTTACAAGTCAAGCTTCGACCACTTTTAATATCGACCAAATATAAAATTTAAGAGTCGACCAAAATAGCTTCGACTACATATACATAAACAATAACCAGACCATATTAAAGTGTTTCCTCTCTTGACAATTACCTTCGACCATGTGATACCGACTATATTTAAAGAAACAACCAATTGATGGTATTGACCATTCATCAACCATTTTATAGCTTATACATTATACATTATATAAATGTCTAAAATAGTCGGTTATGTCCTTGATTGGAACCGTCGGTGTACAAAATATCAAACTGGACTATGCGATGTAAAGGCTGATATCCATAAGCGCATCCGTATTCTTTCACGCATAGTAAATAGTCTCATCTAAAAGCAATTCTCTGCAGATTTGAAATTTATCACGAAAGGTCGACGAAGTATTGTAATAGCTCGGAATATAGATTTGGTTGCCATCATTACAGAATGCCATCTTTGATAAAATCATCTTATGAGCCACCGGTCAATATAGTAGTAAGGTTGACTTTTGCTAGATTGAATAGCTTCACCATCTCTTTCGAAGAATGGCAACAACTCTAGTTGGCAGGTAAACAATGATATGACAGTTCCATATCGATGACGACCAACTTCATGTGATGGTGACAAGTCTTCTAAACATATGGTTACCTGTATGTTCTACGAAATGGATTGGTATCTGGTCGATGAGTATGATGTTGGCCACCAATTGACAAAATATGAAGGCGTCGATCAAATAGTTACGTAATGGATTGATTGTTTGCTTTAATCGATACGAAAAAGGTCAATAATTGGTATATTATTCAACAATTAGTCGACTGATAGAGTAATTTATCATCTCTATCAATGGTTCAACTTATAGTCGGTACTTGTTCCAGTCAGTTCATAATATTTCAATGAAATAAAAAAGAAATTCCAATCGATTGTGTGCTTTGGCAATCTTGTAGTAAAATTTTCTATCATGAATAGGCAGACTTTCCACAAGCATTTTAGCAACAAATCGATATATAAATAAGATACCTTATTTAAGTGAATTCGGTCAACAGAGAAATTGCACGCTTAATCAATATCACATCAACTGAAAAGCAACATTTTTCATTTCTGATTTTGCTCTTGTAGGTTCTTCCGAGCATCTCACGGTCTCTACCTGGGCGTGCAAGCAGACTTTGATATTTCTGGCAGGAATTCTGACTTTCTTCACGACAGGTTCGAGCCATCTCCCATCTACTGCTGCTGTCACCCAGACCAGATAGGAGAGGTAACAGCGCTAGATGTTGTATTCAAGCAGAGAGTGAATGCATACACAGAGATATATTCAAGACATGAGATGAGTTGAATGCATCCAACTGGTTATATTCATCTTGATAGGTATATTTATACATCTTACATGTGGTTGGAGCGGTTGCACCCGCTCCAACGACTTCTTTAACTAGATTATTACATAGTAACTAATGACAACTAAGGATCCTAAAGGGTCTCCTCCAACAGTGACCCAATATGCACAGACTCTAGGCATGAATTTTGTAGATAAGGTTTTATGAATTTCCTTCAATGAACAAATCTTTGATATCTAGATATATGGAAGCAACTCAAATATCCCTCGTAGTGTTCAGGGATTCTGTTAGCACCAAATTTGTGCTAAGGGTTCGAAAGGAGTCTATACCCATAGGAGTGTTGAAGGAGGGCTCTGTTCTAAAACCCGTGGCCTGAAATTCCAGAAGATCAAAACTCTGTGGGATGGAATTGGTCCGAGATAAGGAAAATTTGATAAATTTTAAGGGTTTTTGGAGGGATTAGAGAACTAAATTGAAAGATTGTGCCCGCTGCATGTGTAGATACATATAAACGACCGAGATCAAAAGCAATAAAGGGTCGATGGTCATAAGAGTTCCTCGCAGTAGGAGTTGGTGGTCCTTTTAAGTGCTGACGGGCATTAAACGTAGGGTAAGACCGAAAAGTGATCAATGGTGCAGGCGCGAGGAGGTCCAGATCGACGATCCAAGTGATGGTCGAAGAATTAACATGCGCAAATGGGGTCATGAGTTAGATCTATAAATTTTGGTTAGATCCCTGCAACTTCCAATGGCCCAGATCTCGGGATGTGTGGATCTATGATGTACATTATCTTCGCAGATGTTACTTGTGAAAAAAATCAATGGGTTCCGAATCTGCGAAGTTAGTAGGGGAGGCCATATTCAATGGTTCTGATGAAGGCATGATCAGGATGTACGGTCCTGATCTGATCATGAGTGTTGACAGATAAAAAGCATCCCATCTGCTTATAAGCATGGCTCCACATGGTGCACGACTCATTGTCACGGTGGTTATAATCATGGTTCCCCATGGTGCACGACTCACATCCATACCGGAAGGTGGGGAGCTCGACCTGTGATATCCCTCTCTTTTTGTTTTGTAAAAATGTCATAATTTGTAAGTGGCGCAGGTGAGGAGCTCAAGGACAAGGCCCCACCTGTGGACCTTGAAAATTTGTATTACGCTCATAAGTGTCATTTTAGACTTAAGAGAAGGATGACAACTACATAACTTAAGAATGACAACTAAAAACAATGAGAGGAAGAAAAAGGATGATAATTAGGATAGGCACTTTAACCTAACAAATAGGTGGTAGGTATAACCTATGTGTCACAAACACTTAAACGAAGATTAAAAGTGTTTTACAGCTGACCTTAGAGCTTTAAGTATCATCGTCATAAAAGAATAGATATTCGACGCAAGTTGGATTAAATGATAAAGTCAAATTATATAAAGTATTCGTACAATTATTAGGGTAGAGAGACATCCCAGAATTTTGATGCAAAGGAATTATTTTATAATATATATATATATATATATATATATATATATATATTTGTGAAAAGATTTAATTATAAAAAGGATGTATATAGACAAACAAAACTATATAAAGGAATTGATTATATAAATGGACTTTGTATATATGAATTTTTTTTAGATGATATCCTTGTTGAAAGGAGCAGCCCTTAATGACAACTATTTTAGTGGAAAATAAATCTAATATTAAAGACCACGCGGAGGAATTTGAGGAGAAGATTATGCAATTGGTCTCCTGGGATGGAGTCGTGATAGAACAGAAAACGGTGCATATAGTGGAAAATTAATTATTTATGGAGTTAGTGGGGTGTTGGTTGAATTTTATTGAGAGCTTATGCTGCGAATTGTCTCCGGAGTGGAGGATTGAGCTCGTTAAAGCCACCCCTTGGATTTTAAGTATGATGATGAATCGCCATTGTCAAAAAGGAAAACCGCCATTTGTTTTAGTGGAAACTGCCATTTGTCGTTGAGGTGGAGAGATGGATAGTTTGATACGCCACCATAGATACCAGGAGCTATTTTTTTTAACAGGGGGGTCTTCATTAAGGAAGGGGGATGATTTTTTGGGGATACGCTGCCATCTAGAGGGAGATCGGGGGGTAGCGTGAATATTTTCCTGCACAAGATATTTATTTAAAAAGGCTTCCATCGATGTTGGAGAGAGAGGGAAAAGCTCCTCAGTAGCTCTGCACTCCGAGTCAAGTTGATTGGGGAGAGTTATATGTCCCGTGCACTTTTATGGTAAGGGGATCCGATCTCTGGAGGTTGCTGCATTTTTAGGTTTCTTTTAATTCTGTAGAAGTAGCTACTCGATTGGGTTGCTCCCCGTGTATTTTAATGTTCTTGAACAGAGATAATCGCAATCTTAGTTTGTTGTGCAAGCAGTTTCAAATGACTCTGTAGGATGTGTATTTACTGGGTGGGAATTTTCTCCTCCATTACCATTATCTCTCTATTAGACGGGATCGCAGTCGCATTTTTTTAAATTCCTTGACAGAACAGGACATTATGGATCGCACGATGATCTTTGAACACTAAGCTGCAAACTCGCAGATCTCGGATGGAGGTAGGTAGCCTTACAATTTAATTTCCTTGATCTGACCAGATTCTGTCGTTTATTAGTTTGAAAGGAGCAGAGTACAAAATCTCAGCGATCCCGAGATTTTTATCATGTTGTTAAGATCTTCTCAACTAAACTTGGGGTTACTTTCAAAGGAAGGAAGTTAAATTGTGTTTGGGGTGGCTTATTCTTTGGGTTGGAACTGTGGGTCCATTTGAAAACTATACTCGATTGCTGCAATTTCTTTTGGAAGATAGGAATATTGACAATCGCCATAGTTTTCGTTTGAAATTGCATTTGAATGCTTCATTTTCATTAGGGTTGAGGAATGTTGAAAATGCCGTAGCCTTTCCATTGAAACTATATTTTTCTTGTTGGAATCTCATTGGAACATATGAATGTGGAAATCATAACCTCCATTTGATACTGTATTGGAATGTTACTACCTGTGTTTGAGGGTCGAAGATTGCTACCTACGGTTGAATGTTGGAAGAATTCTTATATATATAATTGCTGCTTGTGCTTGAATTCTAATAGATAATCCCTGCATGCATTTGAACGTTTGGGTATTTCTGATATGTAATTGCTACCTCCGTTTGAATGTTGAAGAATTTTAATATATAAGTGTTTCCTGTGTGTAAATGATTGGGGAAAATAGCCCACGATATGATCTCTTTATTTTGAAGGTACGCGGAGTGTAATGAACAGCCTGCATTATGTATTCAAGATGGAGGTTAATGTTGCTTCTTTTCGTGTATGTCAGGTTGGAAAGTATTTAAGAATTTACATAGACATTAAAGTGTAAGTTGGGATAATTGTACTTTGGGCAATATCTTAGTATTTCTCCACTGGTACCTTTTAGAAAAACGATTACATAGGTTGTGTGTTATTATAAGAAAGAGAATTTGGAGTGCAAAGATGAATGAAGTAGGTACCATTGAGTATCTTTTAGATATCTATACCTTGTTTTAAGAATATATATATAAATATAAACTGGGTTTTGAATGTAGAGGGTAGGACGGCCGCAAGAGCCCAATCCATACTGTCCTAGCTTGAATTTATCTGTTGTTGAATATCTTTTATATATATGAAGATATATACAGGCTGGATATCAAATGATAGGACGACCACGAAGGCCGACCCGTAATATTATATGGTAAGGAACTCTACTTTTGTATGTTTTCGTAGGAATGTTGTTGATTTCATCATAGGTACCCAATATAGAAATGATTTCATTTATTAGATACAATTAGAATCCGGTTACAAAGGATTGGCATGGATTCTATCAAGTTATTATACTTAGTTACTGAAGGTAAATCTCAGTAGCAGTTGTTGATTTATGATTGAAAATCTAAAGGAACACTCATTAAGTTTTTGTGGATCACTGTCATATCTTGGGTATGGACTTAGGAATGTATCGAAAGTACTCTCAAGGAGAGTTGTTGTAAAAGTGTAAAGTAAGTTTTGATTGCTGAAAAGTAATTTCTCTACCTTAAGGGTTCTCTAGGAGAAGGCCATTAAGTAAACAAAGTGTCAACAATGATGCAACAAAAGATGTTGCAAAATGTAATTTGTTGTCTCGACAAATGAATGAAATGACCTGGCCTTTGTGGACGTATCCCAATAGGGGTGAACCACCTGAAATTGTTCTCTTCTTATGTGTATGTGTGTTATTGTTGTTGATATATTTATTATGGGAATTTCTTGATGTCATGAGATTAAATGTATGGTTGAAAGGAGACCCAAGGAGTTGCAATGGTAATACTCAATAACATAAGCAAATTGACTTGTATAAGAATGTCAAGTGTATGCACAAGAATTAATTACATGTTGGTTGTTCCTTATAATGTTTTATTGCGAAGATCTTTAAGGGAAGAAATTTTTAATTTTCACCAAAATACTAACATGCAAATCTTGGAGATGTTACACGACCAGTCAGGAATTTTCAGCTAAGATCAAGTTATGGAGGGTGGGCAGAGAGCTTAGTTGGTTATCGCACTAGAGTGGGTGTGGTCCGAAGTGGAGGAAGAGCAGATTCCTCTATCTCCAATAGCTCTTTTCCGGGTGGAAGAAAGCTCGACCAGAGAGCCAGAGGAACAGGAAGGCTTGGAAGTGTGTAAGGACAATCAGCATCGGCTGAAGAAGAAACAAACATCTGAAAGCGAGGGGGACACATGCCCAGATGAGGATATCATCCATGATTACATCCTAACCACAAAGGATGCGACACCTCCTCCCACAGCTAAAGGAGCACCAGTGGACAGCTCACTAAAAATAGAATATTTCTTCATCCTGCAGGGAGAAGTGAAGACCCCAGAGTGAGGTGGCGGCCTGTTCAGAATGTTTGTTTTCCTTTCCCGGCAAGTCTATTTCTGGATAAATACATAGGAGTTTCTCATTTATGTTTTGAGGTCCATTTGGGTCTATCTGTTGTTTGAAACCACAATAGTTGGTGCCTTGAAAAAGGGATATTTGTATCGTCGGTCTCGGCTTGTCTAATAGTCGTCGTTATCATTTTGTAATTCATTGTCAAGGGAAGCAAACTAAATAGCATAGGTGGTAGCTTGGTCATAACATGTTTCATAACTATTGTTGATGCTTAGTCCAGGGCTCGAGAGACTATAAATATCATTGTAATAGAATAGCAAAGGGTTGGAAAATCATTTTTTGTCGAGACCTGAGAGAACCTGGTTACGTAATTATGAAATATCACTCTCAATAGAATGGCAATGTTTGTAATGGGTGTCCAGACAGAGATTCATGTGTTTCTTTTCTTATATTCTGTTTACTATATTTCTCTAATGTGATCGTGTTTCCTGTTATTCATTTCTGTAATGTGATCGCTTTCATATCTGAAATCAGTGTATAGTAGTATATAGAATTCCTTGCAATAGGCTCTAGCTACTGTTTCAGATGTTCACTCAATAGTTCTACTAAATTCGATATCGAATTCGTCCATGCTGGATGCTCATATCGATGGTCTGTTCTTGCCTTCTTCTTTTATCACCTGAAATTAGCATTTCGATGAGAAGCAAGTGGCTACCTTGATTCTGTTATCGTGACCCACACTATGGCGGTGCTATTTGATTTGCGTGTTGTGTCTTAACTCCATTACCCACGCCTCTATTATGATTATCCTGCCAAACTTTAAACGAATTTTCCCCTTACAGAAGTCTGACCTTCTAAGTGTGTCGATTGAATATCTTTGATAAGAAGACTATGTGTTTATTTTTTATTATTTTCAATTTTCTCTGTGTATTCGCTATGGCTGCAATTTAATTGAATATTTTCAGTCTTTCATAGATTTGTTGAGAGATCCCTGTCTGACTATGATGGTTGAGTAGCACGAGTCTAAAGTGGTTCTGCTGTTACCCCAGCTTTCCCTCTCCCACAGCCTAGGGGGTCATTTTGGGTGCTAACAAATTCCAATATATTTTTAGTTGTCTCCCCATTGTTTCATGCAAGCACATATATGGGGTATTCATCAAAAATTTTGATGATATCTCCTACCAATTTTATTCTGGAGTCACATGAGGACCCTTTAAATTTTAGCTTAAAAAATAGGCACGGGGTATTTCTATAAATCCTTGTCAGATTATTCTATCCTTATTTACTAATCTTCTTTCTTTTACCTCTAGATGGAGGCACCCCACATCTCCACTTTCTTGTGTCCATCCTTTAATACCATTAGGTATTCCTCCTTCCAACATTTATTTTGATATGGTTGCACATATACCTCAAAGATACCTTTAGGGTTAAATTACTAATATGACAACTTTTTTTCCTGAAGTTTCTTTTAAGATAAATGTTCCAAAGGAAAAATATTGCAATGATTTCTCATGTCATGTTTAACATATTTAATTTGAAACCCCCATTGGGCCAATTTACAAGAAATTTATCGACATCAGTTGATTCTCCGGTGCTCCTTCTCATTTTCTCCTTCCCAACAAAAGCTAGCCAAGTTACAATGGAGGAATGGATGCTTCAAGTTTTCAACATCCCGCTGGCATAAAACATATCTGTAGGTTCCCTTCTATCCTCTGTTTCATAGGTTTTCCAATATTAAAATGCTTCTCCTAGATACCGACCAAAGGGCAACTGATTTATTTGGCCACATATATGAATTCAAGATTTGACCTTCTGTACTATTAGAGAATTATAGGAAAGTTTGATTGGGTTGCATCTTGAAATTGATTTGCCCCTCCTAAGAGCATATCCTTTCTTGGAAGGCATGATTATTTTCTTTGAAATTTCCCAAAGGAGGGTTTTCAATCCTACATTGTTCCTTCTGGCCATTGGGATGGGGATTTCCGTTTTCTCATTGTCTGGGAATTGGAATTTTTTTGGATAATTTTCGATCAAATATTACAGATTAGCTAGGAATAGTTGGAAATGTTCATATTGTCTAGTATCAATTGATAAGCTCAATGTTGTTTTCATGAAATAAATATTTCCAACAATTTTGACACATTCTCTAGCTCACCTTTATCCTTGTGGCCTAATGAAATACAAAATAGTAATCTTAGTATCTTGGCAATGTTGGGTTTCAATGAGACTCGCTTTGATCCACAAGAAAATATTTTGTAGGTGAGAACCTATCTTTGAATATACTAATCAGAAATGTAGCATTAGACATGAATATTGAGAAATTGTCATGGACCTAGACTCTTTCATTAGAGATAACTAATATTAGGTTTATTTCATATTAAAAGGACATATTTCCTCTCTTCTAAGATAGTACATAAAAAGGAGATATTTAGATGGCCATTTACATACTTGTTATTGCCTTTATTTAAATGATCTATATGTGCTTCTGGGAAGGGTATTCCTTGTAATATTTAAAACTTTTTCCAACTATTTCCATTATGATATATAGCCTAGGGTTGTGTGCTAATGATTGTAAGATATCATTATTTGATGATTTAGTATACAATTTTAGAATGAAATTCAAGAGGAGGTCCAATTATATTGGAAAATGGGTATTTTTGGTCCTTATTGATATAGTACCAATGTTGGTTTCTTATGTGGACCCTTAATTCTTTCAATCTCAGCCTATAATTCATTGGTCTGTTACAATTGTATTGGGAAGAGATGCCCTTTTAGCTTATTCTAGACTAGGGATATGAATTCTTGTTGTGTAGAAAACCTTGTCAAAGGAAGAAGCACAAAGTTCATCCTTACCTAAATAAGAGCTATAGAAAGGGCAATTAGTTACCAATTGGGTTAACTTCATTTGACAATTATACATTAACAATAAAATACAACTTAAATAAGGAGATATACGGACATGGTTATAAAATTTAGATGGTTGGTCTAATAGACATAATATTATTGCAGTGTCACATTACCCGAATCACATAGCCCTATCACAATTCTAGTGTCATTCCATCCATATAGGGCCTAATATTGAGTTGCATGTTGAACATGCTATCATATGGGAATATTGTTCAATTTGTTAAAGCATTGTGCAAATATTGCACATCTTCACTTAGACAGTAACATATTATTTACATGATCCCTCTTAACTTGAGTTGCCCTATTCCATACTAATCACACTATTTTTTTTACACGCTTCCTAAATTACCTCAAAGAAAAAATAGGTACAACATAGTTCAAGATAGTTACATCATACAAACAACGAGGAAACTGGGAATTCCATACTATTTATCATGTAATCAATACCGCTTAATAATTATTTCATGGTCTAGGTCCCTGCTACAATCAATGTTTTAATAACCGAAACAAGGAATCAAACCGGTCAGGGGTCAACTTGGACCGGAACCAGAACCGGTAATGAACCGGAGTAGTTTGATTTCAATGAACCGGACTATTAAAAATACAAAAAAAATTACAGACTGGCTACTATGATGGAACTTGATGTCTCTTGCAAGATATTGCACCAAATGAATTCATACTACGGAGTTCCTTTGTACTTGAGACCACCAAAATACTACTGTAGACCATACAAGACATCAAATATAATACTCATTCAGTGTGTATTTGGTTGACATATTTTAGCAAACATTTAGAGTACCACGAGCTGTAGATGGCTCTAAATAATACTGGCATGGAATTTACGTAAACACTTTGATGCTAAGCTGCTGTGAGATTCCTTCTGTTTTAAGGATTGTGTAGCCACTATCTTTTAACTTAGGAATCTGCTGCACAAAATAGAGTTCCTGTAGGTTGCCTTAGTGTGTATGAAAATTCTCTTGTAATTGTTTTCAAGAGTCTTGTAGCATATAGAACTCCTCCAACATTTCTATCACAAATTTCAATACAACAGAGAAAATTTTTATGCCAACTAAATTAGGGAGTATGCCACTTCAATGTCACAATTATTTATTGAACATAAATCTAATTATAATAGAAGTATTTAATCAACATAGATATGGGTACACAGTAGTTTCCAGAACTACTATTTCACACAAGAAAATAATTACTTACAGGAAGAAACACAAAACTTGGAAAATGGTGGATTTGAGAATGCATTTGTGCTGAGACTGAGAGACAACAAGTTTATGACTCGTGTCCTTTTTATATATTTTGATTGACCCCTTTTTGATTGGTCGTCCGGGTTATTACGAAACCGGCCAATTAGGGCCAGTTTGGTAATGAACTAGTTCGGTTCATTACCAAACCGGACCCCTGATCCAAGTTGACCACCGGTTCGGTGCTCCATTTCCTTTGGCCGGTCAAAATGGCTGGTTTTAGTTCGAACCAGACTGGTTATTAAAACATCGGCTACAATTATGGGTCAATATCTCCAAAAGATATAAGACTTTGAAGCACAAGGTGAAGGATTGTTATTTGATTTAGCACTTAGTAATTTATTCTTTGTTATAGTTCGCACCACATATTCCATATATTGTGATTCCAAAGGATGCAATCCACAATTATTTTTATGGACCTAGAGTTCAATTCATTAGAGATTTTGTTGTTTTGCATGATGATCTTGCATCTCGTAGAGACTTTAAGAACTATCTATTGGTATTTTTCCCTTTCCTTCTCATCAATTTTGAATTATTGTCCACATGGATTATTGTATTGATCATTCAACTTCATGGCTAGTTGTAGGTCTCTCACTTCTCACTATTATTGCATTATTGGCCTAGGCACTCGACCATTGTCCATTTCATGGAAAAGAACCTCACATGTCTTGAATATATTGAAACAATTGGGAAAACATTTAAGCTTTGGAACTGTGTGCAGAATATGAGAAACAGTTCTTAGAAGTGGTATTCAATTGTTGTTGTCAAAGTAAAATGTGGATCATAAGGGGTGAGTTTGGGGATTGGGGATGCAAATATACTACCTTATAGTAGAAACCTTTTCAAATATGAATACTTTTGAGCACATATGGGACTATTTTTTCCTAAATCAATAGCCATATTATGTATTACGTACACAGGAATTACTTTTGACATATAGAAATTGTGATGTGGGTTTATTCTCATTTCCAGGGGTTATTTTAAAGCCAACATCCAAGGAGAACCAATTCTTGAGTATGTAAATTTCTAGTTTACAAGAGAAAGAGATTAATGAAGAACAAAGAAATTGTAGCAGTAATGTTCTATCTATTGCTTTTGAGTAGCAATAATGCTCTATCTGTTTGAGGTTACTATTTGTTAGGAACCTATGTAAACCCTTCTCTTTACTATGTTAGTATATTGTTGTTGGACGCATATGCTTTGTAAGTCGTCCCGTAGTATTTGTTGATCCGTAGTTTATATTAGCCCATAGTATTGACCCATAGTATTGGACGCATATGCTTTGTAAGTCATCCCGTAGTATTATATGTCCCATGGTTTTGACTCATGGTATTGGGCATAGACTTAGTATATAAGTGTGTGTTGAGGTCATTGAAGGCACCGTGAAGTTAATTGTATTGAGCTTGCTCAAAGGAGGTTGCCCCCTCGAAGTGGCCTGTGATCAATATAAAAGCGATTATGTTCTATCATTTCTGATATCTCATGTATTTGCATTAATTAATTATTGCAGGTACATCACATCTGGTATCAGAGCACTTTCCTTGGCACAAGTGGTAAATCTTTTTTTTTTTTTTTTGGCGGCGACTTTCAGATCAATTTCTGAAACTTTCTGCACAAAATCAAAAGAAACTGATTGCATATCAGAATTCCTCTTTCAAAAATACGCAGTTTCAAAAAAAAATCATCTCATTTGGAGTTCTAAAAGTGGAGATATCGCGGATTTAAAATCAGCAATTTTTCAGAATTTCGGTGACGGCCGCGGAAATTGCGGTGATAAAATCTTTTGACTGAGTGCCCAGATTTCTATTTCGCTTTTAGATGTAGAAGCAGAGTGGTTGTTCCAGTTCCGAAAATATGCTATAATAGCGATTCTGAGCAATATAGATCCAGTTTTTGAACATTGGGTGGAATTTCTGCCTAAATTTTTTCTGTTGCAGGTTCGGATTTGGGAGTCATCCCTATCCGCTTAACTGTGGGAAGTACTTGGGCATAAGCCCTAAAAATCATTAGGAGGAGTACCACAGGAACCCCGAAGTAGCTGGCCCATTTAGAGGACCTGCCAGCGAAAAGGGCAACGACCCCTACCTGATTGACTAGTTCCCACCCGTGAGGTAAACCAAGAGCTGTCGTTTGTGGCAAAGCGGTTATCAGTTTTACCTGAGCCGTGGAGTGAGGGGTACTGCCCCAATACGCAAGCCGTCAGACAGCATTGGTGGCCGAGTGAAACCCCTGAACTGCTAGGAAGCCGCACATACCTGGGGTCCTATCTACTTTCAGCTGAACTATTGTTGATCATTGCTGCGCCGTTTCAGATCCATTTGCAAGCCGTTCCAGATTCAGCCATTTTCAATCCATTCGGCGTTGTTCCAGATCCCTTTCGAGCCGTAGCCGCTCCAGTCTGGAAACCTAGTTATGGTTGTCACCCGTGTAGGAGCAAACACCATGGAGGAAGCACTTGCAGCCATCCAAACCAAACTCCAAGATCTGGATGAAAAATTTCTCAGCCTCCATCTTCAGCATTCAGCCATGAACAATAACCGACAGCCAGAATCTTTTGCAGCCACTGGGTTCTCTTCTTCCAACAATTTTCGTGGGCCGAAGCTTGATTTTTCTCGCTTCAATGGTATTGATCCGACTGGATGGATATACCGAGCAGAACAATATTTCAGTCTGCATAATACTTTTGATGTCCAGAAAGTTCCACTTGCATCCTTTCATTTGGAACAGGAAGCCCTTCAATGGTACCGTTGGTACATCAAAGCTCATCCCGAGCCAAACTGGACAGATTTTTGCCAACTCATTTTGCCACGATTTGGCCCTAGTGCTTTTGATGATTTCACAGGAGCACTCACTAAACTTCACCAAATTGGAACAGTGAGAGAGTATCAGACAGAATTTGAGAAATTGGCCAACCACACAGAAGGATTATCTGATGAATTCTACAGGAGTTGTTTTATAAGTGGTCTCAAGGATGAAATTCGCTCAGAGGTCAAAATGTTTTGTCCCAACACAATGATGGAAGTCCTAGGGTTGGCTAAGCTGGCTGAGGACAAGATTGCAGCTCAACAACGCTTTAAACCCACCCTTGTTCCCTTCAGAAATATGGGTTCCCAATGACCTCCCATCACGCCTTCTCCTCAACCAACTCCTATCAAGCATTTGTCTGAGATAGAAATGCAGGCACGCCGAGAAAATGGGCTTTGCTATAATTGTGATGAGAAATTCACTCGGGGACATAGATGTGTTCAACAAAAGCTCTATCTCTTGGATGTGGATTCTCTGCCTGCCTTAGAACTTGGTGAAGAAGCTACAGATACAGTGGATGATCAGATCGACATTCAACAACCGCCTGTTGACACCCCATTTCCGAACGACCCACCTGAGATCTCTCTCCATGCTGTAACCGGCGTCACCACCCCACAAACAATGCAGGTCAGGGGATACTTCAAGAAGCTCCCTCTTACCATACTCCTTGATTCTGGTAGCACTCATAACTTCATTGACCCTCGGATTGCCAAACAGGCTGATTGCTTTGTCCATCCTTACTCCAACTTTGAAGTCATGGTTGCCAATGGGGGCACCTTACCTTGCAAGGGGAAGTGTCACAATGTGCGTATCTCTATGGAAGATTATAACCTACGCTCTGACATGTTTGCCTTGCCCTTAGGCGGATGTGATGTGGTTTTGGGCATTCAATGGTTAGGCACACTTGGCCCCATCTTATGGGATTTTGCTGAACTTTGGATGCAATTTAAAGTCAATGGGGCACAACACAAATTTATGGGCTTACAACCAGGGTCTCTCTGCATCATTAGTTCACATCGCCTGGAAAAAATCCTTAAGAAGAATTCACATGGTGTCATCGCTCAGCTCAATTCCATTCAGATGCACCCATCAACAGTCTCCACTACTTCCTTGGATGGATCTGCAGGTATCTTTGCTGAACCAATGCGCTTCCTACCTTCACGAAACCTTTCCGGTAAGAATTCAGCCACATCTACCTCTCAGCAGGAAATGATGGCTATGTTGCATGCAGTACAGAAGTGGCAGCCATACCTATTAGGGAATTATTTCTGCATCAAGACTGATCTCCCGAGCCTGGAAATTTTTCTGGAACAATGGGTCTCCTCCCCAACACACCTGAAATGGGTTATCCAACTCATGGGTTATCCCTATGTGATCACTTACAAGAAGGGTAAGGACAATATGGTGGAATATGCTCCTTCTTGCACAATTGATGACTCAGTTTCGCTTACAACTCTTTCTCTGCTTGTTCCAAATTGGGTGCAATATGTTAAACAGGGCTCTCTTTTCTATGAACTCCATGCTTCTTCATCAACAAGGCACTCTGGGTTCTGCAACATGTATGACCAAGAACAATGTAACTTCTTTTGGCAGGGACTAAAAATGACAATTCAACAGATGGTGGTTGACGATGATACTTTCCAAGTCAACAAGGGTGAAACGACACTCCTTTCGGGATTGCTCAAACCCTTGCCCATCCCTAAATAGCTTTGGCCAACTATTTCTATGGATTTCCTAGCAGCACTCTGGTGGTACAATACCACATCTCACAGGACACCATATGAAGCGGTCTATGGAAAAACACCACCAGTTCTTCTTCCATACACCCTTAGCAGCTCCCCAGTTCAGGTAATTGACTCGGTTCTTCGAAACCACGATCAGATTTTTCTCATTCTGCAGGACAATCTTCACATGGCCAGAATTCGCCTGAATCAACAAGCCAATCAGCACCATTCTAAGCGCATTTTCCACGCAGCTAACAGGGTTCTTCTTCATCTACAACCTTCCAAGCAATCCTCCTTGACACTCCAAAGGCGTCCGTGGCCTGAAATGCAACTCGAGGATGCTACCGGGGAACCACTCCTTTAGCTTCTGCAGCAACTTCTCCAACCAAAGATTTGAGGACAAAGCTTTTTCTAAGGGAGAGGGGATGTTAGGAACCTATGTAAACCCTTCTCTTTACTATGTTAGTATATTGTTGTTGGACGCATATGCTTTGTAAGTCGTCCCGTAGTATTTGTTGATCCGTATTTTATATTAGCCCATAGTATTGACCCATAGTATTGGACGCATATGCTTTGTAAGTCGTCCCGTAGTATTATATGTCCCATGGTTTTGACTCATGGTATTGGGCATAGACTTAGTATATAAGTGTGTGTTGAGGTCATTGAAGGCACCGTGAAGTTAATTGTATTGAGCTTGCTCAAAGGAGGTTTCCCCCTCGAAGTGGCCCGTGATCAATATAAAAGCGATTATGTTCTATCATTTCTGATATCTCATGTATTTGCATTAATTAATTATTGCAGGTACATCACACTATTGAGTTGGAGGAAATATTTTTATAATATATTTTTTAGTGTTTTAAAAGGACAGTGCATTATAATATTAGGAAATGTACTTGTGGTGAGGGGTCGACCTATGCTAATAATATTTGTAGGGCCAACTTGTCTAATAAAACCTAAGTCCAACCATGCCAATTTTTATGACAAATGAATATTTATTGATTGGTATGGGAATTCTCTTTTGAAGGATTACTTCATCTTCTTTGGGGAATTCTCTTTTGAAGGATTACTTCATCTTCTTTAGTCAGTCTTGAGTTCAAATCCTATAACAACTATTTTTGGATCAATTTATTGAAGCATGCAACAAAGGTTGGTGACCCCTAGACTATTCAACTCAGGCCACAAACTATCTTCTTAGCCCTAACATACCCATGGAGAAATGGGGGGTTATTTGCATTTCCCACTTAGTTTCTACCTAGAAGGGGTCACACATTGTTGAAGTTTGGATGATATCTTCGAATTTCTAGTAACGGATTCAATCTAGCTAGATGATCTCATCTATTTGTTGGTGACGGATCTAGTCTACTCTAATGTTGAGTTTGTTGGGAAGGGGGTATGGTCCCTCTAGTACACACTAATATTGATTTGGAAGCAATGTTGTTATTAATATATCTCTTGGTTCCCCTACCTAATGGGAGCAAAATCACCTAAAGGAAAAGCTTTTTTTGAGAGGAAAATATACAATAAAGATACCATATACAAAGTCCATAAGAACTTGCCCAATTGTGAACAAATGTAAAGATTCTAAGGTTAATCAGTTTGTACTCAAGTGGTTAGATTAAAGGAATTTTCATGCCCGAACCAAGTTCAATACCCTTGAAGGCACATTTCTTCCTTGATGTGTTCCTATGAAAAATTGATAGAATATATATATCTAGGACAAGCATTCCTAGGTGAAATTAACAAAATAGGCAACCCTCAATAATGGAATCTAGACCAAAGGTAAAAAAATATAGGAAATTTATGTCAATGCATATACACAACCATGTTTCATTGGAACATATACTTATATCTCGATATGAAAGCCAATATACATTTGATCGCCAACCTAAACTTAAGTGTGTCAGTATTTGAGCATCCTTGGCATAAATTCCGAGCTAACTATAACCATCCCGTAGCGACCTGTGTAGCACAAACTATTACCAGCATATGAGGAGAAAGGGTGACTTCTTTTGGTAATATTTGTGGTAGTTTATAGAAGTAATCTATGAGAAACAAATCAGCATGAATTTATGATAGCATTGGAGACAATAGCATGAATTGTATTTTTTTTATTATTTACATGAGCTTCGGAAACTGGTTTCAGGTAAACGTAGAACCTCACAGATAGTCTGCACATTTACTCGACATAGAATTTTGGTCGTTTTTAAATTAATGATTACCCTTTGGCCCTGCGAATAATTTTCCACACACCAACTAACAAATTCGGGGAAGTGAAGGGTTTGTTTGACACAAAAAATAGTACAGAAAAGAACCAAAAACATTAAGTACATCCTTTCCTTGCGCCTTAAACTCCATTAAGTTCTCCTTAGACTGCGAAATACTACACACAAACAAAATAAGGTCGAAAATATCCCTTTCCCTGTCAAATACAAGCTTCTCGTTTTCATCTGAACTTTCATTGAATGGAATAAGGTATTGGGTTTTCTCCATTTGGGACACCAAATCCAAACATTGAGGGTTTCGAGATTCCTTTGAAGTGAGCTTCTTGGGTGATGTTCCAGTTGAGGAAAACAACGAAGTGTTTCCCACGGGTTCTTTTCCTCCAGACAATAAGCGACAAAAACATTTTTTAAAACTCCGAACAAACCTTTTATAGAACATATGCTTAGGTGGTTTCAGAACTTGCGATGAGCGGTTTAAATTTAACCGCTTTTCAAATGGACTCCACCAACGATTTCCACATGGTAAGCGGTTCAATTTTCGCTCCACCTTTTCCAAGTTTAAGGACCTTGCACTTTCTAGCGCGGGAACCCATTTCCACCATTGATTTTCTTCTGGGTGGGTATGCATCATAATTCTGCCATGTTTGCAACTTTTGGTGTGAGTTGTGCAAATATTTAGCGCCTTTTCCACCTCTGCCCTTGGAGTGAGAGACCTTATGTAGAAACCTTAGAATAGTGACAATATTTGCATTGTTCCTCTCTATAAACATTAACAAGCAATTTTATATTAATGTTAAATAACCCAAGAATCCATATAGAATAAATTTAAAAAACATAAAGACAAAAATGCTAACAATATGAAGAAATCACTTGTTTCATCAATTATACTAATTCTAGAAAAAAAAATTAGATGGGTTTGTATAAGATCTAGTGTAACATGGGAATAAGTCAATGAATAAGAGGGAGAGATGACCATAAGAGATAAGAGAAGTCTAAACAACAAGATCAATATTCCAAGATGGCATTGAGATGAAACATTAAATTAGGAAAAGAAGGAGATATCACATGTCGTAGCAACAACATATAAGGTTGGTGTTGTTTTTTTACACAACCCATTTCATATTAGTTGCATAATTCTATTGTTCATGTAGTGTCCCTTTTTAATAAATTTGTTAAAATTGGAAAATTGCAATTTTTGGCCAATTCGACCCTTAGACTATTAATGACTCGAATGCTTCCAAATGGCTTCAAATGATTGTGATTTGGGTATGAAGGTGTTTGAAAGGTATTGGGACATAAAACACAATAAAATTTGCATCGTTCCTCTCTACATCTTTTAATAAGCAATGTCTAACTGAGATAAACCAAGAACCCATATAGAGAAAATTTTAGAAACATAAAAAATACCTAACAATTTGAAAAAAATAGTTGAAAAATATTCATAACCGTTGAGGTGCAATATGACACATTTATGCAGCTATTATAGACTTGGAAACCTCCAAAAGACTTCAGCCACTTGCATTTACAATTAGAGAATGAAAGACCGAATTACTAGGAAAATCTATGTTGAAGCCCCCAAGGGTAGATGGCTCCAAAAGACTCTTTAAAGGATTTCGAATTCGGTCTGAAGGTATATGAAGCATATTAAGACATAAAAAGGAACCTCATCGGTGATTGTAGACTAATATCAGAATACTTTTTCAACATCCATTTAAATTTAGGAGAAGTTGGGGAATTTTACTAGTCAAATCGAGGTTCAAACCCCCAAGGGTACGGGACAAAGATGGCTTCCCAAATGTTCTAATTCCTTTCCAAATTTCAGAATAGAGACATGGTACTAATGAAGGACTTCAATGATCTCCCTAATGCATCATCAATTAGTTTCTATAGGCTTCTTCCATTACCATAAATCAGATGTTTGTATACATGTCTTTAGATACTAGGGGGCATGCTAGTAAACTTCACCACTAGTAATGAAATTCGATATTTAGGTTCCAAGGACTTGTGCCATGTTAATGAAACTTCTTCATAACATTAATGACACTCCATACATAAACGAAATAAAAAATATTGACTTATACAATTCGAAATAATGTCTCTTCAAGCTCAGGCAACAAGATATAGGGAAAATAGCACCATTTATGCCTTGTTTTGTATTTTTACGTAGTTTCACTTGGTATTTCGACCTGATATTCTTATGAGAATTAAATACTGAGTATATATATCAAAATAAAAATAAATGGATATTCTTGGACCATCACAAAAGCTACTCTCCTTCTTTGTTCTTGCGACTTTTATAAACTTCTCAATTCCTCCATGGGTACATCTCAGGACTGATTACACTGTCTCTGAAAATAGCTGTGTACCCTATTTTCACCCCATCATCTTTGGAGAGGCATCCATCCCTACAGACATCCATCAGCTCATGAAATATAGAACTATCAGTCATCTAGTACTGATCTATCCTCAGCCTTGGAGAGGCATACATCCCTATGGATAGGCATCAACTTGTGAGAGCTGGAATTATCACTCAGCTAGTACTGGTCTTCCATCCTTACTGGATAGGAATATATCCTTTTTGATAGGATCTCTATCAGTCCTTATTTCTAGAGAGATCCCTTTGGACCACACCAAGCTTCAAACTTGACACAAGTCAAAGGCTTAGTCAGCACATCAGCAACTTGTTCCTCTGTAGGAACATACTCAAGCTTCACAACTCCCTTCTGCACCATATCTCAGATATAGTGGAACTTAATATTGATGTGCTTCGATCTATCATGAAACACATTATTTTCTGTAAACTTGATGCAACTCTGAGAGTATCTCCGTAGCATCAATCTCTACATCGATTAATCATGTCAACATCTTGCGAAGCCACACTGCTTCACCACAAGCTGAACAGGCTACTACATATTCAACTTCCCCTGTACTGAGTGCAACATAGAGTTTCTTTCTACCGAGCCATGAGATCACTACTAATCCTAAACTAAAGTAACATGATCCTGAGGTACTCTTTCTGTTTTGAGCACTTCTAGCCCAATCTGAGTCTGTGTACCCATACAGTCTGAACTCACTATCTGAGGCATATCTAAGTCGATAATCCAATGTACTCTTCAGATATCTCATCACATGTTTTGCCACAATCAGGTGAACTTTCCTAGGTTCCACCATATACTGACTCAATGTGTTTACAACAAAGCAATCATCTGGTTTCGTATTTGTCAGGTACATCAAAGATCCAATCATCTGACGATACATCGTGGCATCAATCGAATTTGACAAAGCATCACTCAACAACTTCAGGTTTGATGCCATAGGTGTGGATATGGCCTTGCAGCTCATCATCCAGAATCACTTCAGGATCTCTAGTGCATACTTCTTTGTCCAAGGAAGATTCTATCCGCACTCTACCACACCTCCATGCCTAGAAAATAGTGCATCATACCCAAGTCCCTTATCTCAAACTCAGGAGCAAGCTTCCTCTTCGTATCATCAATCAGCCCATCCTAACCTGTCACAACTAGGTCATCCATATACAGTAGGAGTATCATTGGATTTCCTTCCTCAACCTTGTAGTGAAGGTTGGAATCCACTTTACTCTTGGTAAAGCCCAAACTAGTTAGGAATCTATCGATTCTGTCGTACCATGTCCTGGGTGCCTGTTACGAATCATACAAGGAAGTTTATTCAGTTTTCACACATGAGTCTCCCTGTCATGTGTCTCAAACCCGAGTGGTTTCTCCACATATACTTCCTCTTCCACTACACCATTCAAGAATGCTATCCACATATCCCGTAACTTTCTAAATGCCTTCCATCTCTACCAGAACATTGTTAAGAGTGTGCACTACTCCAGCATGTCAGCAAAGAGGTTTCATTCTAGATAAGTAGCAATCAAATGTTGTACAGTATCATAGACCACTTAGTACCCATTTCTTGCATATAAGTAGTATCTTGTTCATAATTTAATGCAATTTTTTTCTAACATGCATAATATACATCCTAAATCTAGGAACATAATTATGTATATGAGTGAACAACATTATTTAAGTAATCATTTATTATACAAGAAATAATATTTCAAACACTTATCTTTGTTTGCTTGTTGGGTAGACTCCCTCTCAATCTTTGTTTCCTTGTAGGAACTACTAGAGTCTCTAATAGAGTGTTCTTCTTCTTGTGGGAGCTGCTTTCATTCCTAGGACAATCTCATTCTTGTGATGAGGATGCTCCCTCTTGTTGTAATTCTTCTTGGTGTGTGTTGTGAGAGCCTGCTCTTCACTACCCATGTTTTCTTTTCGAGATACAATTCGAGCTTCTTCCTGTGAGCATTCCTCCCATAGCCTACTGAATGTGATGAGCTTCTTCCTAGCACAAATTCCTTGGATGAAGGAATCCCATGACCTAGGAGGACCATTCAAGGTAGTCATCACTATTTCTCCATTCTCTATATCTTCTTCAATGGCTTCAAGTTGTTCTTTTATCTGAGAGACCCTTTTAAAGTGTGACTGCATGGTCTCTACATTTTGTGTCTTGACATTCTTTAATTGATTCCTTAAAGTCATCTTTCTATTTATGTTCTTTCCTTCAAACAGCTTGGTTAAGGAGTCAAACATCTCTTTGGGTGTCTTTAGGGAAGATGTATGTGGTATGAGATTGTCCTTGATATAATCTGCAATGATCCTATTGGCCTTGACCAAGTTCTTCTTATGTAAGGCCTTAGCCTCATCTCCCTATGGGACTGGAACCTCTTCACTTATGTAGGTATCCAATTCATTGTCTTCTAAGATTAACCCAATCCTATACTTCCATGTTCGTAAGTTATCAGCCCTTTCAAGCTTATCCTCAAGCTTGGTGTGGTGAGACATCTTAATGAGAAACTCAAATGGAAATAAAATATTTAGATCTTACCACTGAATTTGGAGTTGGCTAGGGTTTGACAGAGAAACCCTAAAAATCCAAACTCGGAATTTCAAACTTCTGACTTGACAGGGAGATGCAATTGACTGAGGCAAGCAATCTAGTGTGCTCATATTTTGAAAACTCCAAAAATTTACCCCTCAAAAGTGACATGCAAATTTTGGATCTGCAAATTGCAAAGATGAAAATAAAAATGATCAAAATATACTCTCCTTATTTGTTCTTGTGACTTTTATAAACTTCTCAAGTACTCAATGGATCGCATTCCTTCCAAAGGATTCATTCCAACTCAATTTGGGAAGAGATTCCATTGTATGCCACTTGTCCAACAATTCCTAGTCTCCTTATTCCCTCATTTCGAATGGGTGTCACTTTGGCTACCCTAACTCCCTTGTGCACCTTCTTGGAGGCTATTTTTATCCCTAATGTCATATATTTCAGATGGAGGCATTCAGGTCTGCTTTGTTTCATAGGTGTCATAGCATCTTCATCATTTTGTCAGACTAGAGGCTAGGCAATCTAGCCCAAGTGTCACAATTCTTCTAAGATGCCTCTTCCTCTTCCACGAGTCTTATTCTTCCACTCCAATTCGACCTTACATGATTCATGCCATGAATAATACCTTTTAAACTACCCCAAGTATGTTACCCTTCATATTGAACTCTAATTGGTGAGAGAATCATGCCAAGTGTAGTGGGGAATCTTGCAACAAATGGGTCCCACAACCTCTTAATATGTGTCCTCATGGTCCAATGCACAATGTCCTCTCTAATGCACAATGGTCTCTCCAATTCCAACTTGCGAAATCATGTGGTGCTGCCACGTGGAGAGCGATTTCAGATTCCGCAACCACCCATCCCTTTGTCCTAGCGCACATGTTGGGGATGCGGAACAGATGTGGGACCCTTGATCTTTCGCCGCCCTGATTGATCTTTTTCACCATTTAAAATGGTTTGTACATTGGCATGGAGGTGATCCTGAGGATTGTATCACTCGTGGAAATAATCTCATCACGTTTATGATGAATTGTGTTTATGTGTCACGACATACAGATCATATCATGCCACACTGTGATAATTAATGTCACGTTTATGATGGATTGTTTTAGGAAACAAAATTGTTGTGTTTCTAAATTTCCACTTGGTTAACAAAAAGTTGTATTTTTTCATCTTCATTAAAGTTTTATAAAAGGAAAGGCGATTAGGATTGATAATGGATGGTTATTTGTTAAAAAATTGTATTTGTGATAACTGTCGTCATTTGGTCACTAGTTGTCGTTAAGTGTTGTAATTAACACCTTAATTACTAGTTAATTGTGCTTAAGAATAATTGGCCTTTAGAAGTGGTTTATCCGCTGCACTTAAAATTAAGTAATTATCCTCAGAGTAACTACCTAAATATTAAAATATGATCCTCTATACTCAAAGTGCCAAATTCAGTAGTGCTCATAGGAGAAAATATTCTATACGAGCCAATATTATAATTAAACTATATTTCTAATAGTCAGTGTGCCAAATCAAATATGCCATGTGTCACAATATGATCATTCCACGTGTCACCCTGGGATACTAGATATCAACATTTAAACAACAAAATTTATAGACGTTTTGCTTCAAAGACTTTGCTGGCAAGTAGAAATATTCTCAGAGAAAGAGCAGCCACTATTTCCCAAAGGTGTTCTATTGTTACGATTCCATTGTAAATGAATGGTCGACCGACCCTTCTTATTCCCAATATTCTTTTCATAATAGTTTGACACTGCAAGAAGGGTTGGTCGATCCTTCTTGTGTTCTCTATTACAGATATAGCGGAATTATTGGATAAGGGTTTTCACAATTAAGTACGAAAAGAAGGGGCAGTTGATCCTTCTTGTCGGAAAACAGAAGTCGGGAAAAACCATTTTTATATGTTAAAACTTCCAAGGTGTTCTATTTGTAAAATTGCCTCGAAATTGAAAGGTCGGTCGACCTCTCATATTACCAATATTATTTTCATAATAGTTCGACACTACAAGAAGGGTCAGTAGACCCTTCTTATTCCAAATATTCTTTTCATAATAGTTCGACACTGTAAGAAGGGTCGGTTGATCCTTCTTGTGTTCTCCATTATGGATAGCTGAATTGCTGGATAAATGTTTTCACAATTAACTACGAAAAGAAGGGGCGACCAATCCTTTTTGTCGGAAAACAGAAATCCAGACAAATGATTTTTATATGTTATAACTTAGCTGATTGACTGGCTATTCATATAATGAGTGAATATTTCAAACAAAGGACTTTTCACTTTAAAATTTTGAACATTTAAAAATAAAAATTGCACTTTTCAAATAAAAAATTGCATTTTTTGATTTGAAATTCACACTTTTCAAATAAAAATTTGCATTTTTTCATTTGAAACTCACACTTTTAAAATCACAATTTGCATATTTTTAATTGATGTTGACACTTTCAAAGTTAGGTTGATGTTGACACTTTCTTTTGAAATTTTCTTGCATTTTTTAGTGTTTTTGTGAGTTGTGGAAAGCATTGAGTTTTTCCAAAAGTTAGGTTCTTTCCGCAACCCGCAATCTGCAATCCGCAATGCGGATTGCGGAATCTTGGTTTTTGGTTTTGAAACATTTTATTTCAGCAACCTGCAATCCGCAATGAGGATTGCGAATGCAGAAATATTCTTCAATAATTGTGGTATTCTGCATCTGCAACCCGCAACCTGCAATTGTGGGTTGCAGATGCAGAAGACAAATCCCATAACCCTTCTTTTCCTTCCCACATGTTTACATTTTAAGCATCGATTTGTCTTGATCCTACAAATGAGATTACATTGGGTGATTTAAATGAAGT
The DNA here is from genome assembly GCA_027924585.1 of Larix kaempferi. NCBI lineage: Eukaryota > Viridiplantae > Streptophyta > Pinopsida > Pinales > Pinaceae > Larix > Larix kaempferi. The sequence continues at coordinate 3,925,112 of BSBM01000068.1, read as the reverse complement.
TTAGCTTTCTCATTTAGCTTGTCAGTGTTAGCACTAGCTTTTTCTTGGATGAAAGTGGGAGCTTCAATTTCTAAAAATGATGGAGAAATCCTCGGTGGTCTGAGCAAAATAGAATTATCTGGGTAGGTATTCATGGCCTCAAGGGTGAAATGATCAAATCCCAAGCCCAAAACTTTGCAAGGAGAATTAAATTGCAGAGGTCCACCTCTAGTAACATATTTGCACAAATAAATGGTCTAGATCATTGGTGGTGAAGATCTACAATCATGAGCACGCTTCGCAAAAAAAGGGTGAGGTGTTTTAGATAGAGGAAGGAGGTTTAACCCACAATCATATTAAGGAGCAGATCAATGGTTAGGAATTACTTCTCTGATATGACATGTGCGAAGCAAACAAATTTTTGGATCTACGAACTTTTGGTAGAGAACCGCGGGTTTGGGCGGCGCAGATCTGATGAGGCCGAGATCAATGGTTGAGGTTTTGTTCGCAAAATTAACTTGCATGAAACATCAATGCAAGCCAAACCCACGAAGTTGGTAAAATTCGCACCATTTGACGGCCCGGATTCATGCAAGATCCAAATCAACGGTGGGCGACTTCCCGTGGTTTAAAATGCTAGAAAAGGAAACATGTGACGGGATTCGAGGCCACTAGGGATCATAGAGCTAGAAAGCAGTGGCGATCCATGGCCCAGAACAAATCAGGAAAATATACGGCCAGGGAAGATTCCACGCCGCAAGAGATGTAGGGGTGATAGAAAAGGATACATAATATAAAAAACTTGCCTGCACGGAGAGTTGGATTCCATCTATCCTATTTTGCATCAGAAAGCGACAGGAGCAAGCTATGCAGAAACAGACAGGTCAAGTAGGGGCCCAATCCAACCTTCAACTAACCAGGTAGGTTCTCTGCTCTACACTAAACTGTCTAATCGCTGAATTGAGTGATAGAGAACCCCCTGGTTTTGAGCTTCAAAGCATAGAAGGGTCGGTCAACCCTTTTTACAATTCCATCGTAATTGAAGGGTCGGCCGACCCTTTTTACAATTCCCTCTTAATTGAAGGGTAGGCCGACCCTTTTTACAATTCCCTCTTAGTTGAAGGGTTGGCCAACCCTTCTTATTCCCCATATTATTTGTATAATAGGTAGACAATCCAAGAAGGGTCATTCGACCCTTCTTATTACCAATATTCTTTTCATAATATTTCGACACTGCAAGAAGGGTCGGTCGATCCTTCTTGTGTTCTCCATTATGGGTATAGATGAATTGCTAGATAAAGGTTTTCATAGTTAACTACGAAAAGAATGGGCAGCCGATCCTTCTTGTCGAAAAACGGAAGTAAGGACAAACTATTTTTATATGTTATAACTTCCAAGGTGTCCTATTGTTATAATTTCTTCAAAATTGAAGGGTCGACCGACCCTTCTTATTCCCAATATTATTTTCATAATAGTTTAACACTGCAAGAAAGGTCGGTTGATCCTTCTTGTGTTCACCATTATTGATATAGCTACATTGTTGGATACATGTTTTCACAATTAACTATGAAAAGAAGGGATGGCTGATCCTTCATGTCGAAAAATGAAAATCGGGACAAACAATTGTTTTGTGTTATAACTTAGTCGATTGACTTGTTATTCAAACAATGACTGAATATTTTATACATTATTCCTTAAACATGTAAGCTTTGCATCAAACTGTTCCATCATTCTATTGGAATATCAAGAAATACTGAGAGGGGGGGTGAATCAGTATTTTCACTATTCTCAAATTTTATCACAATTAAAACTGGAGGATGCACCAACACCCTATTTATTCAACTACAGCTGACGGGATGCACCAACATCATTAGCAAGTTGCAACCTACCCTGGAACCACCCTTCCACCCTTGTCTATCTTCTTTAGATTTCCAGAATTTATTTCCTTCAATTCTGGATAGTTATCTTCTTGCAGTAAGTCCATTACTGTTGGGCATTGGTCATCAATGAATCCAATATCAATTTTAGCAGAAAATTGGTGAATACTTAGATGTGGTAAACCAGAGCATAAACATATGAATTCTAATTTAATATTACTTTCATTGAAGCATGAAGAATAACACATTGGAAAATATTTACTGGAAATAACAATTAACAGAGAAAGGAAGGAAATTTACAGTCTGTCATTACTGGAAATAACAATTAACAGAGAAAGGAAGGAAATTTACAGACTGTCATTACTGGAAATAACATCTAACAGAGAAAGGAAGGAAATTTACAGATTGTCATTAATGAATAGTTTTGTCATCATTGGTACAATTATGTTCAACACATTCAATGTATAATTTCAAAAACAAGAAACTCATGCATGCCTTCCCAGACAAACTATATTAATGCTAATTAAAATTTAATAGTGATCGACACGACGGTTCGACATGTTCTCTGAAGTTGTCAAACGGAGGACCAACCTAAGCTCATCCAACATCTCCCTCATGGACAATACCTTTCTTCGTTCTGAAGAAATCTGAAATTAATTGGTGTTGAATGAATAGAACGTTGATGAGTATGAGCTGGTACTAGATACTCCCTTGGCTAGAAATGGGTGTATTCGGAAGAAGAAGATGACAGCATGGTCTAGTACAATACAATATAATGTCTCAGTGCCTCCTGTATCGGACTCTCCAGCCTATATATATATATTTTATAGATGGTTACATAATGAATTGTAGGTTCACTAACTTACGAGACTAACTATCTCAACATGTGGTGATCGACAAAATGGTTCAACTAGTTCTCTGAAGTGGTTGAACGGAGGACCTAGTCGGGTGGTCGACCTAAGCTCCTCCAACATCTCCCCCACGAACAATACCTTTCTTCGTCCCAAAAGCTGGTACTGGATACTCCCTTGGCTAGAAATGGGTCTTCATGTCGTCATGTCTAGAAAGCACAACCCTTCTGCCTTCTACTTGCTTCTGTTTGGAAAGCACAGTATTTATGTCTTCTACTTGGCCTTGTCTGGAAAGCACAGTCCTTTTGCCTTCTACTTGCCGCAGTAATAAGAAGCTGACAGCATGGTCTGGTACTAAAACAACATTCGATGACTGCTGCAAGCCTAATGTTGACAACTGCTCCAATCTGCATTTAATGCGATTGGGAAGATGTCTCGTACAAAAGATCTTTGTGCGGCTCGTCGTGTTTTAGTGGAATTAGTTGTAAGCAAGTCCACAAGGAAACATCGCCTGCTATCACACACTTCTCACATACTCAAATTAAATAGAAAAAATATTAAAAATTACTCTGTTATAAGAGAAAATCTTGACACTTTGGGTGGAAACGATTGTTGGGATTTTGTTGGCAGGTTGCCTTGTGTATATAGGAAGCTAATTGATGTTGTTGAGGAGTTAGTACAAAAGTTTTGGCATGATCATACTAGAACTTCATCAAACCAAAGAGATGTGCTAAAGTTGAGAAAAGGACCTATTGAACGTGAACCCCATGTTAAACACTTCCTTGACACCATACAGACTGAACTCTATGAGAGATTCAGGAATGAGCACACACAATTGAACATGGGCCAAAGGTCCTTTGAGAAATGCAAACCATGGTACGTTCGTATATGCATTGATCGGAGCACATGTTGTTGTAGATACCGTGTAGAATATGAATATTATTATGACACATATAAACATATATTTTGTGATTTTCATACTAACATTGTGCAGGGCTGCAATGAATCCATACTACCATCGAATGCATCAAGAGACTTTGATGATGATGATGATGATGATGAGATGATGATGGTGATGATGATGATGAAGACGTTGATGATGATGGTGATGGTGATGGTGATGAAGACGTTGATGATGATGAAGATGATGATGATGGAGATGTTGATGAAGAACATAGAGATGACAATGATGATGAAGATGTTGATGATGATGATGATAGTGATGATAATGAAGATGGTGATGATGATGAAGACATTGATGATGCTGAAGATGATGACGATGAAGAAGATGATGATGATGGAGATGTTGATGAGGAACCTAGAGATGACAATGATGATGAAGATGTTGATGATGATGATGATGGTGATGATGATGAAGATGTTGATGATGATGGTGATGGTGATGAAGAAGATGATGATGATCAAGAAGAAGATGATGATGATGGAGATGTTGATGATGAACCTAGAGATGACAATGATGATGAAGGGTTTTTCTCATTAAATTTATCAAGCTTTTGAGTTTTATGATAGTGGCAATTGTGGAGAGGATGAAGACGTAGTGTTACTTGTAGGGAGATTAGGACATATTGGAGGAAGTATCTAAAGGGTACAGAGGGTGTAGTTCTAGGGTTTGGGTGAGGGTTTGGGTTAGAGTTATAGAAGGAAATTGAATTAGGTCATTTCTTTAATGTACATTATATATTAATGGTATGGCTTGGTCTAAGGTGGTGCTCTCAAATAGCTATTTCATTATGAAATATTTAACAAGACATGAATTAAATTTAAGATAAGTGTATTATTGAATATAGTGAGCATTGAGCATGGGGAACCAAGTCTATGAATATGTGTATTGTTAAATATAATTTTGTTGGGTGAAGCCAATAACCAACATAATCAACATAATATAAGAGTTTTTTGGGTTCGGGATATACCTCAAGGTACACAACATATATGCATGTATGCATCCATTATACAATATGTTTCGTAATTAGTATTACCGATATGTGTCATTATCCAAGATATATCGACATATTCATACACATAAATGGAATGTGAGAATGGGGAGAATGTAACTTTAGAGCCATCAATAATTAGCCTTTTATTAATCCCTAACAAATATTTATTTTTACAATGATAGGATGATGCATCTTTATGATCTTTACATAGAGGGGAGGTAACTAGAGATATTGTAACTATCTTTATGAGTCAGTCAACCAACATGACTACTTAGTTGAATCTTACATTTATACCTCCAGTCAACTCTTTATCTTAGTTGACTAGTTGAATAAAGCTCCTACAACAATGCCAATAGAGGATTTTCAACACAAGGGATGGGTCTCTAGACCTCGAGCACGGTGATTAAAAAATATAAAGTTTATTAGGACCTAAATGAATATTTGCATGCTCATGAGCCATGAACAAGTCCTTGAATCACTACACAAGCCCGCTAGATGGGATACATGGCCTTTGTTTTTGATATGGATTCCATTTGGAGGTTTTGTGCACTAAGGATGGGTCTTTAGGTATTGACAATGATAAGGTGAGGACATATGAGGCCTCAAATCGAATACAAATGTTTTAAGGATATTATCCATCAAGATTCCCTCAACCCCAGACATGCCCTTTAAAATAATTTTTCTATCTTTGAGTGTGATATGGGTGCCAACATGAGCTTTTGACTACTAAGGATGGATCTTGGAGTCTTGACCATGATTGAGGTGATGAAAATGAGGTTCATATGACTCCAATGAATCTTCCATGGATCATGGGGTAAAATGATTTCTTGAACAATTGAGTTGAATATGTTCAATATGTGTCTTAACATCAAAAACTCTAAGATACTTAAATTACAAAGAGCGATTATCAATATTACAAAAACATTGAAGACATTATCAACACTAAGGGTCTATGCCAACTTGTGCAAGTAGTAGTTCAATACATTAACCATGCTTTCATTAAAGGCAGATACTGACACACACAGAATGATCCATATGTAACTACATTAACAATTCTCTTTTATTGCTCAATCCAATTGCACTTATGTACACCCCTCATGTTTGAACTAATTCAAGTGATATGGTTAACCCTGCTATCCAAGCACACATATGAACTTCTCATATATCTAGGTTAATTTGATATAATATGTGATGCAATGCTTGTTAGATTTGACTATTATAACCATTACAAGGTTAAGTATGGAAGAAGTCATCGTCTCCTATTTATTTATTTATAGCCCTAAAGTCACAACACTTTGTAATGTAAATCTCCCTCCTTAGTTTGCTTGGTTAGGTATGTTGTTATTGAAAGGAAAAGATGCAAGACCCATTCAAATACAAGAGACTCATATTAAGGTCACTTGGTGTCTAGAAATAACATCTATATGTATGTGGAAAATTTTCCATAACATTTTTATTGAAGACAAAATCATGTATGCAAAAATGTAATCAAAGACAAAGTCATATTGACAAGTGCAGATCCATCTATTAATATGCAAAAATGATCCAATCATGTAAAATTTTTGGAAAAATGGAACATTGTTCCCAATGTCTATATAATGGCAACTCGTGCCCTGTAAAAAATATGCCAACTCGTGCCCTATACAAAATATGGCCCATGGTGCCCCATACAAAATATGGCAACTTGTGCCCAAAATACCACATCGTGGCTAGTGTACATAGGAGGGTCTCTCAATCCTCCTTCCCACCTTCGGAGCTCCCAGGTGCATCTCCAAAATTGATCTTCCTCTTCTTCATTCTAGAGGAAGCTGGGTCCTTTGGGAGTCTTGGACTACGTCCCCCTGAGCCCTGAAACAACAACAATAATATGTCAACTTTTCTTCGCAATTATACAAGTATAAAACATAATTTAAAAATAAAAATAGTTTTCAAATCTTAGATAACTCACCGCATGCGAGACTGTAAGTCATGAGGGGGTCTCCCTCCTCCATGCTTTTAGTCTCTCAGCAATGCCACCCTACAACATTTAGAACAATCAGATAAATGATGAAATTAGATGCATATAGTAATTTTTCGTTAAAATTGAACAAGATTTTCATAAACTAGTCAATCTTACCATGAACACAACCGACTGGTCTTCAGGGCTGGCAGATGGAGCAATCGGCTGGACAACTTGCTCTGATGCTAGGGTGGATGGTATAGGGGAGGATGTAGCCACATTGATGGTGGCTACACCACTGGGGGGCATAGTGGAAGAAGAGGGGTGGCAGAAGGAGGCATGGACTAGGGTGGGCGAAGTGGAGATGCATGTCTAGGGCGATAAACCCCAACTGGATGTAGTATGGATCGGGGCACTCTGGAAGGGGAAGCGAGTGTGGTGGGGGAATGTGGGGGGGGAGAGGTCTGTCTTGTAGTGGAGGATGGGTGATTGTGGATAGGTGGTGTGTCGTGGTCGGATGGGGGAGGGTGGGAACATGGGAAGCTCATACAGAGGTGGTGGAAAGGTTGGGATGGCGTGATGGGATGTAGGATATGAAACGGAAGGGGGAGTTGGATGGAACTGTGGTGCTGGATAGGAGGGGGGCTGGATGGAAGGGGGTGGGGAGGGATGAATGGAATGGGGAATGTATTTCAGGGGATACAACTGACATATATGGTGGCCGAAAGGCTGTGGAGGGAGGAATAACGACATTGCCAGGCCGAGGTGCTCGCACCTGCATACACATTTATAACCTCATAGTTTAATATAGAAAAATATAAGTATACAAATACAAGTCATCATATTTGAAATTAAATTTATGATTTAATACACACGATACGTACGCACGTGGAGATCTGCTAATCGCCGGTGGCGATGGCTAGTCGCTGGATCCCGCAGACACTTGTGTGAACATTACAATTTTTAGACTTAATTTATAAAAACAATATTAACGATATTAAACACAATTCCAATGAGATTGACAACGATAGTACTTAGAAAACATGACTGCAATTAATTTATATTCAAGTTAGATGATAGTGGTTTGATGGGATTTGGATATTATATAACGTTTTTATTGTATTGGTGCAGTCCATTTGTTCAAGAATTGGTAAAGAACATGGTTGTGGGGATTGTGTCCTTTGACCTAGAATGGATTGGGCACATGATAATTTGGCAAAGAAGGTTGAAAATTTATGCTTGAAGTGTTTGATGGCCAAAGTTTTCATTGATGACAACACATTAAGGTCAAAGGGGGAAGTGATGACATGGCAAAGACTTGACTGGACAAATGGTAAACATGACAATCTTTGATGACTTGACAAGTGGAAAGCAAGCATGACAAGTGTAGAAGACTTGACATAGTGGAGATGTGACAAAGGATTGATGACAAGGACTTGATAATGACATTGATGACAATACATTAATGACAAATACATGGAAGAGTTAAGAACATGGAGCATACACATTATGGCAAGCACAATGGAGATGGTGACATGGCTTGAGGGATGGAAAAGGTGACAAGTATGACAAACATGGAAAGCATCAAACATGGCAATCATGACAAGTGTTTATGACAAGCATGGAATAAGGACATGGAAAGCTAAGGATAAGACAAAGAAAACTGACAAGCAAGCAAGCTTGATGACTTGTCAAGCATGGTGTTTGATGACATGGAACATGACAAGGAGGAGATGTTTGGTGACAAGAAGGATTGATAACTTGGTGACATGGAGAACGATGAATTGGAAAACATAAGATTAGAGGACAAAGACAAGATGATGAGGTGGACAAGGAAGATGTGCAAGAATTTGGAAGTCCCCTTGCAGGCATTTCAAAGCACCATTGCGGGCATAATCAAAAGGACCCTGCGGGCATTTGCGGTGTATTGCGAGCATATTGATAAGGGCCTGCAGGCATTTACATGAGACCATTGCATGCATAATCCAAGACCAATACAGGCATGTGTTGATGGCCCTTGTAGGCACCAAAGTGGAGCCCACTGCGGTCATTTTTAAGAGTGGAGTGCGGGCATCTTAAGGGAAAATGTGTGTCTCACATTTAATATTATGAAAGGATAGAAGGTGAAATGGCATGAAATTAAAATTAAACAAGGTGACATGCAATAGAAGGTGACATGGCATGGACACAATTAAATAAATCATATTTTATTTATTTAATCATCTTAATGATTAAACTATAAATAGAAGACAAGTTTCATAGAAGACAAGAGTATAAATAGAAGACGAGTTTCATTTTTACGCAAGCAATGTGTGAATATTTTGGGAGATTGAGGAGAGCTTCATGAATATGGTTGTCTATTATTGTCATTGATGAAAACATTAATGACAAAGTTTAATCTTGAAGAACACATGGCATAAGGACATGGCAGCAAAGGTTGATTTGGTGGACAAAGTGATGGGCATTGGAGCCATTGGCACACCTATTGAGCCAAGAGTCAAATGAACCATACTATGGTCATTTGAAGATGATTTGGACAAGGAGAGTACATGGAAAAGATAACTTGGATGACATGGTGACAAATGGAAAATCATCAATAACACAAATGGCATTGGTCAAGCACAGGAAGAGCAAGAAAGCATTGGATGGTAGGATGAGGATGAAGGACACTCTGGGCATCACCAAAACCCCAGCTGCGGGCTCATCATTGGTCAAGTAAGAATGACATATTTTGGAAATTTCTCTTCCATTTCTATAATCATTAGAGGTCTAGGATGCCTAAAATGAACATGAACAAATGTTTCTAGTTTTCTTAGGTTTTCATGTTTTATAAGGTTTCATTTTTGTTTGGTTGGATTATATGAATTGATAGCTTTGAAATAATTTAGACAATATTATAAACACAACTGTAAAATCTGATGGTAATATGGTAATTACTGACTTCTAATTAATTTGTAATTACTGAACACAATCTACTCGTAACTCGATCTAATTATTCAAAGTAAAGAATTTACTTGTGTGTATGGTGCCGCAATCTCCTCTATTGCTGCCATGGCTCAATTTAGGTCGAAGGAACCCATAATGTCCCATATTTTGACTAGGCATGTTTACCTGTTATACATACTGCACTCTATTTTGTTTATTATCCGTTGGTTTCAACTAGACTGAGTAAACTATATTTCGGCATGATTAGACATGCTTATATGTTGCCATTAGATTTATGATGTTACTATGCTCATACTGATACTACAATTATGATGCTATGATGTTACCATTCTCATGTCGTTATTATGTTTATATGGTTACTATGTTGTAGGTTATCATGAGATTGTTTTATTTCATAATGATAGTGTATGTGTAATAATCGTCCTTGATGAAATGTGATATATATGATGTGGTATGTATGATGTGATCGATTTAAGGATTTTATGTGATGAAGTATGGTGTAGTACCTATTTTGCAGATAGCCTTTTTACCAAAGTATAGACCCAGGATGTTGAGAGGGATGGATGTATGTTCCACCCTATGTTTCTATAATACCTGAGGTCGTGGGAGGGACGTGCTGAGACACACTCGCCAAGTTGTTGTGATAATGATGGTCGGATGCCTGCTAGGAGAGGCTAGGTCCACTAGTTAGCCAACACTACCTCTCCCAGGTTCTATGTGGCCAGGTCAGTATAGCTGACATCCACTTTTGTACTAGCAGAGGAAGGATAGGGAGGATCTAGATGTAGGTTAGGATGGGAGGATATATTAGTACTATTAAGGGTTGGGTATTCCTTGATCCTGACTTAGTAGTAGTAGGTACCTACTCCTTGAAAATAATTGATTGATTAATTATTAAGAATCTAAAAATATAATGATGTTATAATTTGAGTAGTTAATTGTTAAATGACTAACATATACTAAAATGCTTATGTTGAAGGTATGTTTGTTATGTCTGCACGAATGATTTGATTCTGTCAGTTAGTAAATACACATAGGAGAAATAATGTTTTCATATAGTACATATATGATTTGTGCATACGCTGGCCACGCATGCACACCTTACACATGTACACTGGTATTAATATGATATATGATAAACATGATAAATGATCATAATGTTGTTTTGTATAAGATTCAGTCGTATATTAATTAGGTTCAGATAATGAATGTTTAATTCATGTCGATATGTATAAATAGGTCAATTGATTTATTTAAGTAAGTTGCTTATAAGTGATGCATTGGTAATTAATCATTGTTGCCTTAAGATAGTTGTAGTTAGTAACATAGTTATTGCTTGGTTTACACCAATAGCATTATTCTGTTTAGCATACGTACCATTGTAATTAAACTATTAAACAGGTTTTGTCTAAAATAAATTATATATCATAGTTCCTTTCTTTAAACGAATTATTATTATTATTATTATTAGGACTATGACTTGAAAAACATAATTAGTGTTGAATGTTTAAATAAATTACAGTTCTATTATCGGGAAAGTGTACATGCTTGATTGAAAAAGAAAGAATATTGGTATAAGTAGAATAACCCAATAGGATATGATTGAAAGATTGTAATATTATTTTATTCAAATGATATGATTATTAAACTTATTTTGTAAATTAAAACATGATGGTGAAATCTGATTTGTATTGAATATTAAGCATCTCCATTATGAAAAGTCAAGTGTGATATTTATTATTCTATCCTAAAAAGTTAAAACAAGAGCGGTGGATTGAACTGTCAATTCATAAATAAGCCTCGTAAAAACCAATAGTGGTCATTCCAAGAATAAATAAATAAATGGTGTCAGTTTGACAAGCCCAACATAATTAGCATTTTATTATTTAAACTGCTCAAGAATGAAAAGATTCTGTAAATATATTTAAATATTATTTTTTCCTGAATAGTGGAATAACATTAATGAGTTTGGGATTTCGAGACATTGAGTGAGGGCAGTGGAGTAAGGTTGAAGCAAGGAGGAGAAAACTTTGGATATATAGGGAAGGTCTTATAGAGGAAAAGGGGGTTTTTTTGGGTTGGTTTTCTTTTGACGAATTAGACTTAGTATGGTTATGAAAAGAGGAAGATTTGAGGAGGTGGGAAACTCATCTCGAAGCTCGGAGGAAGTGGGAAACTCAAATATGGAAAATATGGACGAGGGGGTTAACTCAAAAAAATACTATTACACTATGGAAAGGTACTATGGAAAGTTGTTGTCGGGATTATTGGTTTGTGGGCTCGGGGGCTAGGAAACCCATTGGTTTCCTAGGGCAAGCACGATAAGAGCTGGTTGACAGGGTGGTTCATCCATTTTTGGTATCAAAGGCTTGGACCGAAAAGTATGCGGGAGAAAAGGCTTGGACGAGAAAGGCTACAGGAGCAACGGAACAATCTATGACCTACGGGATCCACGTATTTTAATATTGGTTAATAATTTACATCATAATTCTATGCATACTTTAAATGGTTAGATTGACTAGCCGATATGAGAATATGTAAAGTCTATGATAGGAAAATAACTGTACAAATGTATATTCTGGATTTTTCACTTGTATGTTTGCAAAAACTAAGTAAAATTAAAAACAAACATCAACATGGAAATGTGATTGAAACAATATAGTTTAATTTAAACATGTCAAAACATGCTCATGATGACCTTAACACAGAAATGAGAGCTTAAACACCGAATTTAGCCCAGGAATTCACCGTAGGAAGATGTGTTAGTTGTCTACCAAAAACAAGAGCACTACAGAACCGATGTCCTCCCACTTGGGGGATGGAGACTTGGCCCTAAATAACTATACATTAAAACAAATAAAGTCAACAATGTGTAATTCAAAGTTAAATATATTAAACAATACAATATCAAATAAAATACAACAAATACTTGAACATTAAATAAAACAATAGCTAACCATGGAAAGAATGATCATAGTGAGAACAACGATGTGCCTTTGTTCCAGTAGAACTAGAAGGCCCCGCCTGGGTTCCACCTATACTCGGGATGTCCTGGCCACCACCCATAGACCATGTAGCTGTGTCTATCTCATCGATGTCCTCCCGACTCTATAAAGACATAGTCACAAATGTGGTATGTCTAAGAAAATGACGTGTGGCACGTCTAACTGAGTCATCAATCTCATCTAGGCCGCTACCAAACCTGGGTGTCTGAGGAGGGGGGTTTGGCTCTCTCCTCGATGCAGGAGGTCCTCTAAATGGGTTGCGGTGGGCCTGAGGTTGGTCTTGGGCAAAGCCAAGACCGACACCCTGAAACTCAGTGATGTCAAAATAGTTGAATGGTAGCCTAGCTCAAACTCAACCCACAATTTCCAAAGGAAATACTGTGGGACCTCCAAATTGTTGCATGGGGGCTTGTCAAACACCATAAACCATCTATTTCTCCAGTTATATCTCCATGGATGGTAAATACACTAGTCCATGCAAACCCGTCTCTTCCTCACATCTCGAGGCTCTCCTGTCGAGGGAACTATGAATTTGTTGTACAACTCAACTTTGGTGATGTTGAAGTCTTTTATTTGTTCTTTGGACATCCTAGTGGAGTAGTGTTCCCTCATTCAAGCCCTATATTGGCTCAGATTTGTGATCTCACTGTGTGCAATGTCGATGGATTCAATAATGTTTTGCAATGATGAAGCCAAGAAAACCCGAGAGGGTTCCTTGGTGCCCTTCAATTCATCGCTCAATACCATTAATTCATTTTAAATCTTGGTGTAATTGATCTTCGAAGTTTTCATTCAGTTCATTGTCCATTCCAATGTTGTCTTCTGAAGGTCGGGTTTCATTGGTTTCATTTGATGGTTCAGGAGTGTTTGTCATCTTGCTAGGTGTAGATGGCCTGCAATGAATTCTTTTTTGTTTTTTAATGGATTGTAATTTTTTTTAAAATTAAAATTGAAAGTGAAAACGAAAAAAAAAACATAAATAACAACAAATTCATGCTTTGTTGAGCACCTACCTAGAGACAACGTTGGCAAGGTGGTGGAGGTGCGAATTGGTAGCGTTGAGGAAAATTAGGGTGCTCCACGATGAGTTCGCGGGGTGCTTGTTTGGCCTTTGTGTGCTCACGGGTTTGTTGAAAATGACAAATCTGTGAGCTTTGTTTTTTTATAAAAGAAACAAGGACACGCATGCATCATTAATGTGTGCGCGCCATTTTGTGTATACCTGTTAATAACGCGTGCGCGCACATTTTGTCTACGTGGGCTCAACCACATGGACATTCGGTATTGTGGAAGCCGAGACACGTGCCCACATTTGGAAGCGCGTGCTCATCACTTTTTTTTCCGCTCACATGCTCCTATTGCAGCCTTTTTGGGTATCAGCTTCGTGCGAGTACCCATAAATCTATTCGTAACAATTAATGCCATGCACAACAAAATTAATGTGATGTACAATCAAGGCATAGTAAAATGAATTATTTAAGTTTCAATGTCCATACTTATAACATCAAACAAATTCATTTATGATAAAAAACCCTCAAATAATTAGATAGTCCAAATTGATCAAGATTCTAAAGCAAAATGGGATGCTAAAAACACCTCTTCTGGAAACTTTATCGTGAAAGTTCTAAAACAACTGGGGAAGGATTGACACATTTCCAATGCATCCTCCCATGTATTGGAGGTGGGACTATTGTAATCCCATTGGTCTTTTATGTGGTCGACCAATCTACCCCAAAGTGGTTGGTTTTGTTGGGTAGAGTATATGGATGCATTAGGCCATCGATACCCCTCATCTATATGTGCAAGTCATTTAAATCTATAATATGAAAAGGATCTGAATTATAATTACCCAAAAGAGATACATGAAAAGCATTATGCATATGACTCAATGATGATGATAATGCATGGTGATAGACAACAAGTTCCAATTTCTCCATTGTTTTAAAGGAACCCCACAAATGCACGCAACAATTTGGCTCCTTTGCCAAATTTAATTGTACTGATTTGCATCCTAAGCTCCAAAAATATCTTATTACCTTTAACAAAACTTATTTGATCATATCACTATAACATTTATTTGGAAAAAACATTCAAAAAAACATCCAAAAATAACACATGAGTTAAATTTCATCCCTTAAGATTTACATGTAGATGTTTAGTAGTTTTCTTTTTCTTTATAGTTCTATTTCAAATACACTTAAATTTCTAATTTCAATTGATTTAAAAATATTTTAACCCTATTTTATGTCGATCTGCTAATTTATGTTTATTTTTATTATTTATTTTTATTTTATTTACAAAATATATATTATCCATAAAATTAAATTGTATATCATTTCTTCAATTATACATATTATTTTCCTTTAGTTATTCTTCATGGAAACATATATAGATGCTTAGATATATTTTTTAATGTATCCATTAATCCTATTTAATAATAAAATTGCCATGTCTCTTAACAGGCTTTTGCTTTGTGGAGGATGTGTAAATATTTTTTGATTGAGATAACTTAATCGTTATTACATAGTAAGGTAACACCTTATTTTATGCCCCTCATGAGCGAGTGAATCCATGGCGTATCCCCTCTGTGGCATGAGATCGTTAGATTCACACAGCTCTTAAGTTGAGAAAAGCCTATCAATAACATGGTAGAACTAACTAAGCAGTCCAATAAAAAATCTAAAAAAATGAAACCCTTGGAAAAGACATACTACATGGAGATTATGGAAATGTCTTGAACTGATGACAGCTTAATAGCAATAGTTTTGACCTGCTATATTGTTAATAACTTTAACGTTACTTCACATAACTAAACTAAAGGTTGACGAATTATCTATAAGATACCTGCACTTGCCTAGACATTTTTTAACATAAATTCTAGATTTGTTATACAAACTGTGCAACGACACCATAATGTACATGGTATTGTTAGTTGATTTTCAAATTCAATTTACTTTTTCCAATCGGTTGTGCATGTTAATTTTAAGTCTTTCTTCTAATCAGTCGTGACTGTTAATTTCTATGTTTCCTCTAATAATTCATGTCTGCAAATTTAATATCGAACTGTTGTTAGTTTTGAATAGATAGTTCCAGCCGTGAAATGTAACAGAATGTGTGGGAAATACTACTTTTGAGAAAGAATAATCAAATAAAAGCGAGGTGACACTGATATCTAACGTCGAATCAAGGAATGACCACAGTACTAGGCTATGTAGCAGAATTTGACGCAAACAGACCTATTAATTTCACATATTAACTCAAGCATAAGCCATGCAGATGGCATAGAGCTTGGCAAAGGGCTGGTATGGGTATGGTGGATTCTGAGATGCTCCAGGGTTTTTTGTTTTCCTGTTTCTTTTTATTTCTGGCTGGGGGCAGCAATTATACTCTTCCGTTTTTTTAGGGTGTTATCTCTTTGGCTGGTTGTGGGATTTTTTCCTTTGCTGGGCTGAGTTAATATGTATATGATTTATTGGTGTTGAGAGTTAATGTAATTTACTTTCTTATACTTCATAAATAAAGTTTAGCTATTTTTACTGTGAAAAAAAGGGGCTAGCTATGCCCAGAACAATATATTGATCAATAAATGGGCCATGTATGAATAGAGAACAATATCAATAACAGAAATTGACAATGAACATTACTTGTAAATGTACACCAATAATAAAGAAGAATCTCAGAAGTTAACTTGAATTTACTTGTAAATGTGCAGTTGTAATAAGTGAGAGATTAATAACAAACCAAAATTACAAGAAATTTATATTGAATTTCACTTGTAAATGTATACAATTAAAAAAAAAAAGTGGAAGTCATGAATATAGAATAAGAATGGGTAAATGTACAATAATAGTAAACAACAATAAGAGGCATTGAATTGTAATCGTAAATGTACAATAATAGTAGAGAAAAAAAGTGGAAGTTCAAAAATATAAATATAAAATAAGAATACTAATATTTTTATTCTTTCACCTTACTAATTTCACCAAAATATCAGTAAAACTAAACCTAACTTACAATAGATTTATTAAATTCAAGACAATAGCAAGCAAGTTCACAGACTTCTTTCAACAAATATTAATACTTAACACAGTGTCGTAGAGTTGCAATCAATGAAAACTTTAAGTAACATATGAATGTAACTAATTCACCACCTGGGATACTAAGTAAAAACCATAATTGTGCCGAAAAGGCCCAATAAAAACCCTTATTGACTAATTTACTACTTAAAACTTAATGTACTTAGAGACCCAAACAATTGCAATCAATGAAGAACTTAACTAACATATGAATGCCACTAATTCACCACCTTGGGTACCAAGTACAAACCATAATTATATCTAAGTCCAGTTGCAATCAATGAAGACTTTAACTAACATATGAATGTAATTAATTCACTACCTTGGATACGAAGTACAAACCATAATTGTGTCGAAGAGGCCCATTCTACAGCCTAGTAGGGGGAGATGTGTAACTCCCTCCGTGCTCATCCTGTAGGTGTAGGTGACACGTGTCTTTTTAAAAAATAATAAAATATTATAAAAATAACATGTAAACTATTTAAAACAATTACAAGAGCATATATATATATATATATATATATATATATATATAAATAAATTAAAAGGTTTCCTCAACATTTACACTCTAAAAAGGGGTTTGCACTTAGAAAGATTTGATTGCTCTCTAGGCTTGATAAATCCCCTTTAAGATGGATCTATGTTGGTTATATCCAAGTCCTAGTAAATTAGCTCACCCAATCATGTATCCAATTCTTTCACCTTACTAATTTCACCAAAATATCAGTAAAACTAAACCTAACTTACAATAGATTTATTAAATTAAAAACAGCAGCAAGCATGTCAACAAGCTTCTTTTCAACAAATATTAATACCACAATTTAACTAACATATCAATGTAACTAATTCACCACCTTGGATACCAAGTACAAACCATAATTATATGTAAAGTCCAGTTGCAATCAAATGAAGAATTTAACTAACATATAAATCATATAACTAATTCACCACCTTGGATAAGTACAAACCATAATTATATCCAAATCCTAGTAAATTATTCCAGACAGTAAGAATGCCTACAGCAGCAACAATAATAAAAGCATTGTCTCTATGAAAAATTCTGAAGTGAAATATAACTAATTACTTTCCCAAACCATAATTATATCCAAGTCCACTTGCCATCAATGAAGAATCTAACTAACATATGAATGTAACTAATTCGCCACCCTGGTTATTTCAGACAGTAAGAACCCCTACAGCAGCAACAATAATAAAAACATTGTCTCTATGAAATGAAGTGAAATATAACTAATTACTTTCCCTTAAGCCTACAGCTAATTCGTAGCAGCTCTACTAGGCGTCCCCTTGCGCCTGTTCTTTCTTTGTTGCTTTGGTCCTTGTTGCTTTGGTTGCTGGCCATTCTCATTCTCATTCACGGGTCTTCGTCGCTTCCCTGGTTCTTGTTGTGGTTGCGCACCAGCAGATGAGGACTCCTCCTTTTCATTGTTCTTTTCCTTCTCTACTTCCCCCCTATTTTCTTCACCATCTTTCTTGGCCGATACTTTTGGGGGTCTTCCACGCTTCTTTGGTGGCTGGGATTTCTCCTTTTCGGGTCTACCGGGACTTCCTGCCATTCTTCGTTGTTGTTCTGGTTGCCTCTCGCCTCTTCCTCCTTCCTGTTCAGCAGCAGAACCACCAAAAGATTGGATGTCGCCTTCTACCTCCCCCTTTTCCTCTTCACGATCTTTTCGGATTCGGGGTCTCCCTGGCTTGTTTCCTGACTGAGCTTTATAATTTATGGGTTTTCCTGGTTGCCCGGAAGTGTCACTGTCATCAGGCCTCTCGCCTCTTCCTGTTTCCTGTTCAGCAGCAGAACCACCAAAAGGTTTGATGTCGCCTTCTACTTCCCCCTTTTCCTCTTCAGGATCTTTTCGGATTCGGGGTCTCCCTCGCTTCTTTCTCGACTGAGCTTTCTCATTTATGGGTTTTCCTGGCTTTCTTGGTTGCCAGGAAGTGTCACTGTCATCATGCCTCTCGCCTCTTCCTGCTTCTCGTTCAGCAGCAGAACCACCAAAAGATTTGATCTCGCCTTCTACTTCCCCCTTTTCCTCTTCACGATCTTTTCGGATTCGGGGTCTCCCTCGCTTCTTTCCTGTCTGAGCTTTCTTATTTATGGGTTTTCGTGGCTTTTTTCGGTCGTCTCCTGGTTGCCATGAAGTGTCACTGTCAACAGGCCTCTCGCCTCTTCCTCCTTCCTGCTCAGCAACAGCACCAGCAAAAGATTTCATGTCGCCTTGAACTTCCATACTATTCAAATGTTACAGCAGCGGATTTCTTCTGGCCTTGAACTTCTCTAGTATTCAAATCACTTACAACATATGCAATAAGGATGTTGAGATTCCTTGATTTATACAACTAATTTCACCGTTAAATAAGACTTTGGACAACTCAATGGGATGAACGCCCCCATCAATCGAGTTTTACGGAAGATCAAATATCCGATTTGGACATATCAGTGGTATGAATGCCCCATTTGGGAGCATTACATCCCATCAATTGAGATCCATCATCGTCAAACGGTTCACATTGGTCAACTTACAATGATCGATGAGGCATTACCTATCAAACCGATGAAGCCCTAGATCATGTCAACGTTTCGCATCATGTTAATTTATTTTGTTATTTTTTATAAGTTTGGGCGTTCCATAACCTCTATGATGGGCAATCCATCAATCTCGTATGTGTTCACATTGTTGAGTATAAGTAATTTGGGATCGAATTTGACCTATTATTTATGGGAAGTTACAGCTATTTTATTATGAGACCTATTATTGAGACCAATTGAGCGATCAAATGTTGTTATTTATGGGAAGTCAAAGCTATTTTATTATCAGACCAATTGAGTGATAAATGTTATTTTATTATGTTTTTTGAAATATGGTCATTGATACTTTATTAATGGTTAAGGTGTTTTTGCCACCCTTGTTTATGGAGCATTTTTAAGATCTTTACATACTACTTTTTATCCTTAATTTATGGAAATGTAATTATGCATTAAATAAATTTTATTAAATTATATATGGTTATTTTTTCTATTATTTTTTTTTAATTTATAAATTTAAGTTAAATAAAAATAAAATGTATTATTAACTTCTTTTATTATGTTTTATGTAATATGGTCATTAATACTTTATGAATGGTTAAGGTGTTTTTCTAACCCTTGTTTTATGGAGCATTATTAAAGTCTTTACATAATATTTTTTATCCTTAACTTATGAAAAGTTAGTTATGTATTAAATAAATTGTATTAAATTATATATGGTTATTTTTTTATTAATGTTTTTTAATTTATTTATAAATTTAAATTAAATAAAAATAAAATGTATTATTAACTTCTTTTAATGTTTTATGAAATAGGGTCATTAATACTTTATGAATGATTAATGTGTTTTTGCCACCTTGTTTATGGAGCATTTTTAAGATCTTTACATAATAGTTTTTATCCTTAATTTATGGAAATGTAATTATGCATTAAATAAATTTTATTAAATTATATATGGTTATTTTTCTATGATTTTTTTTTTAATTTATAAATTTAAATTAAATAAAAATAAAATGTATTATTAATTTCTTTTATTATTTTTTTGATCTTTTGGGGAACGATATTCTGAAGCTTGTGGAATTCACTAGGATTAATGGCTTCATATCTGGTGCTCTAAATGCTACCTTCCTTACTTTGATACCTAAAAGTAACAAACCTATTTCATTTGGTGAGTACCGACCGATAGCACTATGCAATCTTATCTATAAGCTGGTTTCCAAAGTTATTGCACAGAGACTAAAGGTTATTCTGTCGGATATTATTACACCTGAGCAATTTGCTTTTATTAAGGGCAGGCAAATTCATGACTCAATCGGGCTTACTCAGGAATTATTACATACTATCAAGTCTAAGAAGATGAAGGCATTGATATTGAAGATGGATTTAGAAAAAGCATATGATCTTGTAAATTGGTCTTTTCTCAGATTGGTATTGATCCAGATTGGTACCCCTCCTTTAGTGATTAAATGGATTATGGCATGTGTAACAACACCCAGTATTGCTGCTCTGGTCAATGGGAATCCTACCTCTTTTTTCCAATGCAGCCGTGGTATTCGGCAGGGATGCCCACTGTCACCGTTACTATTTATCCTTATTATTGATGGTTTTAGCCGACTTATCAAGCAAGCTAAAGAAATTGGACTGATAAAAGGAATTAAGGTGGGGACTGAATGTTTCTTGTCCCATCTCATCTTTGTTGATGATGTTCTGCTAGCTGGAATTGATACGGTCAAAGAATGGAAGGTTTTCTCCAATATCATCAACTTTTTCTGTAAGGTATCAGGTATGAAATTCAGCATATCAAAATCTTGTTTTATCATCATTTGGTGGAACCTGGAAGGAGGAATGAAATTGAAGCCATTTTGCCTTTTTCCTGTAAAGATTTGATTGATGGTATGAAGTATTTAGGTTTTATTTTAAAGCCTAATTCATATAAGGTGGAAGACTGGCGTTGGTTAATTAAGAAATTTGAACAGCGAATTGATCATTTGGCTTTTCGTTTACTCTCAACGGGTGGCAGACTCGTTTTAATCAAAGCTGTTTTATCGAGCATCCCAGTTTATTGGTTATCTCTTCTTGTTATCTCGGGTTCTATTATCAATAAGATTAGGAGGATGATGTTCAACTTTCTTTGGTCTCGTTCTAGACTAGGGTCAAAATTGGTGATGGTGAAATGGAATGTATTGGCAAAGCCGGTGAAACATGGTGGTTGGGGTATTATTGACATCAATGCTTTTAGCAAAGCTCTGAGACTCAAGAGCATGTGGCGAGGTCTATTTTGTAATTCTCTCTGGTCGCAAGTGCTTCACTTCAAATATATTAAACCTGATTTCATCAATTGGCTGAGGAAACCTAAGATGATCTCTGGACTGATGTCTCCGATTTGGCGAGGCTTTCTTAAAGTATACGACTGGATTGCTATTGATATCTGCTGGAAGGTAGGTAATGGTTGTAGCTGTCTCATCGGAGTTGATCCGGTGCTTGGTTTAGAGGAAAATTACAGATTATCTGATAATCTGATAACATGTTTAAATAACCTGGGGTTGTATACTTTAAATGATATTCATGATAATAATCTTTCTAGTATATCTGGCAATGGATGGCTGGAATCTCTTCCGTGGATGAATCGGGAACAGATTATGGAGTGGAAAAGCTTTATTCAGGCTATTAAAGCTGCAGGCATTCTGATTACAGGATCAAATGATAATTTATTCTGGACCGGCAATACTCAAAAAGGGATTGTTACAGCTAGAGCAGCTTATAAAAGGATTATCCAATCTCAGTGTATTTATCCGAGTCAATGGTGGTTTTCATTGATCTGGAAGTGGGCTATTCCATTGAAATTAAAATGTTTTCTGTGGCATGTTTTAAATGGCAGCCTTATATTATGGGATAATTTGATCAAAAGTGGATGGACGGGGCCTGGATGGTGCTGCTTATGTCGGTTAGGACCTGAAACTGCACAACACTTATTGATGAATTGCACATTTTTTCAATCTGTATTGAAACTTTGCTGTAAAGAGCATAATTTGTAGGTGGTATGGGACGATAAGGAT
This sequence comes from Larix kaempferi, assembly GCA_027924585.1. NCBI lineage: Eukaryota > Viridiplantae > Streptophyta > Pinopsida > Pinales > Pinaceae > Larix > Larix kaempferi. The sequence continues at coordinate 3,902,886 of BSBM01000068.1, read as the reverse complement.
TTTGGTGAAGGTCTACACAATTGGATAAGAGGGAATAAAAATCCATTATTTCTCCCTATTTTTATATCTTGGATTATATGGTATGAAAGGAATGAAGTTATATTTCATGATAAGAAAGCTGATCCTTTGCATTGTGCTAGTACTGTTGGCATGATGTTACAAAATTTTCCTAAAGAAGAAGCTGGTAATCATAGTGTTAGGGATTCATCTTTTTCTTTTGTGGTCTCACAACCTATATTGCTCTTCGATGGGGCTGCACAGGATGGATTGTGTGCAGTAGGAGGGGTTATCTATTTAAATGAGAACCATTTCTATTCACTCCGTCTCAATGGTGGAAGAGGAACAAATATGAAAGCTGAGGTGATGGCGCTTTGGATGGGGCTTAAGACAGCTAATATATTTAGATTGGTGAACCTCAGAGTCTTTGGAGACTCTCGGGTGACTATTAAGTGGGCATTGCAGGAATACAGCATTAATGTCATTGATTTAAATTACTGGTGTCAGCGAGCACGACTGGAAATTGCAAGAATGAGTCAGATCACTTTTGAACACATATATAGGGAACACAACAAACAGGCTGATATGTTATCAAAAGATGCTTTTGCTGGTCTTGTTGGGATCCTTTTATGGGAGGAATAGTTGGATGACTGTCTGATTGATAGGGGTCAATTAGACTTCTTTTAAGTTATTTTTGTATTTAGATTTTTGGCAAGACGATCTTTTTTTGTATGTAAATATTATAGGATGGACGATTAATTTTGTCAAGACTACTGGATGATATCATGAAATCAGTATATGGTTTGGATATCATGACAATGGATAATCATACTATCTTTGTACTATTTGATTCTATGGAATAACAATAGTACGATTTTTTTCTGCTGGAAAAATGGTTATTAATACTTTATGAATGGTTAAGGTTTTTTTCTAACCCTTATTTTATGGAGCATTATTAAGGTCTTTACATAATATTTTTTATCCTTAACTTATGGAAATTTAGTTATGTATTAAATAAATTTTATTAAATTATATATGGTTATTTTTTTTATTAATGTTTTTTAATTTATTTATAAATTTAAATTAAATAAAAATAAAATTTATTATCAACTTCTTTTAAAATGGATGGTTTAGTAGGTAACTTAGAATTATTTAAAATCTCATGAAATGATAGTATATAGTTTAGATTTTTAAGTTTTTTTCTTTAAAAAATATAATTTAAATGTAAAGGATGATTCAATAGGTAACTTAGAATTATTTAAAATCTTATGAAATGATAGTTTATAGTTCATATTTTAAAGTTTTTTTTCTTTAAAAAATATAATTTAAATGTAGAGGATTATGTAATATTAGTGTTACACTTATTTATAATAAATTTCCATATATTTTAAATGGAATTATTGTTTTATTATTTTTATATTGCGTTTTGTTTATGTATAATGTGAAACCAATTAAATATGTTAAAAGTTAAGTTTTCAATTGGATCTGGCTTGAGTGGTTGTGGGATGGTGTATTATCCTCTTCATCCATGTTCTATTTTTTTAAGTGACATGTTGAACTCACAATAAAAATATTATGGTAATGACCTTGTACAGTAAATAACCTAAGGTTTAACTTGGGGTTGAAATTACCTAGCTCTATGGTTTCATATATTTAACTATTTTTTTAGGTTTATTTCATTGGTTCAGTTTCCACATCTTGGCCTCTCTTGTGCAGGAAAAATCCCTTATAGTGGGGAGACGACACTACCAACTTGGGTGGGGTGACAGGTAAATACATTCATTGTCTTGCATTAGTTACTACAAATGGAAAGAGATTAAGATATCAAAAGTTGCACCTTTTTAACGATGGTTGGTTCTAGCTTTCACTTGATCTTGCGCTATGATGAACCTACAAAACAAAGTTAACCTTCCTCAGCGTATCTTGACTGTAATAAATATGATGAAATCAGAAAAAAAAAAAAAATTAACATCAAATACAATCATATATTTAACCAAATGAACATTCAATCCAATAGATATTCAATTTGCGACGGGAAAGGTATTTACACCTTTTATTGTCAAAGAAATGTAGAGAAGCACAGATATACCTAATCTGTCCAGACACTTTTGCAACCAAGTCCTGGGCTCCTGCTCCTCACAATGACTTGGGAATTCCTTCAGCGTAACAACAGTTAAAGGATTCCTTCTAGGTCCCTCTCTCAAGGCTCCCCCTTGTATTTATGGGACAAGGTAGGCAGTTGAATTAGAGAGGTGGTTGAATTCGTAGGTTGGGAAATTTGTAGAACCAACTTCAACTAATCCCAATTTGTAATCTTAATATATTTTTTCATTTCATCCTAGGACGTGTGCAGGTTTTATACAACCAGACTAGCGCATAGTAAGCAACTTTTGCACTTTACAACCAGTGTTTGCAACATTTTAAGGGATGTGCACTGGTTGTCTTCAAGCAGAGCAACGTTTAGAACGCTGGATCACTGTGGCAATAGTAGCGTACATGTCATGAAAACTGTAGAAAAAATTAGATTTTCAGCTCAAGAGTTTAGTTTTAGGAATAACTCATCCAAGTCAACCTAGCTCTTCCATCCATAGTGTCCTTTTGTGTGATTGACAAAGCAATGTGATCACGGATGGAGAAGTGCATATTTGACCTATAACAACCTCTATATTCAATTGCTCTAGGGTTGGAGAGATTTTCCATTTCTTCGTCTTTTGTAGCCTCGGGTAACTCTTTAGAGTTTTTTTCTTCTTTCCCAAGGAGTTCTTCCTCCCGAACGCAACTTCTACATTTCAGGAGGATTTCAGTGTCGACCTCCCCAATGTAGGATCACTTGGGTCAATGGATTTTTTATGCTCCTCAACTGTTGGTTTCGTTAGGGTTGGTGAAACTTTTCCAAAATTTGTTGCTGGATCAAGTTGATCGAGGTGTTTTGGGCCTACTTCAAGTATCCAACTACGACCATTCTTTGCATGATTTTATTGTTGATCCTCCGGAAGCTCAAATTTCAAATGTGCGGATAGAAAGTAGGAGGTCTGGCAGAAAAAAGAAAATGAAGTGCATTAAACCAAAAGTTGAGCATGATGAGCTATATTTTGGAAAGGATATTAAAATGCACAATATCATAGAGTTTGTGGATAGATCCATTTTTGGAAAGGCTCAAGGAAGATGATTTAGGGTTGACACACTCAACAAATTGTGCAAAGGAGAATTGGGATTAGAAATTTGATTATTGCCCCACTATTTGGGTTATGTCTAGAGGATTGTTAGTGTTTTTGTTGAATTTCTCTGAGGATGCACTATGGCTTCTACAACAAAATTGGAACACCAAATCAATTTCAATGGATTTGAAGAGATGGATCCCCTCTTTGATCCAAACTGTGAAAAGATGAATTCAACTCCAATTTGGGTACATATTCGTGGTCTTCCTCTTGCGTTTTGGTAATGTTAGGGAGTTTTCAAGAAGCTGATATGTCCTTTAAAGAAATGAGTGAAATGGTAGTGGCTCAAATTCTAGTCATCGTGGACACCAAGGAGGGTCTTGTAGAAAATATAAGGTTTGTGGTAGGTCAAAGGACCCATGTTCAGATCTTGGATTATGAAGGTGTTCCTTTTCGATGCCATAGGTGCCATGTTTATGGGCATACTATGGAAAATTTCCAATTTCCTTGTAGAGTTGCAGTGACATCATCCCATCCAAAAAAATGCCTTTCCTCCTCTAATGGAAAGGAAAAAGTGGATCTGGTTCTAAAATATGGAAAAGTTATGGATGGGAATCAATTGACGGTTTCAATGGATATGGATGTGATTAAGAATCCTCCTACGAGTGTTCATCACAATATTGGTCCATCCATAATTCTAATGGGAGAAGATCAGGTCATGGACAAATTAACCTTGTCCTTAGCCAAAGTCTTTATCATAGCTCTAGAAAAGGGTATGTTATCAGATTCCCTCCTTTTGGTTTATTTTCAAAATTTATCCTTATCTGATTCTATTTATATTCCCTTTGGCTTAAATCCCCCCCGGGAACCTCCCAATCCTTCTTTTACTCTAATATGTATAGTGGTATTCCTAACTAGTTGGGTAAGTTAGAGAAGCCCTCCCCCTTTGGTCACTGTTGAATTTGAATCCTTTGAGGATTCTGAGTTGTCAACCATTTGATATACCTTGTGAAATCATGCAGTGTCTTCCTTGGTTTCTAATATGAATATGGTGGGAGGTTTGGATCAAAATCCAAGTGGTAGGGTAAGCAGGAAAGGAAGATGAAGAAAATCTAACCTTTCAATTGCACAAGAAAAGGATCAGATAGGCATGGCAGTTCGTAAACAAAAATCCATTGATAGGGTACTTAGAGCACTGAAATCCCTTTCAAGGGTTTCTAAATGAATCTTATCTCTTTTAACTGTAGGGGTTTGTAGTTAGTGGATCTTGTTTTCCCATACATCCTTCTACGTTATTAAATTATGGGAGAGGGATATTCTATTGCATCTTCTTTAGAATCTATTTTTCAATGTTGGTTCTTTACAGTGGTTAATGTTAGGGGATATTCTGGTGTGATGGCCATTGGATGGAATCCTAAGGTGTTCAAGGATCTAAAGTTTTAGAGATTTTCCTCAGGAATGGGTCTAGAACTATTTTCAGAAGAGTTAGTGATGGAGTTCGTGGTCCTAAATATTTATGGGCCATATGCACATGAAAAACTCTTAAGCTCATTAATGGATGAATCATTTATGAACTCAAATGCGACTATTATAGGGGGTGATCTTAATTATACTTGGGAGTAGCTAAAGTTTTGTGTTCAAAGGCTATTTCTGATCCCCTCTTGAATTGTTTCATTCACATCCTAGAGAGTAAAGGTCTCTTGGATTTAGAACCAATGAAACTGAATGTTATATAAAACTATAAAAATATAAGATAATGTATATATATATCATTAATATTGATATTAATATTAATAAATAATAAATATAAATCAATTTATTAACTAAAGATCAAAAGGCATGTCCTTGTGTTTGAAAAGGCACAATCACTTATATATAAAGCCCCACATTGTAAATGTAATCATCATCATATATTTTTATCATACATTTATTTATAATTTCCTATATGGATTTTTGTTGGCTGTCTTATTTAAAGTTGTAATTCTTTGTCTAAGAAACAATTTTATTGATTCATTGGTATCAGCTGAAGTGAAAAAAAACACCCGGGAACCCACAATTATGATATAACGCACAAATTGATAATTGATAGAAAAAATATGATGATCTTTATTACAAGGGTTGGCCCGCTTATATATAGTTAGGTTATCAAATATTGAAGAGACGTGACTCTTACATAAGAATTAATAACATTATTAGTTAATTACTTAATTATGAATATAAATGTTTATTACTATCTCTTATTTATGTGTTATTTAATATCATTTTCATAACACTGAAGCCAACTTGGAGCAATAAGCATATGGGAAGAATTTGATTGCTAAGAGACTTGATCACTTCCTTGTTTCTGAGGCATTGCTAGACTCTATGATAATGATGAGGTAGTGGGTCTTGTTTGGTCGAGAGTCATACCACATTCCCATTATATTGGAAATTAAAGGAAGGGGGCGAAACTAGGGAGCCTTTTTAAATTCAACTCAAGATAGCAAAAATACGAGTCCTATCAAGAGTTGGCCAAAGGCATGGAGTTTCCTTCTGATATGAATTCATCTTTATCAACTGCTAAATAGATGGCTTCAAATCCTAAATTTGTGAAACAATATAACATACGTTGGGCCAAACATAACAATGAGAAATGAAAGGGACTTAAAGGATATTGAAGCTCGACTACAAGATGTTTATGAATCTGATGTTGGGGGATTCCATTCAATCAATCCTAGCGAGCATATGGATTCTCTTGAGGTTAATCACAATAAATTCTATTGAGCGGGAGAAAGAATATTGGGTTAAGAGTAGAGCACTTTAGCTAGAATGTGGTGATGAAAACTATAACAACTCAACATTTAAGCACTTAATTTTTTTGCAAAGATATTTACATATATAATAAATTTATTTATATCCTTAAACACCTTCTCGTTATTTAAGAAGAGAATCGCACTAAACTTAAAAATCCACATTTATTCAAATTTCATGTATATCCAAGTTACAACCTATAACTTGTTTGATTATTTATTTTTGTAAAAATATCTTAAGTTAGCGGGGAGGGATTAATCCCTTTGTTACCTATTACACACAATTTACATAACTTATCATAATTCTTATCCATGTTCAGAAGCCTAAAGTCACATGTTCTCCAAAATGGAAAATCCTTTGTTTCCTCTTCTCTTGGTAAGTTGTCGATTTCCCCATTGTAATTTCTTATGTGTATTTTATTTTAACTTCTCTTCTTTCGATAAGCATGGATGTTTAATAATAAAGCATTTCTTTGTCGTCGGAATAACTATACTTAACTCGTTCAAAGGGGGGTGAGCTTATCTCTAGGATGGAAGAGGGAACCCCTCCTGAGTGATCTCCCTATCTACACCTCGGTGGCCATCAAAGGAACAAAGAGGGTTTTAAACCCATCAGAAAGGATACATGACTGTCTTTTTTTGTTATGTTTAGTGCTTGTTGATTTTGGCTCGTGAATTCCCTTTTAAATAGTGATGGAAGAAGATAGTGTTTCACAAGGTTTTTATACCTATATAAGCTAGCTTACTATTGTTACTCCCTCGGGTTTAAACCCTAATACATACATAATTTGTTAAGACTGTTTCAGCCACTTTAAAAGTCATTCTATATAATTAGTAAGTGCTTGAATGGAAATGAATTGCCCCATGACTGTGGTCATGTTTACAATTTTGTTTAACAATGCTTTTGTGGAAATATTTGTACCTGTAGCTACTTATTTAACCCACGACATTTTGTATCTTAGGTTGATTATTTGAGTATCGTGGATTAACAAAAAAAAAGTATGAACGAGTTTTCTTCAGGAATATGATGTAGTGAGCCCTTTTCACTCCTATTGATTAATAATTTATACAAGCCATCGAGCTCGATCTAGATTACTTTATTGGTTATAAGCTTCATTATAAATGTTAAGAGGTATATTCAAAATGATTTGGAGTTCTTCCCTAGATATGTAATTTTGTTATAAATTTATGCATGTTAACACGATGGGCCTTTTCACTATCCTTAGAGTTCGTTATAATTTATTTAACCATTTATACAAAACCTTGGAACTGACTTGGTTTCAATTTCATATGTTTCGATATGTCTTTCAACGTGTTGACAATGTGTGAATTTTTTATTTCCCTTAACTATTTACTAAAATCTTCTTTGTATTTAATTGTACCATAATTTATGTATTAGAATGAAGATCTATTATTATTATTATATGAGTTCATGTTTTAAATGTATAAATATTGTGGATGTTGTGTTATTACCCCATATTGTTACCATTATGTTATGCGAATGTATAGAACTCTTATGGATGCTAAGAGTGATAACATTTGTTTGTCTTGAATTTAATTATGAATCTAGTTCCGAATAAGATCATCTATTCTTATCTTTTTTCTCATTGTTTTTAAGAATATTTACTGAAAACCGTAGAATCCAATCAGCTCATCTTACAATATTAGTTTGAGAATTTATATACCTCTCATTCGAACCCTAAGATTTGAGTCATGGTATAGTTTTATTTTTTATTGATTTTTTTATATTTGAATAATATATACGATTAGTTTATTTATACAACTATTTGATTTCCATAAGGTTTATTTGTTTAAATGTTTGTAAATATTTCTATTACATAATACTAGAATTTATACTACCCTATTATTTACATGGGGTTAAGTCCTAGCCAAGGGTTTAACCCTCTCCCCATCGTATTAGGGTTTATAATAAGAGATTGTTGGAATATTTTAAAAATCACTTATATGATTTTAGATTTAGGATAAATTAATTAATTATTTATGATTAATTTCCTAAGTTTTGACTAAGTAAAATAGGCCAGTTTTGTCATTTAGTGGACCACTTGCCATCCTAAGTCACTAGGGCGCCTTAGAGAAGATTTTGGATAAGATTTCATTGGATTATGTTTGATTTATTTCCATTGCTGGTTTAGAAGGTGCTTTCCTGATTTAGTTAGCTTTGTCCTATTTTTTCTGTTTTCTAGTGGAAAAGGTAAAGCTAGTTGACTTAGAATCTTTTGCCACTTGACCAATTCGGAATCCACATAATATATACTCTCCTAAATCCATCAATACATTCTATTTACCTCACTCATGAGCTTCCATACCATACTTAGCCAATTCGTGAGCCTCTAGTACAGTTTTGGAAATTGCTTTTGGCACCTAGGGGTTTTTTTTGTCTTTTCTAAGCCTTTTCTTTTTGCACTTTCCACATTTCGTCCAAGGCATTCGATTTTCTCCATGGCAGGTGTATTATATATTTGTATCACATTGATGAATAATATACAAAGTGATTTCCACAATTTATCTTCTCTATTCTTCTTCTCTCATTGTCTCAAATATTCCATGTGAAATTGTCTTATGAATCTAGTTCCTAGCAATTGAAAATATCACATGGTATCAGAGCTAGCTTGATTAAAAACAATTTCCAAGAGTGTTTTTTGCAGGTATTTCCATCACCAAGAGTGCATCAGTATGGAGCAAAATCAAGCCAAAGCTGTGACTCTCACTCCCTTCAATTTCTTTGACTGGAAGTCGCATATGATCATCCAGCTTCGAAGTAGAGGATTGTATAGAGTCACTATGGGGCTTGAAACTGAGCCAAGAGATGTTGCATTAAAATCCAAATGGTTCAATAGGCTTGATGAAGCTTATGGATTACTTTGTCTCTTTGTCTCTCCAGATGTTCTATTCCATATTGATTCTCTATCCACTCCAAATCAAGTGTGGACAAAGCTAGAATCTCTCTTTGGAAAACAGGACGAGCTTAGAGGTCATTTATTGGAGATTGAGATGATATCTCTTAGTCCAAGTAATTTTTATTCTATGGAGGAGTTTGTATCAAAATTCAAGAACCTAGTGCTTCAACTCAAGCAATGTGGCATAGAGAATAAGGATGCGAAATTAATCCTTACCATTCTATCAAAACCGAGCTCAGAATACTCAGTATTTGTGTCTACTTTTCATACCACAAGACTTGCAGTTCCTAATTGAAAGATCCCAAGCTTGGATGCATTCATTCGTTTGCTCACTAAAGAGAAGGACAAGCTGGTCCAAATGAGGGATCTATAACCCTCCAAAAAGCTTGCATTTGTTGCTCATGCAGCAAAGAGTTTCAAGAATGATAAATCCAAATAGAAGATATTGTCAGATGAAGAGGATTCTAATGACGATTCCAAGTCCAAGAAGATGAAGAAGGAGAATCCCAAGTGTTCTTATTGCTGGAAAGGAACTCATCCTGAGAAATATTGCTTCAAGAATAAATTGGACATCATGGACAAGATTCTTGAAGAGCATAACATAGATGTTCCTAACTTTGCAAAGATAGAACAAGGCAAGCTTGTTGTAGAACAAGAACACTATTTCCAAGCCTCTCCCAAAGGTAATCATGCTTATGCTTTGAGAAATAGAGTGAAATATAATTCTGATGTCTCTGATTTTGATTTACATTCTGATATATCAGAATCAGAAACCTCCACTTCTTCTTTGGAATAGTCTTCAGTCAGTTCATTCAAGTCTACTCTCAAAACTAGTCATTTTTTACTAGCTTTTGACTTGTCTTCTTAAAGGTCTTTCCACCTCCATTCAAATATTTTAGATTCTGATTTAGAAGATGATTTATAGTTGGATATGCAGGTTATTACATCTCCCATATAATTTTACCAACCTTTGGATTCACAAAAGACCCTACAACCCCCAAGTTCTCCTGTTAAGAAACTACACAATTCTATGTTTTCGTACACTGTGTCACTTGCCTCTGTTGCACTTTCTTCTTTCATAGATTTCATTGGTTTGAAAACCATTTTTTTTCCATATTTTGACTAATATTCCACACATCTGGACTTGACCCCATCGCTCATGGTTCAAAATTCAACTCCTCACACTCTCCAGGCTCGCTCAGCTGTGAGGGTAACTTGGTTTCTCACACGTTTCCTACTGAAACTCTGTTCGATCATGGAGACTCCACATATTTACTGGTTTCTAATCCATATGAATCACATTCTGATATTTTAGATATGCGTGATCTCATTCTAAATATCAGAAAGGTCCTACAATAATTTGAGAAGAAGGTATAAGAACTAGTGCACCACATTACAGCAACAGAAGAAATTGATAATGTTGAGTTCATTGTTTCTCCTTGGGAATGAGTATTCATAGATCTTCTTTCCATCATTGATTATGTTTTCAGATATGATTATATATGCTACAAAAACAAGAAAAATTCATTTGATTCTCCTATATCATCAAAAGATGAGCTTTGTAGAGCCTATACACATGGATCTTGCCTACACAACATTGATGCATTTATGCATGATCATGACATCCACAAGCTTTTCATCAAGTATGTTACTCAGAAGCAGCCGATTCAGCTCATTCAGCTCATTCATATCATTCAAATGAGCAACATGACTGTATGAAGACATCAAGGATGTCAATTTTTGAGGGAGAGTTTTGTTCCCATGAGGTTTTGTAGGGACCCCCTTTTCGGGGTCCCTAACAAAAAAAACTTCCAGTACGATTTTTCATCAGAAGATATAGAAGCCACAGATCTAGTTCTATCTATCGTAGTACATGAATGTCAATATTTAAAACTATATACTCAGGATTATTCATTCTCAAAAATATTTAGCAAAATATATAAAATAAAAATACTTCAAACCTGTTTTCGACGGTTGGTCCAGCGAATCGATGGAGTCCTCGAAGTGGTTTCTGCGCAATCCAATCCAATATCCCGATGAAGTAACGAGTGACCCCTCGGTTGACCTCCCTACCATATCGGTGTTATTCTTCTTCACCCCGAACCCCTAAGCTAATGGGGTCGTAAGAACACACAATCTAGCCTCCCGAAAGAATCTCCCAATCCTCGTTCCGGCTAATCCCAACTCCAAGGATCATAACATAATCTGATATTATGATGACCATCCAGCATTAGGGAGCAAGAGATGTCTTTTTCTCCTTCTCCTCCCTCACTATATAGCAAAATCTTGTGTGCCATGTGTCTGTCCATGCACATATTTAATTTAATTTAATATTTTAATTTCCAATATTCTCAAATACATGTGTCTTCTTAATGTCTTTAATGTGCACCTAAATCCCTAGATCAGTGGGAGTTAGGTGTAGAAGAGTTCTACTTCTCTTTTGGTTCTCATTTAATTTACTTAACAATATTTTAGTTAGACTTATTTCTTTCTACTTTTCTTTCTTTTCCTAATATTAAAATTGAATTAAAAGATGATTCTTTTTACTAAAAGTATAATCTATTTTAAATTTCCTCTTTATAAAATAATTTAAATGAATAATAAAATTGATTAAAGTAAAATCTTGAATAATAATAAAAGAAAAACAATTCTTTTATTAATGACCTATTTCAATTCTTCCTCAAAATAATGAAGTCAATTAAATAAAATCTTTAATAGATTGATTTAAAACAATAAAATTAAAATCTTTGGATAAAAATAATTCTGTTATTATTAATCTTTTTCAATCAGCATAATTAATCAAATTTAATATTGAATAAAATCAATCTCTTCAATTCTTTTTCAAGTTAATAAAAATCAATTCAAATTAATGAAATCAATTAAAAATAAAATCTTGAATAGAATTATTCAATTTAATAAAATAGAACAAAATTAAATAAAGTATTTCTTAAATCTTATGTGAAACTTTCATTTACCGTTGATTAATTTTCTTTGTCTCGTTCTTGTCTAGGTACCTCTTCAGTGGGCCCTTTTGACAGTTTCATTTCTTCCTTCTTATGGGGAGTACTGCGTAGCGACTGGGAACCGTTACCGCGATCTCTCAACTATGCTCCTTGGAGACTAAGGGATGTTGAGGGATAATGCTCTCCTTATTGTGCACCCCACAACTCATCGTACGCGACCAAATCATTATGGCCTTGCCCGTACGGCATACGCTTTCCCGAGTGAGCTGAAACGGCTTCACCCGTGCATGGATTGTTAATCCAGGGTCAACAATCAGTTGTCGTACCCCTATGTGTTCTTTCCATTCTTATGACCCCCAAAATTCCATTGTGGTTCAGTCGGTATATCATCTTACCTGCCACTACACACACTCAAGCGCACATTAGTAGCGCTGCACTATAAAAATATTTACATCATTCATTCTAGTATCTCAGTGAGTCGAGCATACAAATTATTCATTATTTATCAGCATGTCTCAGTGAGTTGAACATTCATAATTTTTCATTATAAAGCATTTTCGTCATTCATCATCATTTCTCAGTCAGTCGAGCATTCATCATTTTCATCATTCATCATCATTTCTTAGTCAGTCGAGCATTCATCTAATCATTTCTATCTCAATCAATCAAGCATATCTAGCATTCAGTCATTCCATTTCAATCAGTCGAGCATATCTAACATTCAGTCATTCTATCTCAATCGGTCGAGCATATCTAACATTCAGACATTCTATCTCAATCAGTCGAGCATATATAACATTCAGTCATTCTATCTTAATCAGTCGACCATATATAACATTCATCAATCTCGTTATTGAATCATTTCGTCAAACATCATAATATACTTCATTCATTCTCTAATCGTTAAGCAAACATCATAATCACCCTCATAATTTCATTTCCATAATTTAGCCTAAATACGATATTCATTATAATATTTCCCATGTGTTAATCAATCAGCCAAATCACAGTTATCCAAAATCATCATTAAATCCATCATTAGAAACATATACGTTTATCACATACATCGCTAGTCAGTCGCCAATTTCATTCTTAATCATCATGTACATAGTCATTTATCTCGGTTTCTTTAACTGGGTCACTTACCCATAAGTGTTATCAGCATCGATAGTTGTAGTGAGTTTGAGGGGCATTACATACATCCCCTCTTATTAAAACTTCGTCCCAAAGTTAAGTTTTGTTCTTGTAATTTCGATGTTACGCTTTCTTTTAGTTTCCCATTTTCATCTTCCTGTCATTCTCTTCTATCTTTCTTGAGAATCATATCCATAGTCACTAGTGGTTTTGAATTCATTGTTCATCCAACACGGTTCCAATACCTCCTCAGGAATTTAATTGTAATTTTGAGTAATGTAATTTTTAATAATTCTTTTAATAACTTCCATTATCCACTTAGATTTCCTATATCTCCTATTCATCTACGAAGATTCATGGTATCCGATCTAACTACAAGTTATACTGTCTCAAAAGCCACACCTTAGTTATCCGATCCTCTTTTTGCATAACAAATCCGAATGAGACTTCAAATCTAATGGTTGTCCTTTCCTCCAACACGAGAAGGTAAACATTATACAATTTTCCTTAAAAAAATAGATGGGTAAGTTATAATCACAATTTAAAAAAAAAAAAATCAAGATCGACTACCGAATATTCTAAAATCAAATTCCCAAAAGGCTACTTCCACGACCCTCTAAATAATGTTGGTTCTCAATTTGTAGCATTGAAGGCATCGGAGTTTAGTGACTTAGTCAAACATGTAAAAAATTTAACTCTTAGTCATGTCATTAGTAATATCATGTCCAAGTTGATGAGTTTATCACATCCTTATCTCATTTCATCATTCTCGTTGTCATAGGACTACTTCGACATACTCATCCAGTCGTACGATGTGTGTTTTCTCAACCTCATCGAGTTCTATCTCGAGCTAGTCGTATTTTCATCAGGGTTTGATCATGACCTAAGGTTAGCTTCATTAAGTTCATTTTACTATGCTAATCATATCCATACCTCGTTTTACGAAAATCGTCTTAATTTGGCCCTTTCGATAGACTTTCCTAATTGAGAATTCTTCTTTTACCGTTGTCCCGGTCACGTTGAGTTTGTACTTTTTCATTTTTTTTTTTTTACAACATTGTCATGCTAGAAAATTAGTTTCATTGGGTTTAGCTCCTTGTGCTGGTCACATAGATATCTCTCTTTTCAATTATTGAGTCTGTTTCACTTCCTCGACAATCCGTCAAAGTCTCGTCAATCTAAGCACCCTCGCGTCTTACAAATATAACTATATTGTAGTTTTCATAAATAAGAAATATAATGTAGCAACCCCATATGATTTCTCTAATGACTTACTATTTGCAACCCTAAGTTGCTCATTCACATCTCAGTGTGGACAATCTTCACCTAACACCTAGTCAAATATAATTGGTTCTTTTTTCTTCTTAAGAAAAATTTGCTCAAGGACTCAACACACCACATTGTGACAATCTCAATTTCAGGATATGCAGCAAAGTTAAAGAGTTATTATCATAAACTTCTCTTCATCAGGAATAGACAATTTAATATAAATCTTGTTTATATTCATACTCATCTTGTTCGAGCTTAAACGGTATTCAGCATATGCTATAGTAGTAGATAATTACAAAATCATATATTGTCTTTCTCTACAAAATGAAAACTTTCCCTTTTTTTTATAATATATAATTAACATATTACATGACATATAAGTCTTTTTTATCCATATTACAACACTTTATTAAACCATTTGTGTATCTTTTAGATTTTCATAATACATGGTACATGATTACCATAAGAACGATTATGCATTTCATAACTATCATAAAATCTAGTCCACTATAGAGATACTCATATTACATCTTCTATTTATAGTACCAAGATTTTTATAAAAATTGAGTAAATGCTTTTTCACCATTATGAGAAATAACTTTATACTAATTAAAAGTACATTCTATTTAAAACTCCACCACCCATGCTTCTTAACTTAAGACACATATTTCCTCTAATAAATTATCTACTAAGTATGTGCTATAGAAATCATTTAAGCACTCATATTCACGACTTGGGAACACATATCTCACTTATTTTACCTACGAAGCATAATCTATAGTAACACTTGAACACACATGAACATATATATTATAATATTATGTTCCATAAACATGACTCTTTCTTTCGTAGGTGTCGAAGGGAATATAAACAATCACTTCTTTAATTAATAAGAATAAAATTAAATGACCAATTATCATACATCGGAATTATAACATAAACAAGAGGAAATACAAATTCCATTCATACTAATTCATGCATCTCAAACATCTTCAATACAATGACTCCGGATGTGTTCTAGTTTAAGTACGATATAGGCTCGTGATCTCATTTTTCTTCTTTTTATTTTAGAACCTCTCCCATATTGAGTTCAAGGAGTAACTTTTTTCAACCGTGACTCCTAAACCTAAAAATTATCTCGCCAAATTCACGTTTCCTCATCAAAGCATATCCTTGTATTTGTGCATATTTGACACTATAAAAAAAATAAAAATATATATAATATATATTTCTAAGAAAGTAATCGAAAAAATAGTTCAAGGAGACCATCAAGGAATAAGTGCGAAGCGTGTTAGGTTTATAAGAACAAATTCTGGGTTCTTTACACAATCACACTCCGAGTGAGTCTTAACTGAAAAAGCTTTAGATGTAAGCTCTCTTAACTAATATTGACAACCCTTCAACTAATTAAGGAAATAACTAATTTCTCGTTGAGAGCTTCGGGAATGGTCCATAACTCCCTCAACCATTCTCTATCTTGATCTGTGGAACAATTGACACA
The DNA here is from genome assembly GCA_027924585.1 of Larix kaempferi. NCBI lineage: Eukaryota > Viridiplantae > Streptophyta > Pinopsida > Pinales > Pinaceae > Larix > Larix kaempferi. The sequence goes on along the minus strand of BSBM01000068.1, from coordinate 3,887,157 downwards.
TAGCCAATAGAAGCTTGATGGAAGCTGGGCTATAAAGACTTATGTTTGGTCCCCAAACTCGCTAACTCAATCCCCTTCAATTTTACACCATCAAGAAAGAGAAAGCAGAGCTTGGAAGTGCCGTACAGGAAGCAAAAGCTTGTGTGGAACACGGAAATCTTCTACAGCAAGTCAAGTAGCATCAATGGCTGGAGGTATGATCTATTTGGTATTCTTATTTCGGTTTTGTTTAATAGTTTTATTCCGCATTTTTCAGAATCGGAAGTTTTAGCTAACAGTTGGTATCAGAGCATAATTTTATCTCTACCTTGATGTTTGGATTGTTGTGCGTCCATTGGGGTATTGTTCATGCATTTTATTGTTTAGTTTTATCCGCGTCTCTTTTTTTTTTATATGGGAGAGCCATCACAAATTTATTATTATTGTTGTTCTTCGGCCTGGGGCAGTCTTTGTCTTTGTCTGCTTTCGGCTGAAATATCTGAAACCTAAGCCTCGTTTTTTAACAACTACATACAAAAAACACCAATATGGTTTGCCCATTAGATTTAGCCAGGCTTTAGAGACCTCAGAATTGTAAATTCTTGTGGGAAAAAGAAAGATACAGGTAGATTCCAAACCTGGACTCATGGAGATGTCGGCTCAGGTGAATGGACTGCCTTTTGATCATGTTGCAAGTGATTATTTCTTATACAGTAATAAGAATAATTATAATTATAATTGATACATATTTTTGGGAGATCGATACAGTAATTATACTGGTTATTTCGATACAGTAATTTTAATTATTCTGAGAGATCAAAAGTTTGCACCCTGGCTAGTTAAACAATCTCTATACAATTGTTTTTGAAGCGAATAGTTCCAGTCGGTAAATTTATTTCATCCCTTTTGCTTCCTATGCGTCCAGGAGGATTAAACCACTGTCATCATTCTTCTTAAAATTTTCCCTCTGTGTCTTTTTGGTATGCTTAGTGTGCGACCTGCCTTCAATTCTTTTAGGTATGGTATATTAGAAGAGATGGCATTGCTCGACATTTGGATTTTTATTTTTTTTTAAATCCCTTTCAATGCTAGTTTCATATTATTTGTTCGATATAGTTTTTAATGATAACCTTTTGTTATATAAACTTTTGTTTCATAACTTTATGAAATATAATGAGGTTGTCAAAAAGGTATTGTTTACAATTAGTTTATATAACTATATTGGTTACAAATGCTGCATATAAATGGGTTTTGGGGCGTATTGATTCCTTAAATTTCAGTATTTCTTTTAAAAATCCGTAACCACAGCAGCTGCTATGAGGAAAATATTGAAATGGCCTCATATATCGCTAATCATAATATGATACCTAATTACGCTGAGTTCATAGTAGATTGAACTCTACTATATCCATAGTTGTTACAATCGTGTTGCACAACTATACAAGTTATTGAGATAGTGAAATAATTGACATCAATTGGGTGATTTCACAAATCACTTCACACAGGTCACTGATTCTTAACAATTCTAAGCATTCTAGTTGAAGTGGAATTTGGGGTGGATAAACTAATTTTGTTTGAATCTTTATTTCATTCCTGTCTGAATTTATTTTTTGTTGAAACTCGATCTCAACACTGAAGAGATTAGATCCTATACTATTGTTGTTCTTCTGTGACTGTCTCAATTTAAATTATTTGATTGAAGACCGTTTTAACAATAAAGAATGGATCACTGATCCTAATCAATCATATATATATATATATATATATATATATATATATATATATATATATATATATTTCATTTGCATGATTAGTATCAAGTTAATTTTAATAATGTCTAGTGATCCATATATTTTTTATTGATTAGAGAATAGCCACAGCATCTCTAATTAAATAATGTTATATATTATGATTGATTAGGATCACATAAGGAATATTTAGACATCAATTGTAATTAATTATACTAAATATAATAAATTTTATCCCACAGGAATTGTTATTATATTTATATAATTAATTAGGATAAGATATTTCATAACTTACCCACAGGAATTATGAATTAATAGTTTTATCATGAAGTTCAATTCTGTCATAAAGAATCATTGAATCTGCTTGAATTGAAAATTTAGCCCACAAGAAATTTTTATGTCATTAGATTCAATTTTAAGCATGAATTTACATTGGTAAAGCATGAAATTTTATTTTTAAGACCTCAATTTTAACATAAGCATGTGATGTTTAATTTTATGCAGTTGTACAACCTGCAAATTTCTCTGAAATTCGTTGTGACATCCCTAAACTTAATGCAATCTCGTTTGTTTGTTATGAATCTAATATGGTCAATGTCAATATTAACATTTGGTGGATTGATTCTCGATCAACAATTCACATTACGAATTCCTTGCAGGGTTTGCAAAGCCTTAGGAAGCCAGTGCAAAGTGAGCAAAGCATCTTATCAGGAACCAAGATGTGCTCGCATGTGGAAGCTATAGGAACATGCTATTTAACTTTAAGTAGTGGTTTTGTTTTAGAATTAGAAAAGACCTTTTATGTTCCAAGTTTTTCTAGAAACTTAATTTTAGTTTCAAGGCTTGTACCTTTTGGATATTCCTTCAACTTTTCAGAAATATCTTTCAGTCTATTTTATAAATCTGATTATGTTGGGAATGGTATTTTGTCTGATGGTCTTTACTACATTAATTTACAAAACAATGTCACTTATGATTCAATGCATGTAAACACTGGCGCTAAAAGATGTGTTATTAATGATAATTCCTCTAAATTATGGCATCGGAGACTAGGTCATATCTCCATAGAAAGAATTAAAATATTGGTAAATGAAGGTGTACTTAATACTCTGGATTTTACTGATTTTGAGACTTGTGTGGATTGCATAAAAGGAAAGCAGACCAACAAGTCGAAGAAAGGTGCCAATAGGAGTTTAGACATATTAGAGATCATACATACTGATATATGTAGTCCATACATGGACTCACATGGTCAGAGATACTTCATCTCTTTTATAGATGATTACTCACGATATATGTATCTCTACATGCTTCATAATAAGAACGAAGCATTAGATGTCTTTAAGATCTTTAAGGATGAAGTAGAGAAACAATGCGGCAAGCAAATTAAGATCGTGAGATCTGATAGAGGTGGAGAATATTATGGTAGATACACAGAAGATGGACAAGCCATTCGCAAAATTTCTTCAGGAGAAGGGATTGTTTCCCAATACACAATGCCTGGTTCACTCGACCAAAATGGTGTATCAGAGAGAAGAAACCAAACATTATTGGACATGGTGCAGAGTATGCTTAGCAGCTCTAATCTTCCTAAATCCTTGTGGAATGAAGCACTTCAGACGGCAGTGTATATATTAAACCAAGTTCCAACCAAGGCTGTTCCTAAAACGCCATTTGAATTATTGAAAGGTTGGAAACCGAGTTTGCGACATATGCGCGTTTGGGGATGCCCGTCTGAAGTGAGAATATATAATCCACAAGAAAAGAAGCTGGACCCAAGGACCATTAGTGGGTATTTCATTGGATATGCTGAAAGGCCTAAAGGCTACATATTTTACTGTCCATCTCACGGTACTAGGATTGTGGAATCAAGAAATGCAAAATTTCTTGAAAATGACTAGATCAGTGGGAGCGATCTAACCAGGAACACAGTTTCCGAGAAGGATCATTCAGAATATCAACCTTCCACCTCAAGTGATAGATTGGTTATTATTCACAGCACTCCTCAAGTACAAACTGGTGTTGAACAACCAATTGTTGAAGTTCCACAAGCTGCTGACGACATTCTAGTAGATCAGGTAGTTCAAGAGTTTCCAAGAACTTTTGAACAATGAGTTGAACCACATACTTCTCAAGAAGATAGTGATACAGCATTAAGAAGATCTACTAGACCAAAGAGATCAGCGATTCCTGATGATTATGTTGTGTAGCTGCAAGAATTTGACTATAAAGTTGGAGCCGAAAATGATCCCGAGTCATTTTCACAAGCCATGAATTGCAAAGAATCAGAATTATGGTACAATGCCATGAAGGAAGAGATGAATTCTATAAAGAGTAACGAAGTCTAGGATATTGTTGAGTTGCCTAATGGTATAAAAGCCATTGGATGTAAATGGGTCTTTAAGACAAAGAAAGACTCATTGGGCAACATTGAGAGATACAAGACTAGACTTGTTGCTAAAGGATTCACTCAGAAAGAAGGAATCGACTACACGGAGACTTTCTCTCCTATATCTAAGAAAGATTCCTTGCGCGTTAGTATGGCATTAGTAGCCCATTTCGACTTGGAGTTGCATCAAATGGATGTGAAAACGGTTTTTCTAAATGGAGGTCTCGAGGAGGAGGTTTACATGAAACAACTTGAAGGATTCCCCTCTAGTGATGGTGAACAATTGGTTTGCAAGCTCAAGAAATCCTTATACGGTTTAAAACAAGCATCCCGCCAATGGTATTTGAAATTCCATAATGTAATTTCTTCTTTCGGTTTTGTAGAAAACATTATGGATCAATGTATATACCTGATAGTTAGTGGGAGTAAAATTTGTTTTCTTGTTTTATATGTGGATGACATTTTGCTGGAAACCAATGATAAGGGTTTGCTGCATAAGGTGAAACAATTTCTCTCTAAAACTTTCGATATGAAGGATGTGGGTGAGGCATCTTATGTCATTGGCATTAAGATCCATAGAGATAGATTTCAAGGCATCTTGGGTCTATCTCAAGAAACCTATATTAATAAAATTTTAGAGAGATTTCGGATGAAGGATTGTTCACCAAGTATAGCTCCCATTGTGAAGGGTTATAGGTTCAATTTGAACCAATGCCCGAAGAACGACCTTGAAAGGGAACAAATGAAGAACATTACATATGCTTCTACTGTCAGAAGTCTAATGTATGCTCAGGTCTGCAAAATACCTGACATTGCATTTGTTGTGGGAATGTTGGGACGATATCAGAGTAATCCAGGTATAGACTACTGGAGAGCTGCAAAGAAAGTAATGAGGTATCTTCAAGGAACTAAATACTACATGCTTATGTATAGACGGACGGACAATTGGGAAGTAATTGGCTACTCAGATTCTGACTTTGATGGATGTGTTGATTCACGCAAATCAACATCAGGATACATTTTTATGATGGCCGGTGGAGCTGTATCATGGAGGAGTGCCAAGCAGACCTTGAATGCCACTTCCACTATGGAAGCCGAGTTCATCTCTTGTTTTGAGGCTACTTTACATGGTGTATGGATTAAGAGTTTCATTTCTGGGCTTAGAATTATGGATTCTATCTCTAAGCCATTGAGAATGTATTGCGACAATTCAGCTGCTGTTTTTATGGCTAAAAACAACAAAAGTGGGAGTCGAAATAAACACATCGACATTAAGTTTTTAGCCATAAGGGAACGTGTTAAAGAAAAGAAAGTGGTCATTGAGCACATCAACACTGAGTTTATGATCGCTGATCCTTTGACTAAGGACATGCCACCGTTTAAATTCAAGGATCATGTAATGAATATGGAACTTGGTTCCATTATGTAGTTTCTCATTGTATGGACAATGTTATTTTTAATGAAATTCTTAATTACTGTGTTGTTTTTTCTCATACATATGTGCAGCTTAATTTAATTTGAGGAAATTCATCTATGAGGACCAAGAATAAACATAAGGTTTATTCATTAAGAAATTGTTGCCACATAAATTAAAATAGCAATAAATACATAGTAATATATGGAAGGTAATACTTGTCATAAGAGGACATATCGCCATGATTCTTGTATCTATTACTTAATACAGATTGTCAATAGATTTTAAGATGAGGCATTAAGTTTGGAAGTATGGACCAAGTGGGAGAATGTAAGCTCTCTTAACTAATATTGACAACTCTTCAACTAATTAAGGAAATAACTGATTTCTCGTTGAGAGCTTCGGGAATGGTTCATAACTCCCTCAACGGTTCTCTATCTTGATCTGTGGAACAATTGACACATAGCCAATAGAAGCTTGATGGAATCTAGGCTATAAAGACTTCTGTTTGGTCCCCAAACTTGCTAACTCAATCCCCTTCAGTTTTATACCATCAAGAAAGAGAAAGCAAATCTTGGAAGTGCCGTATAGGAAGCAAAAGCTTGTGTGGAACAGGGAAATCTTCTACAGCAAGTCAAGTAGCATCAATGGTTGGAGGTATGATCTATTTGGTATTCTTATTTCGATTCTGTTTAATAGTTTTATTCCACATTTTTCAGAATCGAAAGTTTTAGCTAACATTAGATACTTGTCAGATTGAGTTTAGGTACAAACATCTTACCGACTACTAAGAGTCTACCGGTAATGGTAAAAGTTTCCAGGAAACCATGGAATATTGGGGCCTCACCGATTAAATCCGGCCATCCTCAGAGGTCGGTGGCGCTTATTGCTTGCTAGTTTTATTAAAGCATGACTGTATAATATAGGCTGATAAGTACTGTAAAATATTATATTTCACATGCAAAAAAAAAGAGGCTTTCAGGCTTACGCGGAAGAGTTGAGATCAGAAAAAAAATAGTTTTTAACTAGCAACAACAAAGCAGTACAATTAATAACTGAAGCACACCTGCTACCAACAATAAGCAATTTATAGCCACATCGGCAGGAATTGCAATGCATGGGCAACCGAATTGAATAAGTTGATGCTACTCAACACATGGACAAGAAAAATGACTGTAAACAAACACATGGAGAACAAAATGGATAAAACAACCTCTAGGTGTTTTAAAACCCCGTGCATCAATATCGCAGGTTTCTTTCTCAGAACCCCTGTGTTCTCTAAGAGCCTCACCGACCGTGCTACTTAGAAGCATGGGAAAGCATGCATGATGAATGCAAAAGAAATTTTCAGACACTATGCAACACATCCAGCTCTTAATAGCTTGTGGACATTATGACTTGTTCATTAGAATTAACCAGACATTATAGACATCCCAACTATAAACCAGTGACAATTCTGGAGGGCAAACTATAATTTAAAGGGCGAAAGAAAGGTACGAGGAGTTTCAAAACCTGGACTCATAGAACCCGCAAGGCGAATGGACTACCTTTCAATCACGTTTTGAGCAACTCATAAATCAGAACTAAACGATTTCTGAAATCGAAAATCGAAGCTAGTCCCGCAGGGAAAATGGACTGCCTTTGGATCATGTTTCACCAAAACCCTGCGGCTGCCATTGCAACATTCAACTACCGAATACTACAGTTCATCAAACAGGGGTATCGCAGCTTTTTAAGAATAAAATATTCCTAATCTATTGCACCTACCTCATGCATCTATCTAATCGAAACTAATCGAGTAATTAAACATCATTAAGTAACAAAAATAAATAAATAAAGGGGATCCCATCCCCTGCAGATCGGGTTAGGTAGACAAATACATAAAACGGCAATCAAAGGTGAAATACGATAACGATTTTACTATGGCGATATGGAAAAGCGGTGGGTGAACATTGCAGGCGAAGGTTGCGGAGTTGAGTAAGCAGCTGTCAAGTAGGGAAACAATGAGGGATTCGGTAAGATCCATCCCGATCGCAAAGAGGGAGAGGGATAGAACTAACTTAAAATTTACAATGAAGAGCTAGATGGCATCGACAATGAAGAGCAGATGTCATCCACGATAACTGCAGACATAAGTACGTAGGAGACATGCAGCGAGATTTTTGGCATGACGAATTCGTTAAGATGGAGGTGTCCTCCCTCGCTTCTATTGATGCTGCATTTGTCAGTCTCGTCTGTCAGAATAAGGATATCCGCTCGAAGCGAATCTCATGAGGAAGTAGAGCTATTAATTATGGGAACATTTAGAAAAAGACTATTTTTTTTAAAACCGAGATTATAGAGGGTGGGAAAATCAACCTTATTAATTTATTTATTAGCTTAGCCACGGGAAATATCATACAACTGATCTCTAACTATATGAGCTTATTCTGCTTATTCTACTTCTATGTGAGGCAATGAACAAACTTGAAAGTACAGAGTTGAGTTACGTCTGTAGACGCTTAGCTATTGCAATTTACTAAAAAAAATCAGAGGCAAGTCATCTGTTTCGAGAGTTGCACTAATGCTTTTTTATATATATATATTCAGGAATTTCGTGGATAAATAGCACCGAAAGGATTGTTTCGCTCTGAGTTTAAATACGCAAGCTTACAGAACTTTCTAATATATGGAATGAACAGAGACCTAGTCTTGAGTTTGGACGATTGTCAACAGAAGGTCAACAGATTAAAAGAAAACGTAGAGGTCCACGAGATTTGGGTTTGAAGGTATTTCGTCCAACACACAGGATTAATATAACCATACACAGAGATTTTCAAAAGAGATTCATGCTGTCACGGGTGAATACGTAAACCAAAGCGAGCACCATACGAAGATAGTCGAGTGGTAGAATATGAAAATAGATGATGATAAACAAATATCTACAGAAGCGTTTAATTCAGAATGTAATTCTTGATAGCTAGTTGCATTATGATCTCAGATTAAGGATGTTAAAAGAGTTCTACACAATCAATTAAACAAAAATGATGTAAACAGAGATCTACACATGCAATTTAAATCAAAATGTAATTCTTGCAGTGCACAACGATTACAATTTAGTAGTGCAACCCGTGAAGCCATCGCATTGATGTATAAAATAAGATACAAATAATCGACAAATTCTTAACGCAAACCCTTCATCAAAATATATGAACAGTGAATTCAAACTTACATACTGGCGAATTTAGAGAAAAATAATTCTAACCTATTCGAGAAGCTGAAAGTATCATTTCCAAAGAAGAAGATGTAAAACCGTAGCTCTGAATTTTCCACGTCGATCTCCATGAATTACCGACGAATAATATGACTTCGACGCCCTCAAGGATCGACCCACTCTAATACCAAATGTAGGGACCCCCTTTTCGGGGTCCCCCCCCAAAAAAAAACTTTCAGTACTATTTTTCAGAAGAAAATATAGAAGCCACATATCTAGTTCTATCTATCGTAGTACATGAATGTCAATATTTAAAACTATATACTCAGATTTATTCATTCTCAAAAAGATTTAGCAAAATAAATAAAATAAAAATACTTCAAACCTGTTTTCGACGGTTGGTCCAGTGAATCGATGGAGTCCTCGAAGTGGTTTCCACACGATCGAATCCAATCTCCTGACGAAGTACCGAGTGACCCCTCGATTGACCTCCCTACCGTATCGGGTTTATTCTTCTTCAACTCGAACCCCCAAGCTAATGGGGTTGTAAGAACACACAATCTAGCCTCCCGAAAGGATCTCCCAATCGTCGTTCCCGCTAATCCCAACTCCAAGGATCATAACATAATCCGAGATTATGATGACCATTCAGCATTAAGGAGCAAGAGATGTCTTTCTCTCCTTTTCCTCCCTCAATATATAGAAAAATCCAGTGTGCCATGTGTCTGTCCATGCACATATTTAATTTAATTTAATATTTTAATTTCCAATATTCTCAAATACATATGTCTTCTTAATGTCTTTAATGTGCAACTAAATCCCTAGATCAGTGGGAGTTAGGTGTAGAAGAGTTCTACTTCTCTTTTGGTTCTCATTTAATTTACTTAACAATCTTTTAGTTAGACTTATTGCTTTCTACTTTTCTTTCTTTTCCTAATATTAAGATTGAATTAAAAGATGATTCTTTTTACTAAAAGTATAATCTATTTTAAATTTCCTCTTTATAAAATAATTTAAATGAATAATAAAATTGATTAAAGTAAAATCTTGAATAATAATAAAAGAAAAACAATTCTTTTATTAATGACCTATTTCAATTCTTTCTCAAAATAATGAAGTCAATTAAATAGAATCTTTAATAGAATGATTTAAACTAATAAAATCCATAAAATTAAAATCTTTGGATAAAAATAATTCTGTTATTATTAATCTTTTTCAATCAGCATAATTAATCAAATTTAATATTGAATAAAATCAATCTCTTCAATTCTTTTTCAAGTTAATAAAAATCAGTTAAAATGAATAATTCAAGTTAATGAAATCAATTAAAAATAAAATCTTGAATATAATTATTCAATTTAATAAAATAGAACAAAATGAAATAAAGTATTTCTTAAATCTTATGTGAAACTTTCATTTACCATTGATTAATTATCTTTCTCTCGTTCTTGTCTAGGTACCTCTTCGACGGGCCCTTCTGACGGTTTCATTTCTTCCTTCTTATGGGGAGTACTGCGTAGCGACTGAGAACCATTACCGCAATCTCTCAACTACGCTCCTTGGAGACTAAAGGATGTTGAGGGATAAGGCTCTCCTTATTGTGCACCCCTCAACTTATCGTACGCAACCAAATCATTATGGCCATGCCTGTACGGCATACTCTTCCCCGGGTGAGCTGAAACGGCTTCACCCGTGCGTGGATTGCTAATCAAGGGTCGACAATCAGTCGTCGTACCCCTATGTGTTCTTTCCATTCGTACAACCCCTAAAATCCCATTGTGGGTCAGTCGATATATTGTCTTACCTGCCACTGCACCCACTCAAGCGCACATTAGTAGTGATGCACTATAAAAATATTTACATCATTCATTCTAGTATCTCAGTCAGTCAAGCATACAAATTATTCATCATTTATCATCATGTCTCAGTCAGTCGAACATTCATCATTTTTCATTATAAAGCATTTTTGTCATTCATCATCATTTCTCAGTCAGTCAAGCATTCATCATTTTCATTATAAATCATTTTCATCATTCATCATCATTTATCAGTCAGTCGGACATTCATCTATCATTCATCTAATCATTTCTATCTCAATCAATCAAGCATATCTAGCATTCAGTCATTCTATCTCAATCAGTCGAGCATATCTAACATTCAGTCATTCTATCTCAATCAGTCGAGCATATCCAACATTAAGTTATTCTCTCTTAATTAGTCGACCATATCTAACATTCATCAATCTCGTTATTGAATCGTTTCGTCAAACATCATAATATACTTCATTCATTCTCTAATCGTTAAGAAAACATCATACTCACCCTCATAATTTCATTTCCATAATTCAACCTAAATACGATATTCATTATAAGATTTCCCATGTGTTAATCAATCAGCCAAATCACAGTTATCCAAAATCATCATTAAATCCATCATTAGAAACATATATGTTTATCACATACATCACTATTTAGTCACCAATTTCATTCTTTATCATCATGTACATAGTCATTTATCTCGGTTTCTTTAACTGGGTCACTTACCCATAAGTGTTATCAACATCGATAGTCGTAGCAAGTTTGAGGGGCATTACAGGTTTTCCCTGTTTCCTCGGTTTACATGGACTAGTTATTTTTCTATTGGGGTGACCATAAGACTTGTTGCTTCGGCCTTATATTTCTAATATTTTTCTGAGTCCCTTCACATAAAGTCGGTATTGAGGGGGGGTGTTTGAATATTTAAAAAATGAACTATAGTATTTTAGAATTAGGATAAATTAATTAATCATTTATGATTAATTTTCTGAGTTTTGACTAGGTAAAATAGGTCAGTTTTATATTTTAGTGGACCACTTGCCATCCTAAGTCACTAGGGTGCCTCAGAGAAGATTCTAGATAATATTTCATTGGATTCTGTCTGATTTCTTTCCATTTCTAGTTTAGAAGGTGCTTTCCTGATTTAGTTAGCTTTGTCCTATTTTTTCTGCTTTCTAGTGGAAAAGGTAAAGCTAGTTGACTTAGAATATTTTTCCACTTGACCAATTCGACCTCTAGATCATATATACTCTCCTAAAGCCATCAATACATTCTATTTACCTCACTCGTGAGATTCCATACCATACTTATCCAATTTGTAAGCCTCTAGTACAGTTTTGGAAACTGCTTTTGGTGCCTAGGGTTTTTTTTTCCTTTTCTAAGCCTTTTCTTTTTTCTTTTCCAAATTTCCTCCAAGGAATTCAATTTTATCGATGGAATGTGTATTATATATTGTTTTCATACTGATGAATAACATACACCGTGATTTCCACAATTTATCTATAATGCCCCAATTTTGGACATATGAAACCCTTACTATTTTTGCTAAAGTATTGTTTTTAGTTTATTATTTTTGATGACTATGAGGGCCTCCACATTAAAAGAGATGGGGGTACACAACTCCTATGGGTCTGGAGGATAAACAATTAAGAAATGATTGACACATGTAAAAATCCTAAAGAAGAAGTTTGGGAAACAACAGAATTAAAGAAAAATAAACAATTAAGAAATGATTGACACATGTAGAAATCCTAAAGAAGAAATTTGGGAAATAACAGAATTAAAAGAAATTAAACAAAAGAAACTGAAGACAAGGGGATGGAAACACTCCTATATATATAACATCCTAAAAATAAGAACGGGGGAAAAGAAAAAAAGAAAAAAAAGGAGAAGTGGAGTGATAGTGAGGTACTAACCCAAGAGAAAAGACAGAAGTATAGGCACAAAAAGAAGGAAGGTTGAGTCTGGAGCACAGACTTGGGCCAAGGGTGGAATAACCCTAGCCATTTATATTAGGAAGATCTGAACACGAGTAGTGTTTTGGGAGGAGTACTACCAATTTATTTTAAGAAGATCTGAACACGAGTAGTGTTCTAGTAGGAGTACTACCAAATGTATTGCAGGAGTACTGCAGGGCTATGAAGGGGTGATTCCAGGGTTCAGACGCTTAAAAGTCCCTTAGGAAACTCCTGGAACTCAAGGGAACTGAGTGAGTGTGGGGAGGGTTTCCTGGTGTAACGAGAACTAATACTTGAATGGGATTAAGGGCATAAAAGTAAAAACAAAAATACTCCAGACCTTATGGAACTGTGTACCCAGCTTGGGGGTGAACGTGAAAGCAAGGAGAGGCTTACTGATCTATGGCTAGGTGGTTTATGCATTTTCCCCACAAAAACTAGTGTTTGTATGGGTTTTTCAACCCCTTCCCGTGAAAAATAGGTAACTTCATATCATCCCCATCCACTATGTTTTTCAGGGGTACTATTTGACTTGGTACTAAGGGGCTCTGACATACAAATTTATTACTACTCGAAACACTACTATAGATACTACCAGTATTATAACTTGTTTGTATAAAATCTAATGATAAACTATTGTTTCTTACCTCAACTTATGAAGATTCACACGAGGACATAGGTATGTCGAAGCAGCTAGTTTGAGATGGATAATCAGGTTCTTCGTTTGGGATGATTTGGTAATTTTCCTCTTTGTCCCTCTCTATATCATATGATTATCCTTTGATCTATGGTATTGGTTCATTGTCCCATCCTTCAGTCACACTACCAAATTCTTCTCCCGTCGTAGTCTACCTTCTCTTACATGAACAAAATATTCTCAAATTTTGCAGTACACCACACTCTTCATTCGTCTCACTTGCTTCTCCCCTTATCATCTCAGTTTAGCCCTCTTCAACTTGCTCCAAACAATCCTCTCTTCAGCACCCAGATCCACCATGCACAAATAACTTACTCCTCGAATTCCATCTGCATAACCCATTTTTCACAAAGTAACATTTTACTCCATGGGTTTAAAGGCTTCAAGTACTTACCTTTTGCTTCCTAGAAAATTTCTCGCTCAGTAGAAAAGTAAGACTTCATAGTGTCTACAAAAAACTCTGTAATATACCCCTCCAACATGTACTATCCAACAAGCAATAAACAACGTGGGAGATCTTATTTTTAATTCCTTTAAGGGTCCAGACTAACTCAGGGTTCCAAACTGCACGCTCACCCCCTTGAAAACACCTCTTTTGTAGATTTAACCTCAACAATCACTCAGTTAATAAAATGGGAACTTCTCTAAAGAAAAATTCATGAATATATGAAAAGTCATACTTACCTAACCAATCCTCCCATCTTATGCATGGATTTTTATTCTGATCTTCAACAAATTCCTTCATCTTCCTATCGATGCAATCTTGATTCTTGGGCTTAGATGGATGCGACGCCCCCTTTGACACAGATTCTGGTCTAAACAACAGAACCATTTGTTGGATTATCTTTATTTCGTCCTAGGTCCACTAAACTACTCACCAACAAAACAGGGAAGATATCGTCCCTTTCTGCATCACGTGCAAGTAAGTGACATCTCACCCAAGTTAACTATGTGAATTGCAAAAAACAGGTTTCTATAGTAGCAAAGGGGAGTGTCTTAAATCTATAATAGTCAACATCTTATAGCTTTGACATATCAACCAATATTCCCCAAATTTCATATATTGCAAACATATCAAAATCATCACATACATGCAACAACTGTGCAACAAAGTGAATACAGTGTACTATTAATAGTTCCTCATCAATGCACTATTACAGTGCAGACACATAAAGGAAGTACCACACATCAACCATACACACACATAGATACCAAGAACTACATGGAAACCCATGATATGAAAAACCATGGAAGCATTATTCTTATTCATTAGTCGCAACAAATTTAGTACTTCATGTCTGCGCACAGAGCTTGTATACTTTCTCTTCTCATAACAACATATTTTCTCACTAAGTTCGTTGATCACTACAATGTCTTGTGACTCACTTATACAACAACATTACAAAAACATTTCTTCATACGCAAAAGAAAACTTCCTTTAGTATTTAGACCAAAATTGTGTATTCTCCATTAACCTAACCAACCAAAAACTTCCCAACCTATTACATATGTATGGGACTTATTCATATCCCCCCACTGCTTGGAGTCATTAATGTATGTAGACACAAAAATGTAAATGCTCCCAACTAACTCCATCGTTAATGAATTCAAATGCCCCTTGCTCATTCCTCGACCGCTTCATCGAAGTCAATCCTAAGTTTGCAAATCACTTCTTCTTGTTTACTAGGACACTAAAACTGGTTTCCAGGCTCTACCAATCATGCCAAAACTTTCCGAGGCTCAACATTTTATTTGCACACAAGACACTTGTTAACTTTTCCTAAAATTTACAAGAAGAGAACAAAATTCCCTACAATTTGTCTTCTTGTTGCATGTGAGAATTCACAAGGGAATTATGATTTTTGAGGGCTTCAATTTAATAAATGAGTTAAAAAATGAATTTTCACTGTCACTTTTTGAGGGATTCAAAAAGCGTTACCCATGTTCATGGATTCACCCAACTCTAAACCATAATACAAATCTACATTTCAAACAATTGTTCATGAACCATTTTTTAAATAAATACCTAAGAGAACCTAATTTATTTTAGTCGATCATCTTCCACTTCTCTTGAAGGGGTTAAAGCCACAAATTCCTATCAAGCTCTTGCTAATGCTATTGAGTTTCCAATTGTTCTAGGTCCATCAGTTGACCACCTTGCGTATTCTTGGTTGGTATGCATCCTCCCATGTATTGGAGGTGGGACTATAGTAATCCCATTGGTCCTTTATGTGGTCGACCAATCTACTCCAAAGTTGTCATTTTGGTTGGGTCCATAGTATATGGACGAATTAGGCCATTGACACCCCTCATCTCATATGTGCAAGTCACTTAAATCTATAATATGAAAAGGATTTGAATTATAACTACCTAAAAGAGATACATGAAAAGCATTATGCATATGACGAGCAATGTTGATGACAATGCATGGCGATACACAACAAGTCCCAATTTCCCCATTGTTTTAAAGGACCCCACAAATGTACCAAACGATTTGACTCCTTTGCCAAATTTAATGTATTATTTTGCATCTTAAGCTCCAAAAATATCTTATTACCTTTGTCAAAACTTAATTGATCATATCACTATGACATCCAAAAATAACATATGAGCTAAATTTCATCCCTTAATATTTACATGTAGATGTTTAATAGTTTTATTTTTCTTTATATTTCTATTTCAAACACACTTAAATTTCCAATTTCAATTAATTTAAAAATATTTAGCCCTCTGCTAATTTATGTTTATTTTTTTTATTATTTATTTTTATTTTAGTATATCATTTCTTCAATTATACATATTATTTTCCTTGTAAACATATATATAGATGCTTAGATATATTTTTTAATGTATCCATTAGTCCTATTTAATAATAAAATTTCCAGGTCTCTTAACACCTTTTTGCTTTGCGGGGGATCTGCAAATATATTTTTATTGAGAGAAGTTAATCGTTATTCCTCAGTATGGTAACACCTTATTTTATGCCCCTCATATAAACTTACTTCATGAGGGAGTGGCGTATCCCCTCTGTGGCATGAGATCGTTAGATTCACACGGCTCGTAAGTTGAGAAAAGCCTATCAATAAAATGGTAAAACTAACTGAGCTGTCCAATAAAAAAATCTAAGAAAATGAATCCCTTGGAAAAGACATACTACAACTACCACATGGACATTATGGAAATGTCTTGAACTGATGACAACTAATGCTAATAACGATAGTTTTGACTACATTCCATTAAATGTGACTGGACCATGAAACCATGGTTTCAGTTTTGAATGCTTCAATGACTTGCGATGGGAAACACTACTGCTATATTGTTAATAACTTTAACGTTACTTCACATAACCAAAGGTTCACTAATTATCTATACGTTATCTGCACTTGCCTAGATATTTTTTAACATAAATTCTAGATTTGTTTTACAAACTGTGCAACGACCTGGTCCTAAATAGATTTGTTAATGTAAAGTCCAGAAGAGGCAAGTTACCTGTCTTAGCGATAGAAAACCAAAAAGTGCTGGCTTAAGTTTTCTCTATTGTGATGCCATTACAATGTACGATACTTCCATGATATGTGGGGATTAATGAAATGAGTTTTGCATTATCCTGGACTCCACAAAAATTCTATTTCTGGTGCTTAAAGACTCTTTTCTAGGTTCATGGTTCATGTGATAAGTTACTGTAAACCATAATGTACATAGTGGATTTTCAAATTCAATTTACTTCTTCCAATCGGTTGTGTATGTTAATTTTAAGTTTTTCTTCTAATCAGCCGTGACTGTTAATTTATGTGTTTCCTCTAATAATTCATGTCAGCAAATTTAATATGGCACTGTTGTTAGTTTTGAATAGATAGTTCCGGCGGTGAAATGTAACAGAATGTGTGGGAAATACTACTTTTGAGAAAGAATAAAGAAATATAAGCTAGGTGACACTGATAGCTAACCTCGAATCAAGGAATGACCACAGTACTAGGCTATGCATTTTGAGGCAAACAGACCTATTAACTTCACATATTAAGTCAAGCATAAGCCATGCAGATGACATAGAGCTTGGCAAAAGGCTGGGTATGGGCATAAGCCATGCAGATAACAATATATCTAATAAATGGGCCATGCATGAGTAGAGAACAATACCAATGTTACAGAAATTGACAATGAACTTTATAACAATAATAAGGAAGAATATCAGAAATTGAGTGCATTTGTAATAAGTCGGAGAGTAATAACAAACCAAAATTACACAGAAATTGATATTGAATTTCACTTGTAAATGTATTACAAAAAAGTGGAAGTCAATAATTATGGGTAAATGTACAATAATAGTAAACAGCAATCACACTGAAATTGAAATGTACTTGTAAATGTACAGTAATTATAAAGAAAAAAAGTGAAAGTTCATCAATATAAATATACAATAAGAATACTAATATTCTTATGGTTTCACCTTACTAGTTTCACCAAAATATAAGTAAAGCTAAACCTAACTTACAATAGATTTTTGAAATCAGAGACAGCAGCAAGCAAGTTAACAGGCTTCTTTTCAACAAATATTAATACTTAGCACACTACCTTTCAATAAAAACCCTCATAACAATTGACTAATTTACTACTTAAAACTTAACGTAATTAGAGACCTATACAGTTGCAATCAATGAAGAATTTAACTAACATATGAATGTAACTAATTCATCACGTTGGATACGAAGTACAAACCATAATTATATCCAAGTCCAGTTGCAATCAATGAAGAATTTAACAATGTAACTAATTCACCACCTTGGATACGAAATACAAACCATAATTATATCCCAGTCCTAGTAAATTATTTCAGACAGTATATTGAACGCCTACATCAGCAACAATAATAAAAGCATTGTCTCTATGAAAAATTCTGAAGTGAAATATAACTAATTACTTTCCCAAACCATAATTATATCCGAGTCCACTTGCTATCAATGAAGAATCTAACTAACATATGAATGTAACTAATTCGCCACCCTGGTTATTTCAGACAGTAAGAACGCCTACGGCAGCAACATTAATAAAAACATTGTCTCAATGAAATGAAGTGAAATATAACTAATTCGTAGCAGCTCTACTAGGCGTCCCCTTGCGCCTGTTCTTTCCTTGTTGCTTTGGTCCTTGTTGCTTTGGTTGCTGGCCATTCTCATTCTCATTCACGGGTCTTCGTCGCTTCCCTGGTTCTTGTTGTGGTTGCGCACCAGCAGATGAGGACTCCTCCTTTTCGTTGTTCTTTTCCTTTACTACTTCCTCCCCTTTTTCTTCACCATATGTCTGGGCTGATACTTTTGGGGGTCTTCCACGCTTCTTTGGTGGCTGTTGTAGTTGCGCACTAGCAGATGAGGACTCCTCCTCCTTTGGTGGCTGGGATTTTTCCTTTTTGGGTCCTCGTTCAGCAGCAGAACCACCAAAAGATTTGATCTCGCCTTCTACTTCCCCCTTTTCCTCTTCACGATCTTTTCGGATTCGGGGTCTCCCTCGCTTCTTTCCTGTCTGAGCTTTCTTATTAATGGGTTTTCGTGGCTTTTTTCGGTCGTCTCCTGGTTGCCATGAAGTGTCACTGTCAACAGGCCTCTCGCCTCTTCCTGCTTCCTGTTCAGCAGCAGAACCACCAAAAGATTTGATGTCGCCTTCTACTTCCCCCTTTTCCTCTTCACTATCTTTTCGGATTCGGGGTCTCCCTCGCTTGTTTCCTGACTGAGCTTTCTCATTTATGAGTTTTCCTTGCTTTCTTCGTTGTTTTCCTGGTTGCCGGGAAGTGTCAACAGGCCTCTCGCCTCTTCCTCCTTCCTGCTCAGCAACAACACCCGCAAAAGATTTCATGTCCCCTTGAACTTCCATACTATTCAACTGTTACAGCAGCGGATTTCTTCTAGCCTTGAACTTCTCTGGTATTCAAATCACTTACAACATATGCAATAAGGATGTTGAGATTGCTTGATTTATACAACTAATCGCACCGTTAAATAAGACTTTCAACAACTCAATGGGATGAACTCCCCCATCAATCGAGTTTTACGGAAGATCAAATATCCCATTTGGACATATCACTGGTATGAATGCCCCATTTGGGAGCATTACATCCCATCAATTGAGATCCATCATTGTCAAATGGTTCACATTGGTCAACTTACAACGATCGATGAGGCAGTTAGTTATCAAACCGATGAAGCCCTAGATCATGTCAACGTTTCTCATCATGTTAATTTATTTTGTTTTTTTTATAAATTTGGGCGTTCCATAACCTCTATGATGGGCAATCCATCAATCTCGCATTTGTTCATTTGTTCAAATGATTGAGTATAAGTAATTTGGTATCGAATTTGACCTTTTATTTATCGGAAGTTACAGCTATTTTATGATGAGACCTATTATTGAGACCAATTGAGTGATCAAATGTTGTTATTTCTGGGAAGTTAAAGCTATTTTATTACGAGACCTATTATGGAGACCAATTGAGTGATCAAATGTTATTTTATTATGTTTTATAGAATATCGTTATTAATACTTATGAATGGTTAAGGTTTTTTTTGCCCACCCTATGGAGTATTATTGAGGTTTTTTTACCACCTTATGGAGTATTATTAAGGTCTTTACATAATACTTTTTATCCTTAATTTATGGAAAGTTATTTATGCATTAAATAAATTTTATTAAAATTATATATGGTTATTTTTTCTATTAATGCTTTATAATTTATTTATAAATTTAAATTAAATAAAAATAAAATATTTTTTATCCTTAATTTATGGAAAGTTAATTATACATTAAATAAATTTTATTCAATTATATAAGGTTTTTTTTTTATTAATATTTTTTAATTTATTTATAAATTTAAATAAAATATATTATTAACTTCTTTTATTATGTTTTATGGAATATGGTCATTAATACATTATCAATGGTTAAGGTTTTTTTGCCACTCTTGTTTTATGGAGCATTATTAAGATCTTTACATAATTGTTTTTATCCTTAATTTATAGAAAGCTAGTTATGCATTAAATAAATTTTATTAAATTATATATGGTTATTTTTTTATTAATGTTTTTTAATTTATTTATAAATTTAAATTAAATAAAAATAAAATATATTATTAAGTTCTTTTAAAATGGACAGTTCAATAGATAACATACAATTATTTAAAATCTCATGAAATGATATAGTTTGGATTTTTGAGTTATTTTCTTTAAAAAATATAATTTAAATGTAAAGGATTATGTAATATTAGTGTTACACTTATTTATAATAAATTTCCACATATTTTAAATGAAATTATTGTTTTATTATTTTTATATTATTTTCATATTGCATTTTGTTTATGTATAATGTGAAACAAATTTAAATATGTTAAAAGTCAAGTTTTCAATTGGATTTAGCTTGAGTGGTTGCGAGATGGTGTATTATCCTCCTCACTCATGTTTTATTTTTTGAAGTGATTTGTTGCACTGACAAGAAAAATATTATGGTAATGACCTTGTAGCCTAAATAATCTAAGGTTTAACTTGGGGTTGAAATTACCTAGCTCTATAGGGTGCAATCATGATTTTTTCATGCAAATGACTCACAAAAGGGTGCATGAGGCCACAATAAGTGGAAACGAGAGCATAAACCCCCCACAAGGGTCACATAACTCACGTGGACTAAAGTTCAACACTGAGTTGGCTCCCAAAATTTAGGGAACTTCCTCTAGTGGTCCTAAAATCATGCATGCACAACGCATTAGGTGGCTAATGGGTCCTATATGACATATGTACATGACCACTCGGGGGGAAATTACATCACTAAGTGCCACCAAATGGTAAATAATACAAGTAGGACAAGGATGGAGTATTAAAATATTCCAACACATAGGTCCAAGCCTCCTCACTTATTTAAAACATAATCACATCTTCTATTTGGAAATAATATATCCAAGTCCTCTCACTTATTAAACAGGGGTAAAAAATTGGGATGTTACATCCCACCCCGCTTAAAGTAACACCATCATAGTGTTATTTTTTTTGTAGTAGAAAATGATAGGATTATTTCATAGCCTCTTCATTTTCCCAAGTAGCCTCTTCAGGTCTGAAGTGCTTCCATTGCACCTTCACCTGAATAATAACTATATTCCTGAGCCGTGTTTCCATCCAGTCCAATATACATTGTGGTTCTCGAAGGAACTCTCATTCTAGTTATACCTGTAATAAATTCTAACAAATAATATGTTTGGGATCATAGAAATATTCTTTTGAAATATATACACGTAATACATCATGAACTTTAAAGTGAGCTAGTAATGCCAACTGATAAGCAATAGGGCCTATCCTTGCTAAGATATTGAATGGTCCACAATATCTTGGGGCCAAATTATTGCATGTTCCTAGATTGGAAGTGATTCTTTTTTCCTTGACCTTTAACTATACATCATCACCCACCTCATACTATTTTTCTTTATGAAATTTATCTGCATAAATTTTGTGCTGATATTGGGATTCATTTAAATTTGTTAAATTTTTAGAATTTATTTCAATTTGATCTAGGATCTTAACTGAGAGAACAACATGTACAGGAAATCTATAGCATATCAATCATGGACACAATAATGCAAGTACACAAGAGGCACAGAGTTTACTTGGGGAAAACCATAAAGGTGAAAAACCTCAATAACTTCCTCAGAGATAGATAGAGCAATGATACAACCAGAATACAAGAGATAGTCTTCTCCTAGCAGCAGAGCCTCCTCCTCCACAAGTGGGCCACTCTCCCAAGTGTCAGTGAGAGAATAGAATATATAAAATGAGAGAGACACACTCTCTATTTATACACTAACTTGACTTGACCTTTACTCAACTAGGTCAGCCTCAACTTAACCACTTAACATAATGCTAACTGGGCTGACCCCCACTAGGGTGGTCTAATAACCCTTTGACCCACATGGTCGACCCCCAATAGGGTGGTCTAATAACCCTTTGACTCACATGACTTATACAGGGCCGACCCCAACAAGGTGGTCTAATAACCCATCAAGTATAAGTTACGACACTTACAATATAAATGGCGACACTTCCGTATAGAGGAATAATAACATCTCTATAGGAATACAATATACATATATGTGAAATACATTTCGAAGTTACATATACATCAACAGTCCCTCTTAACTAGGAAGGTATTTCTCGACACAGGTCTTCTAGCACAAGTCATCTTCTGTGGATCATCGTCACTGTTGCTGCTATCTCAATCAATCTCTGAATCTACTTGTCATAGCAAGTTCTACAGAGCCAGTCGTTTTTCATAATGGATGCAGGCCCACCACCTACAGGTCTTCGTCATCACTAGCCATACTGTGGAAATCTCAGGACTTATTACGTGCGTCACAAAACCTTAAAAGAGTCTCTTCACTAGCAAGAACCCTAAAGAGCATCTGAGGCCTTTTTCATCCTGTCCAGATCTCCAGGACTTATTACATGTGACCCAACCACAAAACCTCGAAAGAGAACCCAGGACTGATTACGAGCACAAGGCTCAACCTAACGGATCTCCCAGGGCACAAATTACATGTGGTCACCACAAAACCTTGAAAGAGCATCCCAGGACTGATTACGAGCACAAGGCTCAACCTATCGGATCTCCCAGGGCACAAATTACATGTGGTCATGGAAAAACCTCGAAAGAGCATCCCAGGACTAATTACGAGCACACAGCTCAACCTATCAGATCTCCGAGGGCACAAATTACATGCCATAGGACAAAACCTCGAAAGAGCATCTGCCACATATCCCAGGGCACAAATTACACGCCATAGGAAAAACCTCAAAAGACTATTTGCAGATCTGCCAGGGCACAAATTATATGTCCTCCCAATCAAAACCTCAAAAGAGCATTTGCCAAATATCCCAGGGTACAAATTACATGCCATAGGAAAAACCTCGAAAGACTATTTGCAAATCTCCCAGGGCACAAATTACATGCTTATCTGGACAACCTATTCCACGGCCACAGAGTATCAACCTGATACTCACCATACATCAACCTGATGTACACATGATCATCCTGATCATCATCACTGCAACATCCTACTGCATGTCATCTAGAGAAACATCCTGAAGCTCATCATCCATGATCATCCTGATCATACAATGCATCTACCTGATTCATACCAAGTATCTACCTGATACATATCATACATGATCCACCTGATCATATAGTGTATCCACCTGATACAAATACAAATACATGATAAATATCACCGTACATGATCCACCTAACCATACAATGTATCCACTTGATACATATATAGATACATGGTCCAAGCATCCAACATGATGCGTACATATATAAATGATCCAATTGATCATATCCATCATCCAACATGATGCGTACATACATATACATATAAATGATCCAACTGATCATATCTAGCATCCAACATGATGCATACACATAACAGTAACTGGAGCACCATCCTGATGCTCATCTTCCAACGCTTACATCCACAGTCATGTGAAGGATCCTCCTTCCAACATACTTGGAATGGCTTTTGCAAATGTGTCCATCACTTCTTCCTCGAAGTGTCATCAATCTAAAGAACACCAAGCCTCTCCCTGAAGTACTCGAACTTCACCCTGGCTAGTGGCTTCGTTAGCACATCTGCAATCTGCTCGTCCATCGCAATGTACAGGAGCTTCACGGCTCCTCTCTGCACCATATCCCTGATATAGTGATATTTGATCTCTATGTGTTTCATCCTATCATGAAACACTGGGTTCTCGGACAGCTTCACACAACTCTGGTTATCACAAAAGATACTAGTAGCATCCAACGGGAGATCAAATAACTCATACAATAGCTTCCGTAGCCATACTGCCTCACAACTAGCTGAACAGGATGCAACATACTCTGCCTCAGCTGTACTCAGTGCTACGTAGGACTGCTTCCTGCTAAACCAAGAGATCACACCTGATCCCATACTGAAGCAGCACCCAGATGTACTCTTCATATCTGCAGCACTGCCTACCCAATCTGAATCAATATAAACCTGCAGGTTAAACTTTTGATTCGCATCATATTTGAGCCCATAATCAACTGTACCCTTCAGGTACCTCAGAATATGCTTTACAGCAACCAGGTGAACACTCCTTGGACCTGTCAGGAACTGGCTCAATGTGTTCACCGCAAAGCAAATATCTGGTGTCATGTTCGTCAGGTACATCAAGGACCCAATCATCTGATGATACATAGTGACATCAACCGGTTCAGATGAAGCATCACACAGAAGCTTCAGGTTCGATGTCATAGCCTCGCAATTCGTCATCACAAACCTCTTCAGGATCTCTACCGCATACTTCCCTTGTCCAAGGAAGATTCCATCTGTACTCTGCCACACCTCCATACTTAGAAAGTGGTGCATTATACCCAAGTTCTGCACATATATGACACCCTGTCATGTGTCTCAGAACCTAGTGGCTGCTCCACATACACTTCTTCTTCAACTACACCATTCAAGAAAGCTGTCTTGAAATCCATTTGGTGTATCTTCTATTTCATCACTTTTATATTTCTCTATGCTGCCATCTACAGCATGCTTGATCTTGATAGATCCATATGGAAGTCATAACAAAATTCCCTTGAGGTCTTGGGACTACATCCCAAACATCATTCTTCATGATCGACAGATCATGGCATTCTTCCCATATCCTGGGAACTTCAATAACTTCAATAGATAATTATGTTGCTGAACAAATGTTGTAGTTCTTCTTTTGTAGGTGATGTCATACGATCTTTCCTACACAACAAGTTAAATTGCATGATTAGAAAACATCTCATAGTTTTTAGAACAAATTCTTACACATAAAGAAATATGTCATGCTGTCATGCAATTATCTTAGCCAATGCTTCATTACAACATTTATCCATATCCCGTAACTTTCTAGATGCCTTCCAATCTCTACCAGAACATTGTTAAGAGTGTGCACAACTCCCAACATGTCAGCAAAGAGGTTTCATTCTAGATAAGTAGCAATGGAATGTTGTACAGTGCCATAGGCCACTTACCCATGCATATTAGTAGTATACTGTTCATCAATGCAACTATTCTAATATGCATAATACACAACCTAATTCTAGGAACATTAGTATATACATTATTGAACAGTATTATTTAAACAATAAAATATGCAAGTAATGACAATTCAAATACTTATCTTTGTTTGTTTGTTAGGTTGACTCCCTCTCAGTCTTTGCTTCTTTTATGCAACTCCATTCTTATGTGGATTGTGAGAAGTGGTCAACTCCCTCTAAATATCTTCATCCTTGCAGAAACTACTAAAGTGTGCTCCTTTGCTTTCTTGCAGGAACAACTGGAGTGTGCTCCCTCTTGATCTTTGCTTCCTGGATTACCCGTCCTTGAACTTACATCCATCCTTAATCACTATGCATGCTTATTAGTATCATCATTGTGTTATCCTTGAGGTCTCATACATAATCACACATTTATTAGTATAATCTTAATACTATCAAAACACAATAATCTTAAACATGTATATTCATGATCATTCACAGATAATAAACATTAGTATTGAAGGTTTCAGGGAATTCTTCTTTTACTCATACACATTCTTATTTGATCATAGGACTCTTTTGGTTAGTTGAATCATCAATCAAGATAAGAGATATAATATGCATAAAACCCGTGATTATTCAAACCTATACCTTCATGATTCTTCTGGTTAGTCATATCATCAATTATGGTAAGAAACATAATATGCATACAACCATGATTATTCAAACCTATGGCTTCATGAATAATCATTATCAACAAAACAACAGTATAAGATCCTAACACAAGGTAGGATTCTAGCTTGATATAGGAAAAACATACCTGGATTAGCATTCTAGCTAGTTATGTCTAACATACCCGCATAATTTCTTCTGGTTCTCTTCAGTGACTTGTGCTAGTAACCTGCATGTCTCATAAGTTAACCATTGTAGAACCAAGTTATACATACCTCGAAAGTAGATCTTCTATGTGATCCATGACAATGGATGAATCTTTGTCTTCATGTCACCATGAGCATATGTTCTTGAAGTAGAACATGATTTGACTTTCTTGGTGTACCTTTTATGTTAGCAAACAACATAAACCTCATACAACATCACAATGCATTAGTACAATCATAAGTGTAAAAACCTTAATCAATGAATATCTTCTATTAAGGTGATACGACAAGTCTAGTAATTAATCAAGATAGTACTGTAATGATATGAAGACAAACATATGATAAACTTAACCATGAAACATACCTGTAAGCCATACCTGTCAAGATTGCTTGTAATCTTCTTATGGAAGGCCCTAGCCTCATCTCCCTCTGAAACAGGAACTTCTTCACTTGTGCAGGTGACCAATCCATCTTCTTCTAGGATTAACCCAATCCACTTGATTTGCAAGAACTGGACCTTGAGCTGGATTAGGGTTTGTCAAAGAAACCCCAAAAATTCAAACTTTGAATTTCAAACTTCCGAAAGGATAGAAATATGCGCCTTGATGAGCTGATCAAGTTGGTATATTCAGAATTATAAAAATGCAAACTTTCACGCCTCGAAATTGCCTTTTAGATTTCGAGATTCACTAGAGAGGACCCTGAATTAGGGTTTGAGTTTCCCGAAGCTTCACCCAACCAAAATATTTGATTCAAAACTCTAAGCTTCAATTTTTTCTGAGGAGCTTCCAGCCATGGTCACAGATTTCCAAAATTCCAATTTTTGCAGAAGCCGTAATTTTCCATCTTTCCGATCAAAGTCCCGAATTGGGGTTTGATCAAGCCCGACCTTCTGCCCAACCAAAAAATCTGATCTTGGTCTCTAAATTTCGGAAGCCATGAATGAAGGTACTCAAAAATAATTATATTTTGACAGAAATATGTACCTGATTATTTCTGGTGTAACTCCAAACTCTTCGATCCAAAGGGTGTGAAAATTTTTCCTGCGATAGCCTGACCTATTATATTTCCATCCCGACAGGTCTGACCTCAATTTGATTCTCTGTGAGAGAGTTATGCCAAGTGTCGCAACGTGACTTGTTTATGGGATAATACAGAAGAGCGAACTTGTATGGAATGCCACGTGTCATTGTTTCAACTTCGATCTCTGAAAATTTTTCCTGAGATAGCTCGACCTATTATATTTCCATCCCGATAGTTCTAACCTCAATTGGATTCTCTGAGAGAGAGTTATGCCAAGTGTCGCAACGTGACCTTTTTATGGGATAATACATGATAGGGAACTTGTACGGGTGCCACGTGTCACTGGTTCAACTTCGGCCTCTACAAAATTGTTTTGAGATAGTACCGTCTGTGTACTACCTGTCACTTTTTACAAAATTGCATTTGGAGCTTCCTAGCCCAAGTTATGACCTTTTTTCCAAGGTCGCCTAATTTTGACTCAGATCTAGAAGAGGAAAAAAGCCTATATTGTACAAATCATAAATCACAAAGTACAATGAATGAGACGTTTTCCTTTGGACACAAGGTACATGGGGATCTTATATTCGACCTGTAAAAGTTTCAGATCTGAAAACGTCGCCAAAACAGATTTATATCGAAAGTGCTATGATGACTGGTTTTTGCTATATCAAGCCCTTGCATCGTAAATGCAACAAGTGTCATACATGCCATATCATGCCTTCTTTCAGGCTAGCTCTGATTCCATGTTAAATTTTCAGAATTTACTTCAATATGATCTAGGATCTTAACTGAGAGAACAACATGTACAGCAAATCTAGAGCATATCAATCATGGAGACAATAATGCAAGTACACAAGAGAAACAGAGTTTACTTGGGGAAAACCATAAAGGTGAAAAACCCCAATAACTTCCTCAGAGATAGATAGAGAAATGATACAACTAGAATATAAGAGATAGTCTTCTCCTAGAAGCAGAGCCTCCTCCTCCACAAGTGCGCCACTCTCCCAAGTGTCAGTGAGAGAATAGAATATATAAAATGAGATAGACACACTCTCTATTTATACACTAACTTGACTTGATCTTTACTCAACTAGGTTGGCCTCAACTTAACCACTTAACATAATGCTAACTGGGCCGACCCCCACTAGGGTGGTCTAATAACCCTTTGACCCACATGGCCGACCCCCAATAGGGTGGTCTAATAACCCTTTGACCCACATGACTTATACAGGGCCGACCCCAACAAGGTGGTCTAATAACCCATCAAGTATAAGTTACGACACTTACAATATAAATGACGACACTTCCGTATAGAGGAATAATAACATATCTATAGGAATACAATATAGACATATGTGAAATACATTCCGAAGTTACATATCCTAGATTGGAAGTGATTCTTTTTTCATTGACCTTTAAGTATACATCATCACCCACCTCATACTCTTTTTCTTTATGAAGTTTATTTGCATAAATTTTGTGCTGATATTGGGATTCATTTAAATTTTGTTTTACCTTACCCACTAGTTGTTACAAATCCTTTAATAGATCTGGCCCTAACATTAGTCCGTCCACTCGAGCATCCCATGTGACTAGTGTTCTACGTTTCTGCCATATAGGATTTTGATTGGGGACATCTTAGTAGGAGTATGATACCCGTTGTTAGAAGCGAATTCAGCCAAATGTAAAGAGTCTTTCCATTGCATTGGATTTTGCATAACATACATCCTTAACATGTATTCAAGAATTTGATTAGTACATTATGTTTTTCCATTAGTTTGTGGATGATAAGATGTACTGAAATTCAACTAAGTGTTTAAACCAGAAAATAGAGCTCTCTAAAATTTACCTGTGACTTTAGAATCCCTATAAGATATAATTTCTTTTGGTAACCCATGGAACCTGAAACCTCTCGCATAAATATTTCTTCTATATTAATTTCTTTATAAATTGATTTAACTCGAAAAAATGTGCATATTTTGATCATTTATCTACAACCACCATTATGGAATCATTTTTTTTATGCTTTTAGGTAAACTTGTAATGAAATCCATACTAATTACTTCCCATTTCCACTTGGGTACAAGTAAGGGTTGTAGTAAACAAACTTGATGTTGATGTTTAGTTTTAATTTTTTGGCACTCTTGACATATTTCTATAAAATATTATACATCCACTCTCGTTTTAGGCAAAAAATTATGCTTTTTAATTGTTGTTATAAGTTTTTGATATCTTGGGTGTTTTGAGTAAGGTTTATTATGAAATTATGTTAAAATATGATATATGATATTTGATGTTTCAAGAAAATGTACAACCTACTTTTAGAACACAGAAACCCTTTATCATCAATTTTATACCCTATTATTGTTGTCCAAAACTACTTTTCTATAATTTTTCTCTAATTTCAACGTAGAGTTTATCATTTTCCAGTGTTGTATTCTGATTTCCTTTTTTTTTAAATTTATTTTGGTTTACTTAAGGAAATTTCATAGAGTAAATGTACTCGCCTACTCAAGGTATATGCAACTTTGTTTTCCTTTCCTTTTATATGTTTTACTTCAAGATCGTATTCACTAATGAAGGCCATTGAGTGTGCTTTCCAAGCATTTAAGTTAGGATGCTCAAAAATGTATGTTAAACTCATATTGTTAGTTTTTAGCAAAAACTTCTTTCCCATAAGGTAGTGTCTCCACATTCTGAGGGAATGTATAATAGCAGCTAACTGTAAGTAATGTGTAGCGTAATTTAACTCACTTTCCTTAATTTTTTGTGATTTGTATGCGATCACATGATCATCTTGCAACAAGACACCTATGAATCCTTCTTTGCACTCATCCGTGAAAACTATAAAGTCCTTTTCTCGATCAACGATTTTTAATACGAGTGCTTTAGTCAACAATTACTTAATATTTTGGAAACTAGACTCACACTTATCATTCCAAATAAATTTAGTCTCTTTCTTTTTGAAGGAAGTGATAGGTTAAGCTATTCTAGATAAGTATTCTATGAATTTCCTGTAATAACCTGCTAATCCCATAAAGGATCTTATGTTGGAACCATTTTGGGAGTACAAAAATCCATTATTGCCTTAATATTTTATAGATCCACTCTTATGCCTTCAACAGATATGATGTGTCCAAGGTATTGAATTTTTTTCTTCAAAAAGTTACATTTAGAGAAATTGGCATAAAGTTGATGTTCTCGTAATGTCTGCAATACTATTCTTAAATGTTCTTCATGTTCTTGTTCATTCTTTGAATAGATTAAAATTTCACCAATAGATAGAAGAACAAACTTCTCTAAGTATTGGTTGAAAATACTATTAATCATGCAAATAAAGCATGCAGGTGCATTAGTCAGGCCAAATAGCATTACCACAAATTCATAGTGACCATACCTGGTTCTGAAAGTAGTTTTACAAATGTCTTCTTCCCAACCTCTTACTTGGTGATATCATGATCTTAAATCAATCTTAGAGAAGTCATTAGCTCCTCCAACTTAATCAAACAAGTCATCAATCCTAGATAGAAGGTATCTTTTTTTGATAGTTAAATTATTAAGATGATGGTAACCAATACACATTCACATGGTTCCATATTTATTTTCCACAAAACGAATGGGTGCTCCCCAAGGTGATAACTTTTTCCTAATGTATCCTTTTTCAATAAAATATTGCAACTAAATTTTAAGTTCTACCAATTCTGGGGTACTCATACAATAGGGTGCTTTAGAAATAGGTAGTATTGCTCCTTGTACTAAATTTATGACGAAGACAATTTCTCTCCTAGGTGCCAGCCCTAGTCTTTCATCAAGAAATACATCCTTAAATTTTGTTAGAATAGGAAAGTTTTCCATTTTCGGTTGTTTTTATTCATCACAATTTTGAATACTCATTGCATAAATTTTACAACCTTTCCTTACACTTCTTTTAAGTTGCAAAGCTGAAATTTTCTGCACAAAATTATTTATTGGTATGCCCTTTACCAAGTTAGAGTTTCCTCAGTCATCGATGCAGGTAAAAGTATTTTCTAATCATTTCAGAATTGCATGGTGTTTTTCTAGCCAATCCATCACAATTACGACATCATAGGAACCCAAGGGTAAGACATTTAAATCTGCGATGGTTTCTAAGCCATTTAAATTCATCAAGCAGCCTTTTATTAATTCAGAAATGTTTCTCTTTGTGTTAGTGGCTAATTGTACCATCCAAGGATTAATATGCTTATTTTTCTACAAACCACATTTGTTTACTATTATTGGGGATATGTAACTAGGACATGATCCGGGATCAATCAAAATTGAAACAGAATGCACAAATATCACTAGTACAAAATGAGAGATAAATGACCAAAAAAATGACCAAAATACGCATATAAATGACCACTTTTGAGTTGGTGACCACTAGTAGCAAATTAGCGGTCATTTATCACGCGACGAAAAATGTGGTCATATTTAGCTTGGTCATTTATAGCTTATCTTGTGGTCATATATTTGGTTGTATATTTGGTCATTATTGACACAATTAATGACCAAATTTATGACTACTATTTTTGTCACATGATAAATGAATGCTAATTTGCCAGTGATCGCCAACTCAAAAGTGGTCATTTATATGCATATTTTGGTCATTTTTTTGGTCACTTATCTCTCATGTTGTACTAGTGGTTGTTTATATGCAAAATTTGGTCATTCTTTTAGTCATTTATCTCTTTTTAGTGGTTTTAGAATATATATAGGGTACGGAGGAATCGAACCACCAACCTCCTGCCTATAAGGCAGGTGCTCTACCATTGAGCTAGCACTCTTGAATAGAATTCCTTATGGATTGATATGAGAATAAAATTTCCAACAGTTAACACCATCTTGCAAAATTCTCGAAAAGGGTGAGTTATTCACATAAAGTATTTTTTTAGATTGAAAAGTCATCTACATAAAATTAAAAACTTAAACATGTACTACAGAAATTACACACATCATGGGCACAATTTCCTTTGAAAGAATGAACAAAACTCTCAAAGAAGGCTGACACAGATGCTTATTTGTAACATATACACAATCCCAACAAGCCACCGAAGGAATGAACTAGTGCTCGAGAAAAGGTTGAGCTAGACAACAAAATCAAGAAGAAAGATGAATATTTCCAAAGTTATATAAGAACAAATTAGGATACTCCATACAAAATAAACCATGTAAACTTGTATTGTGGGGTTAGGACTACTTGGTACATGCAAGAGAAGGTCTCATGCTAACAACGATATCTCATTTGTCAAGGCCTAGAAAGCAAAGGAGGTGGACAAAAATTTAAAGATATGTCCAAAATCCACAACTAACCTACATTATCTAGTTAATCTAGAAACTCTTTGATACATTCACTACAACACATATTTTTACACATTTAATGATGGGGTTCAATGTTGTACGAATTGTTTTTAGGTATTTCAATGTATCTTTGAAAGTCTTAGTGTCATTTTTCTGTGAAGAAGAACTCATCTCAAAAGTGGCCATTACACAACACTTTTGCATTTGGCCTAAGTAGTGAAATTCCCTCTCTGAGTTAGCTTTCTAACATAATAGGTATCTAAGAGCATATGTCGTCATAATGTTATAGCAAAGGGTGAGCTTGATGACCAAAGCAAGCATTGTTAAAACCAACAAAAAGCACAAAAAAAATATACGAGGATAAAAGAACTTTTTAACAGACTTGAAATCTTTGTACCACAAACAAAATTCTAGAATTCTATTTAGTGTTTTTTATAACGATTTTCTTAGCTAAACGACTTCACATCTCTTTTAATGACACCATCATAATGATGTTATAAATACGGGGGGAATCCATTCTCTATACTTAATCAATGGTCCTGCTCGTTAGGAGGGATCCTAAACAAATATCCCTCAAGACATAATGATAAGGTAGAGTTTCAATACATTAAACAAAGAGCGCTGAAAGAAGAGGACATATTTGTCTGATCAACCTTTCAAGACAAACATAATGACGGCACTTTTCAACAATTTCCAAATAAGTAGAAGCATATTTGAACACTAATCATTCTTATAAATGTTTTTCCAAATGTTAGTCTTCTATGTCTTAACATTAGTTCAATGAAATCTTATTCAATCCTATTAAAATCTTCTTCAAATCTCATCAATGCCAAAGAAAATTTTTACCCTTAGCCTAACAGGATTCCCTCCAATCCATAAATCGGATTTTCTAAAACAATAATCTCCCAAGAAAAAAGAACATTTGGAAGGGAGAAATAGCCAAGCCTGCAAATCCTAAGCTAGAATTTTATCACTTGGCTTTGGAAGAAATTTAATAAGACCCTACTCAAGGTCCCACCAAATATAACATCTTCATAAAATTCTAGCAGACCAATTATAATTAGATCCAAATTAGATATTTTTAAACCCTATAGGAATACCATCAAAGACCAAGAGACTTATAATACCATAAAGAGTAGGAGACCTATATTTGTTTAAAACAAAAATTGCCCTGCTAACTTGCTCTAGAAGTCAAACATGGTCTTAAAATGAAAATGATATTTGCAAGTGACTTTCTACAAGCTTGAATGGCCATATATTTTCAGCTAACAAAGGATGCAAAGTAAATAAATATCTAAACATTTATGTGATTGCATCTACTATTTTATCTTGACAATTAAAGAATGAGTCCTTAGCTTCAAGGATTTCATAACTCCCTAGATTTGATCAACTCCCTTTGGTGCTTACCTTAATCATATGCCACAAGTATATTGGACCTATGTCTCCTTCCTTGAACCACTTAAGACAAGCTCTTACCCTTCAACAATTTGCAATATAAATTTGATGTGTCCTTAAATCAACTTTCAATTCCATAGAAGATGTCATCAAAGTCTCATCATGAGTATCATTTCACAAGGACCTTTGCACCATTTGAAATGCTTGAGAAATTCAATTATTTTCCTTTCTATGGTTAGCAGTGCTCATTTTTCAAAAAGTTCTATTAAAAGTTTCGGTAGCATTAACAACTTCATACCACCGAGCATAACCTGATGAAAATGTTCATATTAGGTGTCACCATAAATTAAACTATTTATTTTTGTCTTTGCATAGTATTCAATTAAAGAAATCTATTGCGTTTAGATATTTGTGATCAACTATTACTGTGTTTGGCAGATCTTAAAATACCTAGTCATCGTTTTTAGCAGAAAGTATTTTACATTAATTTCCTCAGCATTTTTTAGACTCAGAAAAACAACCCTAAGAAAGCTTTGGCTTTAAATTAGCTTGGAATATTTTCCACCATTATAAAGAATGTTGCAGATTTCGAAGCCCGTAGTCCACACATAAGAATATTCATCCTTATTTCTTGAACAATAAATAAGCATCGCGTCAAATTGATGAAACAAAGTCATAGCAGAACAACTTCAAATTAATGAATATGAAGAAGCATCACAGAAAAAGGGACACAAATATACACTACATTAAGATGGTTCCTTTCAAACTTAGCCAAAAATTACAAACATATGCTCTCGTGTTGATCCCCACCAAACACTTGAAAAATAGATAAACAACCATTCAATATCATATTCACATGAAATATGAACAGAAAATCAATCTTGTCTAGGTCTACTTCTGAACTCTGGAAATGAACAACGTAAGTTGTTCAAGTCTTTTGAGGTTCACAAGGAGTGCACCTATGTACAACTTAGGTGGTAACAACCCTAATATTTGTTTTGCGGCCATTTCCTTGATTCAATACATGGTGGAGCCTAGAAAGGTTCATTGGGTTGTTGCAAAACATATGCTTTGGTACTTGAAGAGCATAGTGCATTTTGATCTGAGGTATTTTGGTGATGGAGAGTTGGTTCTACATGGGTTTACAAATTCTGATTGGGTAGGCAGTGACAGCGACAGCAGGAGCACTTTAGGGTGTTGTTTTACTTTGGGTTCAGTTATGGTTACCCGGTTCAGCAGGAAGTAGACTTCAATGTATTCAATTTAGTAGAAGTAGAGTATATGGATGCCAGCTTTGCTAGTTGTGAAGCCATCTCGCTTCACAAAGTTATTACTAAAATTGATAGATCATACTTTGGACACTATCATGATTTGTTGTTACAATGAGAGTTGTATCGAACTCTATGAGAATCCAGTGTGTCATGATATGTCCAAGAATCATGAGATTAGGTACCACTTCATCAAAGACGTGGTTTAAAAGGGTGTAGTGTTTCTTCAGTACATTCCTAGAGATCAACAGGTTGTTGACATTTTGACTAAGCCCCTATCAAAGGGGAAGTTTGAAATGTTCAAAGAATAGCTTGGTGTGGTGGAAAACACTTTTCTCGCTAAAAGGGAGTGTTAGTTTACTTGTGTATCTCAAATAATGCTCCAATGATAGCACTATTTCCATCAACAGAGCAAGCCATATATAAATAAATCACTAGCACTTATGGAGAAGATGAAAAGATAGGGGCACCACCTTCAGTTTGTTTTCAGTTTTGATTTCTTTTCTAAATTAGCAGTCAATTCTATTTCTAAGTTTTTTCTTTATTTAGTTTGGCATGCACGAAGATAGAGGATGCAATTCCCTAGGTAGGCAGGGGCACTCTTAAATGAAGATATTCTAGCTTAGTGAAGGGTACATACTATGGATATTCTATTATGGATGATATCTCTTGAGAATTATTTTGACATTATTTTTTCTATATCCAATATTCAATATCCATTTTGCTAATGTTTGCAACTTTGTAGGAAACATCTTTGCACTATTTCTTGATATCATGATCGAACAATATTCTCAGTTCACTAGTCAAGGTAATATTATATATTTCTTGGACACAATGTCATTCACTTATCTATGATCAATCCAGTGGAATGCTATACCACATTTTCAATGCATGATATGCCAATGGCTTGATTGTAGTTGACAGATAAGCAAGATACATAACCAACCCTATGCACACACTTTTGCATTACACTAAAACCTTAATAGAGCTGAAACTTGTCTTTTACAGATTTTTGTTGTCTCGTGTTTCTTTTTATTGTAGTAAATGATAGGAAGATAATTCACCTACAGTGCTTCTGCTGAGTCAACAACTTATTGATTGTTTATACTTTTTCTTCCAGGGGTGGTCTTATTGCTAGTGGAGCATCCGATGATTGTATCAGGCTCTTCTTCAGTGAGAGCATAGATGATTCTGCTACATCGGTCTCTCTTATTCATTTATTTAATATTCTCCATTTAAAATTAAAAATGTCGAAATTTTATATGTACTTGCCAATAGTATAATGCTATAATCAATGATTCATCATAGCATAACTGCACAAAAAGTGTTGAGCATTGTGGTTATTTAAAGAAAGGTCCATGTTTGTTTTATAAGTTAAAATGATCCATGGTTATCAACATCAAAAGAAATGTCTATGTCAAATTATTCCAAATTATTGCCCTTGATGATTGTCGATAAGCTAGGCTGAAACTAACTAGTGATATTGATCAGAATGAGAATGACATATATTGCATATGGTGTCTTCAGTGAAAGTAGGGTCCTAGACTAAACTATTGTTCAATTTTAAAAGATTGGTTGAAATCGTTTGAAATGGCTATGTCAAAATCTCAAAGCCCAAATTATTGCTCCACTATGATTGTGGCTAGTCTAAGACTAAAACTAAGTAGTGATATTGACCACAATCAGAATGACATACAATGTATATATTATTTGCTAGTGAAAGGAGGGTGCTAAATTAAATATTGTTCCATTTCTAAAGATTGGTGAAAGCTATTTGTCCAATAAAATGTCTTTGCTAGATTAGAAAACATAAGACATCAGGCTCATAAATATTTAACAAAAGTCTCTTTGTTTTTTTCTTCTCTTTTCTGAAGAAAACTTTGTGGGAGTCCTTCCTATTCCTGGAATTGATGCCTACTGCTACTAATTTATGGTCAAAACAGAGCTGAGAATTGATCCAAAACACCCAGAATTATCCCAGAATTGGAATGGACAACCCTAGGATGTGCCCAGAAATGTGTTTTACTACTGGTAGGAGGTTGAAATCTGTTCAGGTCTCCCTTTTATTGTTGAATGGGTTTGTTCATTCTGAGGTTTGACAAAAATGCACCGAGAACTTTGATTTTCTGCCCCGAATTGATGAAAAAGATTAGGTTGCTGTTGGTTTTATATAATTTTATTATTTTTTATAAAGGACACATGTCATATCCAAGATGAGCATGGAAGGGGTTACCCATCACCCTATTGGGCTGTAGAATGCACCTCTGGGCGCAACCAGATTTAGATGGCAGTGCATGTTAAATCCTACCTTTCAGGCTCATGACTTATATATTCAATAGAAATAAGGTGTTTAAGTTTCTCCGAAAGTTAAAACTTGGCCATCAAGACGAAGAATTGAAAGAATAAATTATCTATCTCCATATAATGGTCCCTAACATTTTTTGTGGCTTTTATACATTCCATACTAAATCCTTTAGCTAGTCCAATCTTACAACATCCCAAACAAATCCTGAATATTAGAGAGAAAATCACCAATCAAGTCTTAGTTCTTTTTCAAACATGAATCAATACAAAGTTAAGTTGAAATAGTAAAAAACCAACTGCCCTAATAGAAAAATGCTCGAGATTTGCTTGCGACATTGGACATTGCTTAAATCACATTTTTGTTTCCATGTTCCATCAAGTTGAAGAATTGAAAGAACATCAACGTAATTATCTGTCTCCAGATAATGGTACACAACATTTTTCGTGGAATTCACACCTTGCACACTGAATCCTTTAGCTAGTCTAATCTTACAACATCCCAAACAAATCCAACGTCCCAAACAAATCCTCGTTGGATTACAGATGGATTAATAGGAGAGGAGAAGTAAACAAGGGGAAAATGTTAAAATAATCAATGCAAAGTGAAGAAGGATATCTTCTTCAGGGTTCTTGCACAAGTCCAAGAGGGTACTAGATAATAGTGAGAAGAACTAAGTTTAGCAAGTAACCAAGCATAGACAGATCTATAAACCCAACAACGGCCAAACAGTCCAACTTAAATAGAAATCCATTAAGCTGAGTAGGAGACAAGGCGGAACCTTCACGGAAACATGTAGACTAACCAACTTTTGAAGAGGATGAGGGTCATATAACATTGATGAAGATAACTACCCTTTAGGCATAGATTCACATGTCTATCCCAAAAAGGTAGCATAGGGGAAAGGAGGAAGGAAATAAAAAATGAATCCCTATGAGCTAGTTGAGGTGAATCAACTTTCATAGGCACAACAACATGTGCTGAAAAAAAAGGATTCTCCAGGATTCGGGAAGAAAAGGAATTAAGCTGATGAATTCAGCCTTAAAACCATTCTTAAGAGCATTTTATTGTATTGGGTGTAAAGAATGTTTTTTCTTCAAGGAAAAAATGCCATCATCCACTGACCGCTAGATCAAATCCATTTCTTTGCAGCCACTGCTAAAAGCCTTAGAAAGGTAGTGAATAATACATTTTTGGGTATGCCTTATTCTAATTGATCCATATCACTCAACCTCCTTCAAATTTTTCTCAAGCTAATCATGTGTACACAAAATATGATGGAAGATTGCATACCAATTTATTACTAATTATGGTAAAATAAAATTCAAATTTGGCTAACCTTCATTACAATTACATCCTCGAAGTCACCAAATTGGCACATATATTGTCTCAAGCCTTCAGTATCCACATCCCAGGGAATGCCTGAAACCTGTAATTGATGGTAGTGTTTAGCATCATATCACTATTATTTATCAAGTGCCCATAGCAAAACAAAAATCCTTCAAATTCGACTATTTATCTAAACGCTACAAAGGATATCATACACAGACATGAAAGGTTCTAGATGGAACAGGACCAACCATTAACTATATATCATTTGGCCCTCCCCGTCCCAAAAAAACATATTGTATTTTTAAATAAATTAATTATAAATAACAAAAATAAAGAGAAAACTTTGAGCTATTATTATGAGAACAAAGACTATAAATTTATCTGTTGCATACTATGTTGAGAAGAAACTCGAGATTACAGTCCTAATGTTGCATACTATGTTGAGAAGAAACTCGAGATTACAGTCCTAATGAACGAATCAGTGAAACTGAGTAAACAATAAAAATTCTTGCAACAAGGTTAACCATTGATATATATAAAAGCATGAATAAAATTATAAATGTAAATATTTGACATATCACAAGCTTTCTATTGTCAGTCCTCTCTCTCTCTGGTTCTCCTCTTCCATACACATGCACATACTAAATTCACTCCATACTAAATTCACTCCTTGTTGAGGCTAACCTTTCATTTAACTAATCAAAGATAATCTCAAGGGCACAGAATACAATGTATTTCCACACCAGTATATAACAACTAGTCAAAAGAATGAATTCTTTTCACTATTCAAAAGAGCACCTACAACTTGCACAAGTAGAAGCTTGGAAGTACTAGAACAACCAACTGGGTAGCTTAAAAACCCAAAACAGCTAGATGGGTGACTAAGAAGCTGTTGAACTTGGACCCCTATGGTTTTCATATTTAGTCCTATGTCAAAAATACCAAACTTTGCCCAGAAACACATGAAGTATTCATGTGGAATGAAATTCCAACATAGGGATAGACTTTTAAACATCAAATGAAGTATTCATGTGGAATGAAATTCCAACATATGGATAAAATTTCAAACATCTAATAAATAATAATCACAAAATAATCGGAAGCTAAAGATGGCGCACAAAGCATGACATTACATCAGAGATATTAGTACATGAGTGAGGCATGAGTGAGGCATGAGGAGGAGGATGTAATCACATCACCCAGGGACTTGCCCCCCACATGTCTAGTATCTTGGCAATTCAAGGGATTCATAATTTACAACCTTCAAAACAACCCAAAAAAATACAGGGGAAAAACATTACACAACTTGGGAGGCTTAAGCAATCTAACAGACTAAAAACCCTCCTTGGTTGAGGTTTACCACACAAAGAAATTGCCCACTATGGTCTGTATCAGAGGTAGAGTATTAGCATGATATGCAAATGTGAAGAGACATTCATATGTATTATCTATAATCTGACTAACCAAATCAGATAAAATCACAGTTAAGGGAAGTTTGTGTGGGGAAATCATCCCCTCAAACCAAAATTGTTTTGGCTCTCACCCAAAACATCTTTGGAGAAGAAAGGAAAGCATACAAGAATGTTCTTAACTGTCCAAATTGTCCCATGAAACTGAGTAAAATGCAATCATTTATAGACAACATTATTCAGCCAAGCATACTATTAGATAAAAAGTCATGATAAATTACTAGGTTTTGCAGTGCCTACTAGGAGCTCTACTGGGTGAATATAGCTGCTTGAACGTTAATACATTTATCTACATGAAACATAGTTTGATTTTTTTGGCTCAAACACTCGGAACTTTTTTTTTAATTACATAAAAATGACAAACTTCCAAATAGTACATAGATGTTACTGCTGCAAAGAATCAAGATTAAAAGGACTTTCAAAACTTACATCTTCTCTGTGATAAATTGCCGCAGTTGATATATATCAGTGTCAGTAAAATCTATATGCCATGAACTTTGTATACCTCCCAGATTTGATGTTTGTGATGATAAACTACTTCCATTCTATTGTGCCAAATCAGCGAGCTGTCCTCTAGCTTGAGCAGACACCTGACCTGGAATCTGCGCGTGAGCTGTCCTCTAGCTTGAGCAGACTCCTGACCTGTAAATGACTTGCGATGGGAAACACTACTGCTATATTGTTAATAACTTTAACGTTACTTCACATAACCAAAGGTTCACTAATTATCTATACGTTACCTGCACTTGCCTAGATATTTTTTAACCTAAATTCTAGATTTGTTTTACAAACTGTGCAACGACCTGGTCCTAAATAGATTTGTTAATGTAAAGTCCAGAAGAGGCAAGTTACCTGTCTTAGCGATAGAAAACCAAAAAGTGCCGGCTTAAGTTTTCTCTATTGTGATGCCATTACACTGTACGATACTTCCATGATATGTGGGGATTAATGAAATGAGTTTTGTTGCATTATCCTGGACTCCACAAAAATTCTATTTCTGATGCTTAAGGACTCTTTTCTAGGTTCATGGTTAATGTGATAAGTTACTGTAAACCATAATGTACATAGTGGATTTTCAAATTCAATTTACTTCTTCCAATCGGTTGTGTATGTTAATTTTAAGTTTTTCTTCTAATCAGCCGTGACTGTTAATGTATATGTTTCCTCTAATAATTCACGTCAGCAAATTTAATATGGCACTGTTGTTAGTTTTGAATAGATAGTTCCAGCAGTGAAATGTAACAGAATGTGTGGGAAATACTACTTTTGAGAAAGAATAAAGAAATATAAGCTAGGTGACACTGATAGCTAACGTCGAATCAAGGAATGACCACAGTACTAGGCTATGCATTTTGAGGCAAACATACCTATTAACTTCACATATTAAGTCAAGCATAAGCCATGCAGATGACATAGAGCTTGGCAAATGGCTGGGTATGGGCATAAGCCATGCAGATGACATAGAGCTTGGCAAATGGCTGGGTATGGGCATAAGCCATGCAGATAACAATATATCGAATAAATGGGCCATGCATGAGTAGAGAACAATACCAATGTTACAGAAATTGACAATGAACTTTATAACAATAATAAGGAAGAATATCAGAAATTGAGTGCATTTGTAATAAGTCGGAGAGTAATAACAAACCAAAATTACACAGAAATTGATATTGAATTTCACTTGTAAATGTATTAGAAAAAAGTGGAAGTCAATAATTATGGGTAAATGTACAATAATAGTAAACAGCAATCACACTGAAATTGAAATGTACTTGTAAATGTACAGTAATAATAAAGAAAAAAAGTGAAAGTTCATCAATATAAATATACAATAAGAATACTAATATTCTTATGGTTTCACCTTACTAGTTTCACCAAAATATAAGTAAAGCTAAACCTAACTTACAATAGATTTTTGAAATCAGAGACAGCAGCAAGCAAGTTAACAGGCTTCTTTTCAACAAATATTAATACTTAGCACACTACCTTTCAATAAAAACCCTCATAACAATTGACTAATTTACTACTTAAAACTTAACGTAATTAGAGACCTAAACAGTTGCAATCAATGAAGAATTTAACTAACATATGAATGTAACTAATTCATCACGTTGGATACGAAGTACAAACCATAATTATATCCAAGTCCAGTTGCAATCAATGAAGAATTTAACAATGTAACTAATTCGCCACCTTGGATACGAAATACAAACCATAATTATATCCCAGTCCTAGTAAATTATTTCAGACAGTATATTGAACGCCTACATCAGCAACAATAATAAAAGCATTGTCTCTATGAAAAATTCTGAAGTGAAATATAACTAATTACTTTCCCAAACCATAATTATATCCCAGTCCACTTGCCATCAATGAAGAATCTAACTAACATATGAATGTAACTAATTCGCCACCCTGGTTATTTCAGACAGTAAGAACGCCTACGGCAGCAACATTAATAAAAACATTGTCTCTATGAAATGAAGTGAAATATAACTAATTCGTAGCAGCTCTACTAGGCGTCCCCTTGCGCCTGTTCTTTCCTTGTTGCTTTGGTCCTTGTTGCTTTGGTCCTTGTTGCTTTGGTTGCTGGCCATTCTCATTCTCATTCACGGGTCTTCGTCGCTTCCCTGGTTCTTGTTGTGGTTGCGCACCAGCAGATGAGGACTCCTTTTCGTTGTTCTTTTCCTTTACTACTTCCTCCCCTTTTTCTTCACCATATTTCTGGACCGATACTTTTGGGGGTCTTCCGCGCTTCTTTGGTGGCTGTTGTGGTTGCGCACCAGCAGATGAGGACTCCTCCTTTTCGTTGTTCTTTTCCTTTACTACTTCCTCCCCTTTTTCTTCACCATATGTCTGGGCTGATACTTTTGGGGGTCTTCCACGCTTCTTTGGTGGCTGTTGTAGTTGCGCACTAGCAG
Organism: Larix kaempferi; assembly: GCA_027924585.1. Lineage (NCBI taxonomy): Eukaryota > Viridiplantae > Streptophyta > Pinopsida > Pinales > Pinaceae > Larix > Larix kaempferi. Next base: position 3,843,995 of record BSBM01000068.1, on the reverse strand, counting down.
ATGAAGACTCCTCCTCCTTTGGTGGCTGGGATTTTTCCTTTTTGGGTACTCGTTCAGCAGCAGAACCACCAAAAGATTTGATCTCGCCTTCTACTTCCCCCTTTTCCTCTTCACGATCTTTTCGGATTCGGGGTCTCCCTCGCTTCTTTCCTGTCTGAGCTTTCTTATTTATGGGTTTTCGTGGCTTTTTTCGGTCGTCTCCTGGTTGCCATGAAGTGTCACTGTCAACAGGCCTCTCGCCTCTTCCTGCTTCCTGTTCAGCAGCAGAACCACCAAAAGATTTGACGTCGCCTTCTACTTCCCCCTTTTCCTCTTCACTATCTTTTCGGATTCGGGGTCTCCCTCGCTTGTTTCCTGGTTGCCGGGAAGTGTCAACAGGCCTCTCGCCTCTTCCTCCTTCCTGCTCAGCAACAACACCCGCAAAAGATTTCATGTCCCCTTGAACTTCCATACTATTCAACTGTTACAGCAGCGGATTTCTTCTAGCCTTGAACTTCTCTGGTATTCAAATCACTTACAACATATGCAATAAGGATGTTGAGATTGCTTGATTTATACAACTAATCGCACCGTTAAATAAGACTTTCAACAACTCAATGGGATGAACTCCCCCATCAATCGAGTTTTACGGAAGATCAAATATCCCATTTGGACATATCAGTGGTATGAATGCCCCATTTGGGAGCATTACATCCCATCAATTCAGATCCATCATTGTCAAATGGTTCACATTGGTCAACTTACAACGATCGATGAGGCAGTTAGTAATCAAACCGATGAAGCCCTAGATCATGTCAACGTTTCTCATCTTGTTAATTTATTTTGTTTTTTTTATAAATTTGGGCGTTCCATAACCTCTATGATGGGCAATCCATCAATCTCGCATTTGTTCATTTGTTCAAATGGTTGAGTACAAGTAATTTGGTATCGAATTTGACCTTTTATTTATCGGAAGTTACAGCTATTTTATGATGAGACCTATTATTGAGACCAATTGAGTGATCAAATGTTGTTATTTATGGGAAGTTAAAGCTATTTTATTACGAGACCTATTATGGAGACCAATTGAGTGATCAAATGTTATTTTATTATGTTTTATAGAATATGGTTATTAATACTTATGAATGGTTAAGGTTTTTTTGGTCACCCTATGGAGTATTATTAAGGTCTTTACATAATACTTTTTATCCTTAATTTATGGAAAGTTATTTATGCATTAAATAAATTTTATTAAAATTATATATGGTTATTTTTTCTATTAATGCTTTATAATTTATTTATAAATTTAAATTAAATAAAAATAAAATACTTTTTATCCTTAATTTATGGAAAGTTAATTATACATTAAATAAATTTTATTAAATTATATAAGGTTTTTTTTTATTAATATTTTTTAATTTATTTATAAATTTAAATAAAATATATTATTAACTTCTTTTATTATGTTTTATGGAATATGGTCATTAATACATTATCAATGGTTAAGGTTTTTTTGTCACCCTTGTTTTATGGAGCATTATTAAGATCTTTACATAATTGTTTTTATCCTTAATTTATGGAAAGTTAGTTATGCATTAAATAAATTTTATTAAATTATATATGGTTATTTTTTCTATTAATGTTTTTTAATTTATTTATAAATTTAAATTAAATAAAAATAAAATGTATTATTAAGTTCTTTTAAAATGGACAGTTCAATAGATAACATAGAATTATTTAAAATCTCATGAAATGATATAGTTTAGATTTTTGAGTTATTTTCTTTAAAAAATATAATTTAAATGTAAAGGATTATGTAATATTAGTGTTACACTTATTTATAATAAATTTCCACATATTTTAAATGAAATTATTGTTTTATTATTTTTATATTATTTTCATATTGCATTTTGTTTATGTATAATGTGAAACAAATTTAAATATGTTAAAAGTCAAGTTTTCAATTGGATTTAGCTTGAGTGGTTGCGAGATGGTGTATTATCCTCCTCACTCATGTTTTATTTTTTGAAGTGATTTGTTGCACTGACAAGAAAAATATTATGGTAATGACCTTGTAGCCTAAATAATCTAAGGTTTAACTTGGGGTTGAAATTACCTAGCTCTATAGGGTGCAATCATGATTTTTTCATGCAAATGACTCACAAAAGGGTGCATGAGGCCACAATAAGTGGAAACGAGAGCATAAACCCCCCACAAGGGTCACATAACTCACGTGGACTAAAGTTCAACACTGAGTTGGCTCCCAAAATTTAGGGAACTTCCTCTAGTGGTCCTAAAATCATGCATGCACAGCGCATTAGGTGGCTAATGGGTCCTATATGACATATGTACATGACCACTCGGGGGGAAATTACATCACTAAGTGCCACCAAATGGTAAATAATACAAGTAGGACAAGGATGGAGTATTAAAATATTCCAACACATAGGTCCAAGCCTCCTCACTTATTTAAAACATAATCACATCTTCTATTTGGAAATAATATATCCAAGTCCTCTCACTTATTAAACAGGGGTAAAAAATTGGGATGTTACATCCCACCCCGCTTAAAGTAACACCATCATAGTGTTATTTTTTTTGTAGTAGAAAATGATAGGATTATTTCATAGCCTCTTCATTTTCCCAAGTAGCCTCTTCAGGTCTGAAGTGCTTCCATTGCACCTTCACCTGAATAATAACTATATTCCTGAGCCGTGTTTCCATCCAGTCCAATATACATTGTGGTTCTCGAAGGAACTCTCATTCTAGTTATACCTGTAATAAATTCTAACAAATAATATGTTTGGGATCATAGAAATATTCTTTTGAAATATATACACGTAATACATCATGAACTTTAAAGTGAGCTAGTAATGCCAACTGATAAGCAATAGGGCCTATCCTTGCTAAGATATTGAATGGTCCACAATATCTTGGGGCCAAATTATTGCATGTTCCTAGATTGGAAGTGATTCTTTTTTCCTTGACCTTTAACTATACATCATCACCCACCTCATACTATTTTTCTTTATGAAATTTATCTGCATAAATTTTGTGCTGATATTGGGATTCATTTAAATTTGTTAAATTTTTAGAATTTACTTCAATTTGATCTAGGATCTTAACTGAGAGAACAACATGTACAGGAAATCTATAGCATATCAATCATGGACACAATAATGCAAGTACACAAGAGGCACAGAGTTTACTTGGGGAAAACCATAAAGGTGAAAAACCTCAATAACTTCCTCAGAGATAGATAGAGCAATGATACAACCAGAATACAAGAGATAGTCTTCTCCTAGCAGCAGAGCCTCCTCCTCCACAAGTGGGCCACTCTCCCAATTGTCAGTGAGAGAATAGAATATATAAAATGAGAGAGACACACTCTCTATTTATACACTAACTTGACTTGACCTTTACTCAACTAGGTCGGCCTCAACTTAACCACTTAACATAATGCTGACTGGGCTGACCCCCACTAGGGTGGTCTAATAACCCTTTGACCCACATGGTCGACCCCCAATAGGGTGGTCTAATAACCCTTTGACTCACATGACTTATACAGGGCCGACCCCAACAAGGTGGTCTAATAACCCATCAAGTATAAGTTACGACACTTACAATATAAATGACGACACTTCCGTATAGAGGAATAATAACATCTCTATAGGAATACAATATACATATATGTGAAATACATTTCGAAGTTACATATACATCAACACTCCCTCTTAACTAGGAATGTATTTCTCGACACAGGTCTTCTAGCACAAGTCATCTTCTGTGGATCATCGTCACTGTTGCTGCTATCTCAATCAATCTCTGAATCTACTTGTCATAGCAAGTTCTACAGAGCCAGTCGTTTTTCATAATGGATGCAGGCCCACCACCTACAGGTCTTCGTCATCACTAGCCATACTGTGGAAATCTCAGGACTTATTACGTGCGTCACAAAACCTTAAAAGAGTCTCTTCACTAGCAAGAACCCTAAAGAGCATCTGAGGCCTTTTTCATCCTGTCTAGATCTCCAGGACTTATTACATGTGACCCAACCACAAAACCTCGAAAGAGAACCCAGGACTGATTACGAGCACAAGGCTCAACCTAACGGATCTCCCAGGGCACAAATTACATGTGGTCACCACAAAACCTTGAAAGAGCATCCCAGGACTGATTACGAGCACAAGGCTCAACCTATCGGATCTCCCAGGGCACAAATTACATGTGGTCATGGAAAAACCTCGAAAGAGCATCCCAGGACTAATTACGAGCACACAGCTCAACCTATCAGATCTCTCAGGGCACAAATTACATGCCATAGGACAAAACCTCGAAAGAGCATCTGCCACATATCCCAGGGCACAAATTACACGCCATAGGAAAAACCTCAAAAGACTATTTGCAGATCTGCCAGGGCACAAATTATATGTCCTCCCAATCAAAACCTGAAAAGAGCATTTGCCAAATATCCCAGGGTACAAATTACATGCCATAGGCAAAACCTCGAAAGACTATTTGCAAATCTCCCAGGGCACAAATTACATGCTTATCTGGACAACCTATTCCACGGCCACAGAGTATCAACCTGATACTCACCATACATCAACCTGATGTACACATGATCATCCTGATCATCATCACTGCAACATCCTACTGCATGTCATCTAGAGAAACATCCTGAAGCTCATCATCCATGATCATCGTGATCATACAATGCATCTACCTGATTCATACCAAGTATCTACCTGATACATATCATACATGATCCACCTGATCATATAGTGTATCCACCTGATACAAATACAAATACATGATACATATCACCGTACATGATCCACCTAACTGTGACAAACCCAAATATACCGAGTCAGTTATTTAGGGATTGTTCAAAAGTTTGTGAATTAAAAAAAAAACTCCATGAATAAATTTCAATTGTGTTAAAGGCCATAAGTCCACCATCCGTAACATCCTTACAACTTCTTGTGAAATCCAGGCATTTACACAAGGTAGGTCTTTTTACCAAAAATCTGAGTTAGAAGAAATTTCATAACATTAACGATCCTTTACAATAAACTTCATCAATGAAAGCACCAAACTTCCTATGATTAGTTAAATCGAAACATTTATCATGCATCATCATTTTTATGAGTATCTATCCTTTCACTCTTACATTAATACGAAACCAGTTCTCCCTTGTAATTCAATAGCCACAGTGATCTTCACCCATTTATATGAGACTTTACTTGGGTCAAGAGACATAACATCCCTATCTCCGTAACAACATAATAACGATTAATACCAAATAAAAAGATGTTCAGGCATTCTTAATTGTATGCATATACAACAAATTTTACTTCATGGGTATAAAACTATTTTTGCATGCTTGAAGAACTTTAAAGAAGGATGCATCTAGTTGAACATCAAATCATCATATTCATACATAAGAGAGGGAGACACCATATATACACGTGGTTCACCCAAACCATGGGCTACGTCCACCAGATGTTGCGTCATATATTATTTATTCGTAATTCAACGGTTACATCCTGCAATAATGTTATTGCTTTCTATGTTCCAAAGTTGCTTCCCTAGAGCACCTAGAAGATTTACAGAGCTTCTTTCCATACTACTTACCAGCGACTCAATTAAAATATACAGGGATCGGGATTCTATAAGGCCGTCCCTTCCCAATGACTATGTGAATGGATAAAAGAAGGTCCTACATACATTCTTGCACATAGTTGTATATACATCTAATCTATTAGGTGGAATACATAAGGGAAGTAGTAACCCAAAACTCTACACAGCAACCACCATTAACAATTCCGCATATAATAGTACACTATATGGAATAAGTCCAAAAATAAATAAGCAGCATATTCAATACATACATATGAACTGCAGAATTCTTACAACCCAGGATGTGTTTCAAAAATCCTCATGATCCGATTAAAAGCTAGTTAACAGAATCATTCTCTAGTGTGTGTAAGGAGTGTCCTTTAAACAAATCTATAAGAGTTTTTACGTTCATTTAATTCGGCAACTCAGCAGGTAATTAAAAAGAACTAACATGCAGCATTAATTTCGGTGCACAATTCCTAAGTGAATAAATTAACATATTTACCAGGCAGATCCAGTGACAAGAAAGTATCATATTGTCCACAAAGTGATAAGTACATATGTTGTGAATTCTATCCTTCAAATTCCGTCAAGCAAACCATAATATCAACATAATAAACGAATACATACATATGAACTTACAAGGAAAACAAGTGTTGAAACAATGCTCGCAGCTATAACCTAAAGATCACCATAGAAGCTTATGCTGGTGTTATTAACAAGGACCACATAGAGCTGGGTTTCTAGCTTATGAGGCCTTCCCTGCGATCTAAACCATACTGTGCAACATTTTAAACAGTGAAAAACAAACAAAATTTAAGTCACTACACATCAATCCACAAAAGTTTAATCCAGACTTTACATACTTAACTATAAATCTGACAGTGAAATCCTACCTTCCTGCGATAGGTTTGGCATACCAAAATTTAAGTCATTATCCCACCTTAATGGGTATTGATCGCGGCCACTCTATATATATATGGTATCCTATAAAAATGATCACAACAAAACGAAATAGGGTAACACATTTTGTTTATCCGTGCTGTTTGATTTATAAAGGAATCCAATGATGAGTACTACAAAAATAGCCTCGCAGTCGATATAAATATAGAAGCCATAAGGGTAACTTACGAGGAGTCAACCTATGTAGAGTACTACCATTGTAGAGGTCGCTAAGTGAGACAACTCTAAAGAATCCTCACTTAACTAAAATCGCCCATCGATGACAACCTAGTTTGGGGATCGGAATCCTCCCATGGATCCGTCACTTCCTTTTTACCTAAATCTTTTCTTTCTGACTGTGTGGAACAACAAAATGATAAAGCACACAAAAACAAATAGATGGGATCGAGCTCTTGCTCGAGCTGTCTCTTCAAGTCTCACTCTCCATCCCATAGCTATTCAGAAGGGAAAGAGGATCTCGGGAAAGAGGTCATTCCTCTAACTAAGTCTCCCATCAACACAGAATGCTTCATGCAGTCAACATACAATAATGGATAGAACAGTATTTGGGGATCAGGCTTTACAAGTCGTCCCTTCCCATCGCTTATCAAAGCGTATCGCAGCCGAGATAAAGAAAATTACAACTAGCATAGTATAAAAATGTAAATCAAAACCCCAACTGCGTATTAAGAGAAGCATATTCATCTTAAATCTATTCAAAAGAAATTCAATAGTCTCGAACATATAGGGATCTTCTACTACAGAACCACCAAACGCAGCCACCGAAAATCATCTCCACTAGCAACAGTGAGACCAGTAAAAATATGAAACAAATATCAAACCGAAAGAGAAACCCCCTCAAGAAATAAAACATAGCATGATATAACTATTGCTAATGCAGCTATAGGCCGTCACCGACAGAATTTAATTGGGCGATACAATCGAGAATGGAAATGCGTTCTCCCATTTAAGAGATTGATCTAAGCTATTGAATCCAGACCTCAAAACTCATTCCCAAACATAAATCTATCTAAGCAATACGACCTAGAATGCATTACGCATTAACCGGATACAGATTTAGAATCTTGGGTTCAGCGTTTCGTTTTCCCAATTAAGTAGGTAATAATTCAAAACACAGTAAGAAAAATGAAGAGCAAATAGCTCCTCAACACGACTCCATCGGGGAAGGATCGTTGAATAATCAGTATCTCCAGCTACCGATGGACTTGACTGTTAGTCATTAAATGCTACCGGTGGTAACTTGACTAGCAGTCATTAAACGTGACTCAAATCACGCCGATATTACAGGAGTATGGTTTGGTTCTCGGGAAATTCATAATAACAGAATTCGGTTCTCATCCGTTTAGCAAATGCCATTAAGGTATGGATTTGGAGACGCTGAATCCATAACAAGATCTATACGTTTTCTTTAATAACAGGATGTGAATTCATAACAAGATCTATACGTTTTCTTTAATGGATAAACCTCATCTAAATAAAACCGAATGCGCAGAGAACATATCCCGCAACACAAATCTCAGCATAGAACAGAGATCTACGTTTTCTGGTAAAGGATAAACTTCATCTACATAGAAATTGCATAAGCAGAGAAACACAACCGCAATTTCCAGACCATCAATCATTCTGCAAAATTATAAATGTATGCATACAGGCTGGCCTTCATACTAACATCGACGTCCTTTACACAGATCTAAACTTTGGTTTTTTTCCAAAAAAAAATGCAGTGAATACTTAGCTCTGTACAGAGGTGCATTGGGGAGAATATTCCTTGCAAAGGTGCGATGGAGATCGCACTACTTTCTTCCATTACACCGATCTCGTTCTCACATTGATGCGATCAGCAGGGAGCCCAAAATATTGTTGGGATCACATTTGCTTATGCAGGGGGTCGCATAATTTTTGTAATCACCTCGGAAATGCAGAGATTTCATTTCAGAGCTACGAAGAGCCAATCTCAAACTACGGCGAAATCACCTCCCTCATTGTTTAACATCCGCGGAGTATAAATGATACTGCGAATTAGATTAGACTATACGGAGATCCTTCCTTCCCCTTTGACTCTACCCAAGATGTGTATATATATGACAACAAAACGCCCAATTAATTTCCCAATCGGGTGACAGATGTACACTAGGTAAGTCGGCGCTCTCTTCCACGTGGAAGATATTTCCCAAGGAATTCCCCAAGGAGAAGAGAATCATAGATAGGTTTTCTCAACTCTATTTCGAGTTCTTTCCTTGGACGAACCACTTAACCTTTTAGAAACATGATCATCATTTAACTCATTCCCTTATTATATAAACATATATACCACTCACCATGATATTTAGGATTATAGCCATTCCATTTACTTACGTGGCATGTGTGTGTATATATATATATATAAAGATGTGTTTAGCAATGGTCAATCTTGTCATTGTATAAAATAAGGATTTAGCATATATGTATATATATATATACTTTAATAATAATCCACTTAGTTTCCATAATAGGTCGATAAGGATTTAAGAATATTCTAGTTTGTTGGCCAAAAGTCCTATCTAAGACTAGTTGCTAAATTAGGACTTTTGATATCCTAAGACAACACTTTTAGCTTGAGGTAACCAAGTGAACCTCAAATTTCATTTGAATGGTTGCGGGACTAGGAATACATTAATCATTGATTTATGGCCTTCCTGCAGTGGAATTTTCCCATAGTAGGCTCAGTTTCCTGTTGTTTAGATATGTACTCCTTTAGTCTCCTCGGTTTACGATTTACCACAATAAGGAATTAACCACATAGCCTATCAAGGTCTACTGGTGGGGCCTTGGCCTTGAGCTCCTCACCAGAAAAACCATTTTACAATTTACATTTACCATCATAAGGGTAAAATAGGAGTATGTTACATCCTTTCCCCCTTAAGAATAACACCGTCCTCGGTGTTCACATTCTTCAAGACTCACCTTCGGCTCTTGAGTTCTTTCGTACATATCACTTGCAATATATGGAATCAACAACCAGTATTCACTTGATCCAGGAAATTTTTGCCTAACACCTTAGTGCTCACGTAGCAATCCTTTCTCTCATGCCTTTCCTAACACCTTAGTGCTCACGCAGCAACCATTTCTCACATGTTTTGCCTAACACCTTAGTGCTCACACAACAAATATTTCACACATGTTTTGCCTAACAGCTTAGTGTTCACGCAGCAAACATTTCTTTCATGCATACTAAGCAGCGTCCTGCCTCCCACATATACATTTTCTTATAGCTTGCCTAGGTCTTACAGCCAGCCAATTCTCCAAGAATCCCAGTGGCCGTTCAATCCCTTATTTTAGGGAGTATTTCAATGCCATTACAACACTCTTTACACAATTCCCCTCAAGCCTTCTCGCTTGAGTCCCGGAATTTATTTCCCCAAGCCGCCTTGCTTGAGTCAAGAAAAATCTCTTTCAATTTAATCAATTTTTTTTCGTCATATTACATTCTGTACCCATACGATTACTCTGACCAATCTGGGTCGAGTGCTTTGTTCAACAATAATCATCAATATTTTTAAAAGAATAAGTAACAATTGTGATGTGAATCTTAAGTCCTCACTCCTTATTTTACCATGCATAACATTTATGTTCTGGTCTTTCCACAAATTCCACAAAATTTTGACCATCTCGCAAATTTTCACTTATTAGTATCACAAAAATCGAATATTGTAAAAAGATCCCTGAAAAATAGAAAAATCGTCTTTCTTACTACAATATCCATACGTGATCATCTAAGGTATCATTTGCTAGTACACATAACTAGCTTATAGGATTACGTAATGCTTTGAATACAATATACATTCTTCCTATGATGACCCATGGTCAAAATAAAAGTTAGAATTTTGCCATTTCCAACACAATTCTTATTTTAGTTGTACAAACTTTCTTTGTAAACACTGGCATTATATAGGAATTAACCAATTGTCGACAACAAAATTGCGTACCTTATAAGGATAGACATATACCTTTTGTAAGGGAAACCACATCTCTCCTCGTTATAAGATCTTCATATGCCGAGGTACTAGTTTACTTGTATCTGCCCATATTAGTATTACACTAATATGAATCTATTTGTCCCACACTTCCCTATTGACGGTTCTAAGGAAGTGATGTGTGGAGATAGACCTGTTTGACAACACCTTAAGAGCATCAGTCGTGTAAAGCTAATTAAATCCTAAGAACAATTTTACATGTAACATGTGTCCAGGCACCATTTTTACTTGTTTCATAAAAGCTCATACATCGATTACTATTTTAAAATAAATTACTTCTGATCGACCATGAAAATTCCATGTCATCTACGGTTTCCTTAACTCAAAATAAATATACAACAGTCATTCCTTGCAGACATCAGAAAATTACAGTGTTTTACTGACCTGTATCACCATTTCCTGTTGGTTCTAGATTTCCAATACTCTTATGACAAAACTTTATTTGCATCACCATCACCATTACGTGAAATAACCATAGCAAATAATCATTTTGACCAAACATTTAATTCTATATGGATAGCAAGTCATCTTAAAAATTGGACATATAAAAGCATAATTTTATAACCATTATTCATCATTTCCCAACCTTTAGTTCAAAAGAAAAAAAAATGTGCTCATGCATCTTCATCATATGCATCTTAATAACTAATCAAAATGCACATGGATGTATATGTTCCTCTTCTTGTATAAATGACAACCTGCACTTTCCTAGTTGATATTTTAAGAACAAAAATCTTAATATTAACATAATGATGCTTTCTTCATTACCAAACATATTAAATATCTCAGTTACGGTTTCCTACATTGTCACCATATTAATGGTCATACATCTTAAGGCTTTAACATAACTTGTTTCCCGTCGGAATATCTTTTCTTTTGTTTTCACATATTGTCTTTATGTTGAATGTATCAAACATGCGTGCAATAATAATTATATCCTCCTTAAATGCAAGAGTAAGAAGATCATTACTCGGTAATCATCTTTGCAATTTTCTAACTTAGTTAATTACTCACGTGGTCTTTCGATCACATTCACATCGTGTTCTTCTCCAATATAACTACATATATATATATATCTGGTCACCAACTAAGAAGAGGACTATTCTCTTATAGCGTATACTGAATTTGTTTTTAAGAAACCAATGCTCAAGGCTAATTACCAACTTTTCCCTATCATCATTTAGTTAATTGTGCAACATAGTAAAACATACTTTTGATGGCATTCCTATCAAAATGTTCATAAGTAGCGCATGAATCGTAAGTATATCTAATACCCTATACTAACATTTCATGTAGAGAAAATACTTTGCACACAAATACCCTTTGAGAGTTTTCAAACCATAATGCTTCGGAAAAAAAAAAAAAGACTTACTTACAATCAACCCATGGACACGTTACCGGTTACCTCTTGTTGAACTTTACAACGTGGATCCATTTAGTTTCACCTCATAGGTAGAGTAGTTTCCTTAATTCAATCTGCATGACATTCTCTTCCTCGCGCTGAGCCCAACTAAGCCCGAGTGTTTGCAACCTGTGCTCTGATACCATATGTGACAAACCCAAATATACCGAGTCAGTAATTTAGGGATTGTTCAAAAGTTTGTGAATTAAAAAAAAAACTCCATGAATAAATTTCAATTGTGTTAAAGGCCATAAGTCCGCCATCCGTAACATCCTTACAACTTCTTGTGAAATCCGGGCATTTACACAAGGTAGGTCTTTTTACCAAAAATCTGAGTTAGAAGAAATTTCATAACATTAACGATCCTTTACAATAAACTTCATCAATGAAAGCACCAAACTTCCTATGATTAGTTAAATCGAAACATTTATCATGCATCATCATTTTTATGAGTATCTATCCTTTCACTCTTACATTAATACGAAACCAGTTCTCCCTTGTAATTCAATAGCCACAGTGATCTTCACCCATTTATATGAGACTTTACTTGGGTCAAGAGACATAACATCCCTATCTCCGTAACAACATAATAACGATTAATACCAAATAAAAAGATGTTTAGGCATTCTTAATTGTATGCATATACAACAAATTTTACTTCATGGGTATAAAACTATTTTTGCATGCTTGAAGAACTTTAAAGAAGGATACATCTAGTTGAACATCAAATCATCATATTCATACATAAGAGAGGGAGACACCATATATACACGTGGTTCACCCAAACCATGGGCTACGTCCACCAGATGTTGCGTCATATATTATTTATTCGTAATTCGACGGTTACATCCTGCAATAATGTTATTGCTTTCTATGTTCCAAAGTTGCTTCCCTAGAGCACCTAGAAGATTTACAGAGCTTCTTTCCATACTACTTACCAGTGACTCAATTAAAATATACAGGGATCGGGATTCTATAAGGCCGTCCCTTCCCAATGACTATGTGAATGGATAAAAGAAGGTCCTACATACATTCTTGCACATAGTTGTATATACATCTAATCTATTAGGTGGAATACATAAGGGAAGTAGTAACCCAAAACTCTACACAGCAACCACCATTAACAATTCCGCATATAATAGTACACTATATGGAATAAGTCCAAAAATAAATAAGCAGCATATTCAATACATACATATGAACTGCAGAATTCTTACAACCCAGGATGTGTTTCAAAAATCCTCTTGATCCGATTAAAAGCTAGTTAACAGAATCATTCTCTAGTGTGTGTAAGGAGTGTCCTTTAAACAAATCTATAAGAGTTTTTACGTTCATTTAATTCGGCAACTCAGCGGGTAATTAAAAAGAACTAACATGCAGCATTAATTTCGGTGCACAATTCCTAAGTGAATAAATTAACATATTTACCAGGCAGATCCAGCGACAAGAAAGTATCATACTGTCCACAAAGTGATAAGTACATATGTTGTGAATTCTATCCTTCAAATTCCGTCAAGCAAACCATAATATCAACATAATAAACGAATACATACATATGAACTTACAAGGAAAACAAGTGCTGAAACAATGCTGGCAGCTATAACCTAAAGATCACCATAGAAGCTTATGCTGGTGTTATTAACAAGTACCACATAGAGCTGGGTTTCTAGCTTATGAGGCCTTCCCTGCGATCTAAACCATACTGTGAAACATTTTAAACATTGAAAAACAAACAAAATATAAGTCACTACACATCAATCCACAAAAGTTTAATCCAGACTTTACATACTTAACTATAAATCTCACAGTGAAATCCTACCTTCCTGCGATAGGTTTGGCATACCAAAATTTAAGTCATTATCCCACCTTAATGGGTATTGATTGCGGCCACTCTATATATATATGGTATCCTATAAAAATGATCACGACAAAACGAAACAGGGTAACACATTTTGTTTATCCGTGCTGTTTGATTTATAAAGGAATCCAACGATGAGTACTACAAAAATAGCCTCGTAGTCGATATAAATATAGAATCCATAAGGGTAACTTACGAGGAGTCAACCTATGTAGAGTACTACCATTGTAGAGGTCGCTAAGTGAGACAACTCTAAAGAATCCTCACTTAACTAAAATCGCCCATCGATGACAACCTAGTTTGGGGATCGGAATCCTCCCATGGATCCGTCACTTCCTTTTTACCTAAATCTTTTCTTTCTGACTGTGTGGAACAAAAAAATGATAAAGCACACAAAAACAAATAGATGGGATCGAGCTCTTGCTCGAGCTGTCTCTTCAAGTCTCACTCTCCATCCCGTAGCTATTCAGAAGGGAAAGAGGATCTCGGGAAAGAGGTCATTCCTCTAACTAAGTCTCCCATCAACACAGAGTGCTTCATGCAGTCAACATACAATAATGGATAGAACAATATTTGGGGATCAGGATTTACAAGTCGTCCCTTCCCATCGCTTATCCAAGCGTATCGCAGCCGAGATAAAGAAAATTACAACTAGCATAGTATAAAAATGTAAATCAAAACCCCAACTGCGTATTAAGAGAAGCATATTCATCTTAAATCTATTCAAAAGAAATTCAATAGTCTCGAACATATAGGGATCTTCTACTACAGAACCACCAAACGCAGCAATCGAAAATCATCTCCACTAGCAACAGTGAGACCAGTAAAAATATGAAACAAATATCAAACCGAAAGAGAAACCCCCTCAAGAAATAAAACATAGCATGATATAACTATTGCTAATTGAGCTATAGGCAGTCACCGACAGAATTTAATTGGGCGATACAATCGAGAATGAAAACGCGTTCTCGCATTTAAGAGATTGATCTAAGCTATTGAATCCAGACCTCAAAACTCATTCCCAAACATAAATCTAGCTAAGCAATACGACCTAGAATGCATTACGCATTAACCGGATACAGATTTAGAATCTTGGGTTCAGCGTTTCGTTTTCCCAATTAAGTAGGTAATAATTCAAAACACAGTAAGAAAAATGAAGAGCAAATAGCTCCTCAACACGACTCCATCGGGGAAGGATCGCTGAATAATCAGTATCTCCAGCTACCTGTGGACTTGACTGTTAGTCATTAAATGCTACCGGTGGTAACTTGACTAGCGGTCATTAAACGTGACTCAAATCACGCCGATATTACAGGAGTATGGTTTGGTTCTTGGGAAATTCATAATAACAGAATTCGGTTCTCATCCGTTTAGCAAATGCCATTAAGGTATGGATTTGGAGACGCTGAATCCATAACAAGATCTATACGTTTTCTTTAATAGCAGGATGTGAATTCATAACAAGATCTATACGTTTTCTTTAATGGATAAACCTCATCTAAATAAAACTGAATGCATAGAGAACATATCCCGCAACACAAATCTCAGCATAGAACAGAGATTTACGTTTTCTGTTAAAGGATAAACTTCATCTACATAGAAATTGCATAAGCAGAGAAACACAACCGCGATTTCCAGAATCAATCATTCTGCAAAATTATAAATGTATGCATACAGGCTGGCCTTCATACTAACATCGACGTCCTTTACACAGATCTAAACTTTGGTTTTTTCCAAAAAAAAATGCAGTGAATACTTAGCTCTGTACAGAGGTGCATTGGGGAGAATATTCCTTGCAAAGGTGCGATGGAGATCGCACTACTTTCTTCAATTACACCGATCTCGTTCTCACATTGATGCGATCAGCAGGGAGCCCAAAATATTGTTGGGATCACATTTGCTTATGCAGGGGGTCGCATAATTTTTGTAATCACCTCGGAAATGCAGAGATTTCATTTCAGAGCTACGAAGAGCCAATCTCAAACTACGGCGAAATCACCTCCCTCATTGTTTAACATCCGCGGAGTATAAATGATACTGCGAATTAGATTAGACTATACGGAGATCCTTCCTTCCCCTTTGACTCTACCCAAGATGTGTATATATATGACAACAAAACGCCCAATTAATTTCCCAATCGGGTGACAGATGTACACTAGGTAAGTCGGCGCTCTCTTCCACGTGGAAGATATTTCCCAAGGAATTCCCCAAGGAGAAGAGAATCATAGATAGGTTTTCTCAACTCTATTTCGAGTTCTTTCCTTGGACGAACCACTTAACCTTTAAGAAACATGATCATCATTTAACTCATTCCCTTATTATAAAAACATATATACCACTCACCATGATATTTAGGATTATAGCCATTCCATTTACTTACGTGGCATGTGTGTGTATATATATATATAAAGATGTGTTTAGCAATGGTCCATCTTGTCATTGTATAAAATAAGGATTTAGCATATATGTATATATATATACTTTAATAATAATCCACTTAGTTTCCATAATAGGTCGATAAGGATTTAAGAATATTCTAGTTTGTTGGCCAAAAGTCCTATCTAAGACTAGTTGCTAAATTAGGACTTTTGATATCCTAAGACAACACTTTTAGCTTGAGGTAACCAAGTGAACCTCAAATTTCATTTGAGTGGTCGCGGGACTAGGACTACATTAATCATTGATTTATGGCCTTCCTGCAGTGGACTTTTCCCATAGTAGGCTCAGTTTCCTATTGTTTAGATATGTACTCCTTTAGTCTCCTCGGTTTACGATTTACCACAATAAGGAATTAACCACATAGCCTATCAAGGTCTACTGGTGGGGCCTTGGCCTTGAGCTCCTCACCAGAAAAACCATTTTACAATTTACATTTACCATCATAAGGGTAAAATAGGAGGATGTTACACTAACCATACAATGTATCCACTTGATACATATATTGATACATGGTCCAAGCATCCAGCATGATGTGTACATATATAAATGATCCAACTGATCATATCCAGCATCCAACATGATGCGTACATACATATACATATAAATGATCCAACTGATCATATCTAGCATCCAACATGATGCATACACATAACAGTAACTGGAGCACCATCCTGATGCTCATCTTCCAGCGCTTACATCCACAGTCATGTGAAGGATCCTCCTTCCAACATACTTGGAATGGCTTTTGCAAATGTGTCCATCACTTCTTCCTCGAAGTGTCATCAATCTAAAGAACACCAAGCCTCTCCCTGAAGTACTCGAACTTCACCCTGGCTAGTGGCTTCATTAGCACATCTGCAATCTGCTCGTCCATCGCAATGTACAGGAGCTTCACGGCTCCTCTCTGCACCATATCCCTGATATAGTGATATTTGATCTCTATGTGTTTCATCCTGTCATGAAACACTGGGTTCTAGGACAGCTTCACACAACTCTGGTTATCACAAAAGATACTAGTAGCATCCAACGGGAGATCAAATAACTCATACAATAGCTTCCGTAGCCATACTGCCTCACAACTAGCTGAACAGGATGCAACATACTCTGCCTCAGCTGTACTCAGTGCTACGTAGGACTGCTTCCTGCTAAACCAAGAGATCACACCTGATCCCATACTGAAGCAGCACCCAGATGTACTCTTCATATCTGCAGCACTGCCTACCCAATCTGAATCAATATAAACCTGCAGGTTAAACTTTTGATTCGCATCATATTTGAGCCCATAATCAACTGTACCCTTCAGGTACCTCAGAATATGCTTTACAGCAACCAGGTGAACACTCCTTGGACCTGTCAGGAACTGGCTCAATGTGTTCACCGCAAAGCAAATATCTGGTCTTATTTTCATCAGGTACATCAAGGACCCAATCATCTGATGATACATAGTGACATCAACCGGTTCAGATGAAGCATCACACAGAAGCTTCAGGTTCGATGTCATAGCCTCACAATCCGTCATCACAAACCTCTTCAGGATCTCTACTGCATACTTCCCTTGTCCAAGGAAGATTCCATCTGCACTCTGCCACACCTCCATACTTAGAAAGTGGTGCATTATACCCAAGTTATGCACATATATGACACCCTGTCATGTGTCTCAGAACCTAGTGGCTGCTCCACATACACTTCTTCTTCAACTACACCATTCAAGAAAGCTGTCTTGAAATCCATCTGGTGTATCTTCTATTTCATCACTTTTATATTTCTCTATGCTGCCATCTACAGCATGCTTGATCTTGATAGATCCATATGGAAGTCATAACAAACTTCCCTTGAGGTCTTGGGACTACATCCCAAACATCATTCTTCATGATCGACAGATCATGGCATTCTTCCCATATCCTGGGAACTTCAATAACTTCAATAGATAATTATGTTGCTGAACAAATGTTGTAGTTCTTCTTTTGTAGGTGATGTCATACGATCTTTCCTACACAACAAGTTAAATTGCATGATTAGAAAACATCTCATAGTTTTTAGAACAAATTCTTACACATAAAGAAATATGTCATGCTGTCATGCAATTATCTTAGCCAATGCTTCATTACAACATTTATCCATATCCCGTAACTTTCTAGATGCCTTCCAATCTCTACCAGAACATTGTTAAGAGTGTGCACAACTCCCAACATGTCAGCAAAGAGGTTTCATTCTAGATAAGTAGCAATGGAATGTTGTACAGTTCCATAGGCCACTTACCCATGCATATTAGTAGTATACTGTTCATCAATGCAACTATTCTAATATGCATAATACACAACCTAATTCTAGGAACATCAGTATATACATTATTGAACAGTATTATTTAAACAATAAAATATGCAAGTAATGACAATTCAAATACTTATCTTTGTTTGTTTGTTAGGTTGAATCCCTCTCAGTCTTTGCTTCTTTTATGCAACTCCATTCTTATGTGGATTGTGAGAAGTGGTCAACTCCCTCTAAATATCTTCATCCTTGCAGAAACTACTAAAGTGTGCTCCTTTGCTTTCTTGCAGGAACAACTGGAGTGTGCTCCCTCTTGATCTTTGCTTCCTGGATTACCCGTCCTTGAACTTACATCCATCCTTAATCACTATGCATGCTTATTAGTATCATCATTGTGTTATCCTTGAGGTCTCATACATAATCACACATTTATTAGTATAATCTTAATACTATCAAAACACAATAATCTTAAACATGTATATTCATGATCATTCATAGATAATAAACATTAGTATTCAAGGTTTCAGGGAAGTCTTCTTTTACTCATACACATTCTTATTTGATCATAGGACTCTTTTGGTTAGTTGAATCATCAATCAAGATAAGAGATATAATATGCATAAAACCCGTGATTATTCAAACCTATACCTTCATGATTCTTCTGGTTAGTCATATCATCAATTATGGTAAGAAACATAATATGCATACAACCATGATTATTCAAACCTATGGCTTCATGAATAATCATTATCAACAAAACAACAGTATAAGATCCTAACACAAGGTAGGATTCTAGCTTGATATAGGAAAAACATACCTGGATTAGCATTCTAGCTAGTTATGTCTAACATACGCGCATAATTTCTTCTGGTTCTCTTCAGTGACTTGTGCTAGTAACCTGCATGTCTCATAAGTTAACCATTGTAGAACCAAGTTATACATACCTCGAAAGTAGATCTTCTATGTGATCCATGACAATGGATGAATCTTTGTCTTCATGTCACCATGAGCATATGTTCTTGAAGTAGAACATGATTTGACTTTCTTGGTGTACCTTTTATGTTAGCAAACAACATAAACCTGATACAACATCACAATGCATTAGTACAATCATAAGTGTAAAAAACTTAATCAATGAATATCTTCTATTAAGGTGATACGACAAGTCTAGTAATTAATCAAGATTGTACTGTAATGATATGAAGACAGACATATGATAAACTTAACCATGAAACATACCTGTAAGCCATACCTGTCAAGATTGCTTGTAATCTTCTTATGGAAGGCCCTAGCCTCATCTCCCTCTGAAACAGGAACTTCTTCACTTGTGCAGGTGACCAATCCATCTTCTTCTAGGATTAACCCAATCCACTTGATTTGCAAGAACTGGACCTCGAGCTGGATTAGGGTTTGTCAAAGAAACCCCAAAAATTCAAACTTTGAATTTCAAACTTCCGAAAGGATAGAAATATGCGCCTTGATGAGCTGATCAAGTTGGTATATTCAGAATTTAAAAACTGCAAAGTTTCACGCCTCGAAATTGCCTTTTAGATTTCCAGATTCACTAGAGAGGACCCTGAATTAGGGTTTGAGTTTCCCGGAGCTTCACCCAACCAAAATATTTGATTCAAAACTCTAAGCTTCAATTTTTTCTGAGGAGCTTCCAGCCATGGTCACGGATTTCCAAAATTCCAATTTTTGCAGAAGCCGTAATTTTCCATCTTTCCGATCAAAGTCTCGAATTGGGGTTTGATTAAGCCCGGCCTTCTGCCCAACCAAAAAATCTGATCTTGGTCTCTAAATTTCGGAAGCCATGAATGAAGGTACTCAAAAATAATTATATTTTGACAGAAATATGTACCTGATTGTTTCTGGTGTAACTCCAAACTTTTCGATCCAAAGGGTCTGAAATTTTTTCCTGCGATAGCCTGACCTATTATATTTCCATCCCGACAGGTCTGACCTCAATTGGATTCTCTGTGAGAGAGTTATGCCAAGTGTCTCAACGTGACTTGTTTATGGGATAATACAGAAGAGCGAACTTGTATGGAATTCCACGTGTCACTGTTTCAACTTCGATCTCTGAAAAATTTTCCTGAGATAGCTCGACCTGTTATCTTTCCATCCCGATAGTTCTAACCTCAATTGGATTCTCTGAGAGAGAGTTATGCCAAGTGTCGCAACGTGACCTTTTTATGGGATAATACATGAGAGGGAACTTGTACGGGTGCCACGTGTCACTTGTTCAACTTTGGCCTCTACAAAATTTTTTTGAGATAGTACCGTCTGTGTACTACCTGTCACTTTTTACAAAATTGCATTTGGAGCTTCCTAGCCCAAGTTATGACCTTTTTTCCAAGGTCGCCTAATTTTGACTCAGATCTAGAAGAGGAAAAAAGCCTATATTGTACAAATCATAAATCACAAAGTACAATGAATGAGACGTTTTCCTTTGGACACAAGGTACATGGGGATCTTATATTCGACCTGTAAAAGTTTCAGATCTGAAAATGTCGCCAAACAGATTTATATCGAAAGTGCTACGATGACTGGTTTTTGCTATATCAAGCCCTTGCATCGTAAATGCAACAAGTGTCATACATGCCATATCATGCCTTCTTTCAGGCTAGCTCTTATTCCATGTTAAATTTTTAGAATTTACTTCAATATGATCTAGGATCTTAACTGAGAGAACAACATGTACAGCAAATCTAGAGCATATCAATCATGGAGACAATAATGCAAGTACACAAGAGAAACAGAGTTTACTTGGGGAAAACCATAAAGGTGAAAAACCCCAATAACTTCCTCAGAGATAGATAGAGAAATGATACAACTAGAATATAAGAGATAGTATTCTCCTAGAAGCAGAGCCTCCTCCTCCACAAGTGCGCCACTCTCCCAAGTGTCAGTGAGAGAATAGAATATATAAAATGAGAGAGACACACTCTCTATTTATACACTAACTTGACTCGATCTTTACTCAACTAGGTTGGCCTCAACTTAACCACTTAACATAATGCTGACTGGGCCGACCCCCACTAGGGTGGTCTAATAAACCTTTGACCCACATGGCCGACCCCCAATAGGGTGGTCTAATAACCCTTTGACCCACATGACTTATACAGGGCCGACCCCAACAAGGTGGTCTAATAACCCATCAAGTATAAGTTACGACACTTACAATATAAATGACGACACTTCTGTATAGAGGAATAATAATATATCTATAGGAATACAATATAGACATATGTCAAATACATTCCGAAGTTACATATCCTAGATTGGAAGTGATTCTTTTTTCATTGACCTTTAAGTATACATCATCACCCACCTCATACTCTTTTTCTTTATGAAATTTATTTGCATAAATTTTGTGCTGATATTGGGATTCATTTAAATTTTGTTTTACCTTACCCACTAGTTGTTACAAATCCTTTAATAGATCTGGCCCTAACATTAGTCCGTCCACTCGAGCATCCCATGTGACTAGTGTTCTACGTTTCTGCCATATAGGATTTTGATTGGGGACATCTTAGTAGGAGTATGATACCCGTTGTTAGAAGCGAATTCAGCCAAATGTAAAGAGTCTTTCCATTGCATTGGATTTTGCATAACATACATCCTTAACATGTATTCAAGAATTTGATTAGTACATTATGTTTTTCCATTAGTTTGTGGATGATAAGATGTACTGAAATTCAACTAAGTGTTTAAACCAGAAAATAGAGCTCTCCAAAATTTACCTGTGACTTTAGAATCCCTATATGATATAATTTCTTTTGGTA
Source organism: Larix kaempferi (assembly GCA_027924585.1). Classification (NCBI taxonomy): domain Eukaryota; kingdom Viridiplantae; phylum Streptophyta; class Pinopsida; order Pinales; family Pinaceae; genus Larix; species Larix kaempferi. The sequence continues at coordinate 3,821,663 of BSBM01000068.1, read as the reverse complement.
ACCCATGGAACCTGAAACCTCTCGCATAAATATTTCTTCTATATTAATTGCTTTATAAATTGATTTAAATCGAAAAAATGTGCATATTTTGATCATTTATCTACAACCACCATTATGGAATCATTTTTTTTATGCTTTTAGGTAAACTTGTAATGAAATCCATACTAATTACTTCCCATTTCCACTTGGGTACAAGTAAGGGTTGTAGTAAACAAACTTGATGTTGATGTTTAGTTTTAATTTTTTGGCACTCTTGACATATTTCTATAAAATATTATACATCCACTCTCATTTTAGGCAAAAAATTATGCTTTTTAATTGTTGTTATCAGTTTTTGATATCTTGGGTGTTTTGAGTAAGGTTTATTATGAAATTATGTTAAAATATGATATATGATATTTGATGTTTCAAGAAAATGTACAACCTACTTTTAGAACACAGAAACCCCTTATCATCAATTTTATACCCTATTATTGTTGTCCAAAACTACTTTTCTATAATTTTTCTCTAATTTCAACGTAGAGTTTATCATTTTCCAGTGTTGTATTCTGATTTCCTTTTTTTTTAAATTTATTTTGGTTTACTTAAGGAAATTTCATAGAGTAAATGTACTCGCCTACTCAAGGTATATGCAACTTTGTTTTCCTTTCCTTTTATATGTTTTACTTCAAGATCGTATTCACTAATGAAGGCCATTGAGTGTGCTTTCCAAGCATTTAAGTTAGGATGCTCAAAAATGTATGTTAAACTCATATTGTTAGTTTTTAGCAAAAACTTCTTTCCCATAAGGTAGTGTCTCCACATTCTTAGGGAATGTATAATAGCAGCTAACTCTAAGTAATGTGTAGCGTAATTTAACTCACTTTCCTTAAGTTTTTGTGATTTGTATGCGGTCACATGATCATCTTGCAACAAGACACCTATGAATCCTTCTTTGCACGCATCCGTGAAAACTATAAAGTCCTTTTCTCGATCAACGATTTTTAATACGAGTGCTTTAGTCAACAATTACTTAAGATTTTGGAAACTAGACTCACACTTATCATTCCAAATAAATTTAGTCTCTTTCTTTTTGAAGGAAGTGATAGGTTAAGCTATTCTAGATAAGTATTCTATGAATTTCCTGTAATAACCTGCTAATCCCATAAAGGATCTTATGTTGGAACCATTTTGGGAGTACAAAAATCCATTATTGCCTTAATATTTTATAGATCCACTCTTATGCCTTCAACAGATATGATGTGTCCAAGGTATTGAATTTTTTTCTTCAAAAAGTTACATTTAGAGAAATTGGCATAAAGTTGATGTTCTCGTAATGTCTGCAATACTATTCTTAAATGTTCTTCATGTTCTTGTTCATTCTTTGAATAGATTAAAATTTCACCAATAGATAGAAGAACAAACTTCTCTAAGTATTGGTTGAAAATACTATTAATCATGCAAATAAAGCATGCAGGTGCATTAGTCAGGCCAAATAGCATTACCACAAATTCATAGTGACCATACCTGGTTCTGAAAGTAGTTTTACAAATGTCTTCTTCCCAACCTCTTACTTGGTGATATCATGATCTTAAATCAATCTTAGAGAAGTCATTAGCTCCTCCAACTTAATCAAACAAGTCATCAATCCTAGATAGAAGGTATCTTTTTTTGATAGTTAAATTATTAAGATGATGGTAACCAATACACATTCACATGGTTCCATATTTATTTTCCACAAAAAGAATGGGTGCTCCCCAAGGTGATAACTTTTTCCTAATGTATCCTTTTTCAATAAAATATTGCAACTAAATTTTAAGTTCTACCAATTCTGGGGTACTCATACAATAGGGTGCTTTAGAAATAGGTAGTACTGCTCCTTGTACTAAATTTATGAAGAAGACAATTTCTCTCCTAAGTGCCAGCCCTAGTCTTTCATCAAGAAATACATCCTTAAATTTTGTTAGAATAGGAAAGTTTTCCATTTTCGGTTGTTTTTATTCATCACAATTTTGAATACTCATTGCATAAATTTTACAACCTTTCCTTACACTTCTTTTAAGTTGCAAAGCTGAAATTTTCTGCACAAAATTATTTATTGGTATGCCCTTTACCAAGTTAGAGTTTCCTCAGTCATCGATGCAGGTAAAAGTATTTTCTAATCATTTCAGAATTGCATGGTGTTTTTCTAGCCAATCCATCACAATTATGACATCATAGGAACCCAAGGGTAAGACATTTAAATCTGCGATGGTTTCTAAGCCATTTAAATTCATCAAGCAGCCTTTTATTAATTCAGAAATGTTTCTCTTTGTGTTAGTGGCTAATTGTACCATCCAAGGATTAATATGCTTATTTTTCTACAAACCACATTTGTTTACTATTATTGGGGATATGTAACTAGGACATGATCCGGGATCAATCAAAATTGAAACAGAATGCACAAATATCACTAGTACAAAATGAGAGATAAATGACCAAAAAAATGACCAAAATATGCATATAAATGACCACTTTTGAGTTGGTGACCACTAGTAGCAAATTAGCGGTCATTTATCACGTGACCAAAAATGTGGTCATATTTAGCTTGGTCATTTATAGCTTATCTTGTGGTCATATATTTGGTTGTATATTTGGTCATTAATTGACACAATTAATGACCAAATTTATGACTACTATTTTTGTCACATGATAAATGAATGCTAATTTGCCAGTGATCGCCAACTCAAAAGTGGTCATTTATATGCATATTTTGGTCATTTTTTTGGTCACTTATCTCTCATGTTGTACTAGTGGTTGTTTATATGCAAAATTTGGTCATTCTTTTAGTCATTTATCTCTTTTTAGTGGTTTTAGAATATATATAGGGTACGGAGGAATCGAACCACCAACCTCCTGCCTATAAGGCAGGTGCTCTACCATTGAGCTAGCACTCTTGAATAGAATTCCTTATGGATTGATATGAGAATAAAATTTCCAACAGTTAACACCATCTTGCAAAATTCTGGAAAAGGGTGAGTTAATCACATAAAGTATTTTTTTAGATTGAAAAGTCATCTACATAAAATTAAAAACTTAAACATGTACTACAGAAATTACACACATCATGGGCACAATTTCCTTTGAAAGAATGAACAAAACTCTCAAAGAAGGCTGGCACAGATGCTTATTTGTAACATATACACAATCCCAACAAGCCACCGAAGGAATGAACTAGTGCTCGAGAAAAGGTTGAGCTAGACAACAAAATCAAGAAGAAAGATGAATATTTCCAAAGTTATATAAGAACAAATTAGGATACTCCATACAAAATAAACCATGTAAACTTGTATTGTGGGGTTAGGACTACTTGGTAAATGCAAGAGAAGGTCTCATGCTAACAACGATATCTCATTTGTCAAGGCCTAGAAAGCAAAGGAGGTGGACAAAAATTTAAAGATATGTCCAAAATCCACAACTAACCTACATTATCTAGTTAATCTAGAAACTCTTTGATACATTCACTACAACACATATTTTTACACATTTAATGATGGGGTTCAATGTTGTACGAATTGTTTTTAGGTATTTCAATGTATCTTTGAAAGTCTTAGTGTCATTTTTCTGTGAAGAAGAACTCATCTCAAAAGGGGCCATTACACAACACTTTTGCATTTGGCCTAAGTAGTGAAATTCCCTCTTTGAGTTAGCTTTCTAACATAACAGGTATCTAAGAGCATATGTCGTCATAATGTTATAGCAAAGGGTGAGCTTGATGACCAAAGCAAGCATTGTTAAAACCAACAAAAAGCACAAAAAAAATATACGAGGATAAAAGAACTTTTTAACAGACTTGAAATCTTTGTACCACAAACAAAATTCTAGAATTCTATTTAGTGTTTTTTATAACGATTTTCTTAGCTAAACGACTTCACATCTCTTTTAATGACACCATCATAATGATGTTATAAATACGGGGGGAATCCATTCTCTATACTTAATCAATGGTCCTGCTCGTTAGGAGGGATCCTAAACAAATATCCCTCAAGACATAATGATAAGGTAGAGTTTCAATACATTAAACAAAGAGCGCTGAAAGAAGAGGACATATTTGTCTGATCAACCTTTCAAGACAAACATAATGACGTCACTTTTCAACAATTTCCAAATAAGTAGAAGCATATTTGAACACTAATCATTCTTATAAATGTTTTTCCAAATGTTAGTCTTCTATGTCTTAACATTAGTTCAATGAAATCTTATTCAATCCTATTAAAATCTTCTTCAAATCTCATCAATGCCAAAGAAAATTTTTACCCTTAGCCTAATAGGATTCCCTCCAATCCATAAATCGGATTTTCTAAAACAATAATCTCCCAAGAAAAAAGAACATTTGGAAGGGAGAAATAGCCAAGCCTGCAAATCCTAAGCTAGAATTTTATCACTTGGCTTTGGAAGAAATTTAATAAGACCCTACTCAAGGTCCCACCAAATATAACATCTTCATAAAATTCTAGCAGACCAATTATAATTCGATCCAAATTAGATATTTTTAAACCCTATAGGAATACCATCAAAGACCAAGAGACTTATAATACCATAAAGAGTAGGAGACCTATATTTGTTTAAAACAAAAATTGCCCTGCTAACTTGCTCTGTCTTCCAGGGAAAGAAGACAGTCAAACATGGTCTTAAAATGAAAATGATATTTGCAAGTGACTTTCTACAAGCTTGAATGGCCATATATTTTCAGCTGACAAAGGATGCAAAGTAAATAAATATCTAAACATTTATGTGATTGCATCTACTATTTTATCTTGACAATTAAAGAATGAGTCCTTAGCTTCAAGGATTTGATAACTCCCTAGATTTGATCAACTCCCTTTGGTGCTTACCTTAATCATATGCCACAAGTATATTGGACCTATGTCTCCTTCCTTGAACCACTTAAGACAAGCTCTTACCCTTCAGCAATTTGCAATATAAATTTGATGTGTCCTTAAATCAACTTTCAATTCCATAGAAGATGTCATCAAAGTCTCATCATGAGTATCATTTCACAAGGACCTTTGCACCATTTGAAATGCTTGAGAAATTCAATTATTTTCCTTTCTATGGTTAGCAGTGCTCATTTTTCAAAAAGTTCTATTAAAAGTTTCGGTAGCATTAACAACTTCATACCACCGAGCATAACCTGATGAAAATGTTCATATTAGGTGTCACCATAAATTAAACTATTTATTTTTGTCTTTGCATAGTATTCAATTAAAGAAATCTATTGCGTTTAGATATTTGTGATCAACTATTACTGTGTTTGGCAGATCTTAAAATACCTAGTCATCGTTTTTAGCAGAAAGTATTTTACATTAATTTCCTCAGCATTTTTTAGACTCAGAAAAACAACCCTAAGAAAGCTTTGGCTTTAAATTAGCTTGGAATATTTTCCACCATTATAAAGAATGTTGCAGATTTCGAAGCCCGTAGTCCACACATAAGAATATTCATCCTTATTTCTTGAACAATAAATAAGCAGCGCGTCAAATTGATGAAACAAAGTCATAGCAGAACAACTTCAAATTAATGAATATGAAGAAGCATCACAGAAAAAGGGACACAAATATACACTACATTAAGATGGTTCCTTTCAAACTTAGCCAAAAATTACAAACATATGCTTTCGTGTTGATCCCCACCAAACACTTGAAAAATAGATAAACAACCATTCAATATCATATTCACATGAAATATGAACAGAAAATCAATCTTGTCTAGGTCTACTTCTGAACTCTGGAAATGAACAATGTAAGTTGTTCAAGTCTTTTGAGGTTCACAAGGAGTGCACCTATGTACAACTTAGGTGGTAACAACCCTAATATTTGTTTTGCGGCCATTTCCTTGATTCAATACATGGTGGAGCCTAGAAAGGTTCATTGGGTTGTTGCGCACCAGCAGATGAGGACTCCTCCTTTTCGTTGTTCTTTTCCTTTACTACTTCCTCCCCTTTTTCTTCACCATATGTCTGGGCTGATACTTTTGGGGGTCTTCCACGCTTCTTTGGTGGCTGTTGTAGTTGCGCACTAGCAGATGAGGACTCCTCCTTTGGTGGCTGGGATTTTTCCTTTTTGGGTCCTCGTTCAGCAGCAGAACCGTCAAAAGATTTGATCTCGCCTTCTACTTCCCCCTTTTCCTCTTCACGATCTTTTCGGATTCGGGGTCTCCCTCGCTTCTTTCCTTTCTGAGCTTTCTTATTTATGGGTTTTCGTGGCTTTTTTCGGTCGTCTCCTGGTTGCCATGAAGTGTCACTGTCAACAGGCCTCTCGCCTCTTCCTGCTTCCTGTTCAGCAGCAGAACCACCAAAAGATTTGATGTCGCCTTCTACTTCCCCCTTTTCCTCTTCACTATCTTTTCGGATTCGGGGTCTCCCTCGCTTGTTTCCTGACTGAGCTTTCTCATTTTTGTTTCCTGGTTGCAGGGAAGTGTCAACAGGCCTCTCGCCTCTTCCTCCTTCCTGCTCAGCAACAGCACCCGCAAAAGATTTCATGTCCCCTTGAACTTCCATACTATTCAACTGTTACAGCAGCGAATTTCTTCTAGCCTTAAACTTCTCTGGTATTCAAATCACTTACAACATATGCAATAAGGATGTAGAGATTGCTTGATTTATACAACGAATTGCAACGTTAAGTAAGACTTTGGACGACTCAATGGGATGAACGCCCCCATCAATCGAGTTTTACGGAAGATCAAATATCTCATTTGCACATATCAGTGGTATGAATGCCCCATTTGGGAGCATTACATCCCATCAATTGAGATCCATCAATGTCAAATGGTCCACATTGGTCAACTTGCAACGATCGATGAGGCAGTTAGTTATCAAACCGATGAAGCCCTAGATCATGTCAACGTTTCTCATCATGTTAATTTATTTTATTTTTTTTATAAATTTAGGCGTTCCATAACCTCTATGATGGGCAATCCATCAATCTCGCATTTGTTCATTTGTTCAAATTGTTGAGTATAAGTAATTTGGTATCGAATTCGACCTTTTATTTATCGGAAGTTAAGCTATTTTATGATGAGACCTATTATTGAGACCAATTGAGTGATCAAATGTTATTATTTATGGGAAGTTAAAGCTATTTTCTTACGAGACCTATTATGTAGACCAATTGAGTGATCAAATATTATTTTATTATGTTTTATAGAATATGGTTATTAATATTTATGAATGGTTAAGGTTTTTTTGCCACCCTATGGAGTATAGGGTGGAGTATTATTAAGGTCTTTACATAATATTTTTTATCCTTAATTTATGGAAAGTTACTTATGTATTAAATAAATTTTATTAAATTATATATGGTTATTTTTTCTATTAATGCTTTATAATTTATTTATAAATTTAAATTAAATAAAAATAAAATACTTTTTATCCTTAATTTATGGAATGTTAATTATACATTAAATCAATTTTATTAAATTATATAAGGTTATTTTTTTATTAATATTTTTTAATTTATTTATAAATTTAAATAAAATTTATTATTAACTTCTATTATTATGTTTTATGGAATATGGTCATTAATACATTATGAATGTTAAGGTTTTTTTGCCACCCTTGTTTTATGGAGCATTATTAAGATCTTTACATAATTGTTTTTATCCTTAATTTATGGAAAGCTAGTTATGCATTAAATAAATTTTATTAAATTATATATGGTTATTTTTTCTATTAATGTTTTCTAATTTATTTATAAATTTAAATTAAATAAAAATAAAATGTATTATTAAGTTATTTTAAAATGTATTGTCCGTCTCCTCGATAATCTCTGGCCCAAGGACCACCCTGTTCACTAGAGTCTTGTATCCTTTTCCAAACAATGCCTCAAATGGACTCATTCCCAATGATGCTTGTTTTCCATTGTTGTATGAAAATTATACCAAGTGTAGGTAATCCTCCCACTTGGATGGTTTATCCATCACATACATTCTCAGCATGTATTCAAGAACCTGATTCACCCTCTCAGTTTGGCCATCTATTTGAGGATGATATGTTTTGCTAAAGTTCATCTCAGTTCCTAACTCCATAAATAATCCCTTCCAAAAATTGTATGTGAACTTTGCATCTTGATATGAAATTATTTCCTTGGGAAATCCATGCAATCTTAATATCTCCTTCATGAAAATATTGGCTGTCATTTGTCTTATGAGTGGACTTCACTGGAATAAAGTGAGCTACCTTTGATAGCTTATCCACCACTACCATAATTGAATATGCTTCCTTACTGTGATTGGAAGACCTGTTATGAAATCCATAGAAATTACTTCCCACTTCCATTATGAATGGGAAAAGGCTGCAAAAATCCTACTGGATGTTGATGTTTTGCCTTGACTTTTTGGCATTTTTTACACCTATCAATGTAATATGTTGTGTCCTTCTTCATCCCATGCCAAATGTACTACTTTCTTACTGTTGTTATTATCTTTTGATATCCTTGGTGTCCAGAATATGGCGTTGATGTATCTCATCCATCACTAGCTTCTTCAATTCTACACAATTTGGAATATAAAGTCTGGTACCATGATGAATGAGGATATAATCTTCACCAAGTTGATATCCTGTACACGTTTCATCCACATTTCCCCTCTGCAATTTATCTTTGATCTAAAGGTAAGCTTCATCACTGGTTTGGTGTTCAAGAACTCTTGTCTTCAAATTTGATTTGCACATACTTATTGTTGCAACATGGAATTTTCTGCTAAGGGCATCTACAACCTTATTCTCCTTACCTTTGACATATTTAATTTCAATGTCAAATTCACAAAGAAATTCCATCAATCTAGTTTTCCTAGCATGCAGGTTTGGTTGGTCAAACATATATTTCAAGCTCATGTGATCTGTCCTAAGCTCAAACCTTCTTCCAAAAAGATAATGTCTCCATATCTTGAGAGCATGTACTATGGCTTGTAGCCCTAAATCATGTAAGGCATAATTATTTTCATGCTCTTTTAACTTTCTTGACTCATAACAAATTATAAATACAGCTTGCATGAGAACTCCACCTAGCCCTTCAATGCAATCATATGTGCAGACTACAAAATCCTTCCTTGGATCAACAATATTCAGAATAGGAGCATTGGTAAGAACTTCCTTTAGCTGCTGAAATATTTTCTTACACTTTCCAAACCATATAAACTTGGCATTCTTCTTCTGTAATGAGGTAATTAGGTGAGCTATCTTGGAGAATCATTCAATGAACCTTCTATAATAGCATACAAGACCCATAAAAGACATAACATCTATAACAGTATTTGGAGTAGGCCAATCCATTATGGTCTCAATATTTTCTAGATCCACTGCAATTCCTTCCTCTAAAATGTCATGACCCAAATGCTTTACCTTTCTTTGATATATATCACACTTTCTCGCTTTGCATACAATTGATGTTCTCTAAGAACTTGAAACACCATTCTTAGATGTTCAATATGCTCTTCTTCATTCTTTGAATAAACAATAATGTCATCCAAGAACACTATCACAAACTTATCCAAATACTTGATGAAGATACTATTCATGAGACCCATGAAAGTAGCAGGTGCATTGGTAAGACCAAATGGCACCACTGTGAACTCATAATGGCCATACCTTGTATGGAAAGTTGTCTTGTGAATGTCTTTGTAACATCCCCCTCACCCCATCCGACCATAGGGAGGGGATGTTGGAAAAACCTAGGCTTTAATAATTCGCCCCAATGCATAATACTATTTGCTAATAACATGGAATGTGTGCAGGAATGAAATAAAGATGCATAGAGGAAAAGTAAAATCTAATTACACACATCTAGAATGCAATTACCAGCATAATCATTACAGGCACCAAATACAACAGTTCAGATTCAAATACATGGGAGTACTTATCTTTAAGAAACACAGATCCAAGCAACTGGTTGTGTAATAGCACTTTTCCACCCAACCATAGGCACTCAGTCCAGAATATAGTCTTTCTGTTGCTAAGGCCACCCCCAAGATGGGATATGAGGCCACCAGGGCGAAGGAGACACCTACAAGCTTCAATCTCTCATCCCACAAACCATTCTTCTCTTTGTTCCTAGTCAAATGCTCATACAGATCTCTACAGGTTCTCACTCATCCCTCACAGCCATGGATTCGACAGTACCTACCCCACACAACACCCTTCTAGCTCAGGCATACCCTTCACCGATCCACAGTTCTTTTGGGAGATCCATCTTGTTGGGTGCTTGTAGTGTGTGAATAGAAGAAGTCCAATCTGATATGGCTTCTATAAAACCACCTGTAGTCTTGATTTATGACTTCACAAGCACCTACAAGAAGCATAACTCCATGGGTAAGGTTCCTAGATTCCTAAACTCTCTGCTCACCTACAACCAACTGACTTTTCCCTTCCAAAAATGTAGCTTTTTCCTATCATTCAAATTTGGGTTAAGCATACAGTCTGCTAACTGACATGAACATCCATGGTAACTCTATGTAGTGCAGCAGCTCTCATGAGAGAAATGAGAATGGAATAATGATCAAAATAGTGTTGACTCCAACGATATGAGATGAGGGTGAAAAGACAACAAACATGGATTCTAACCATAGAAGAAATAGGACTACTGATAGTTGACATAACTGTCACAATCCCCATGCTCAATAACTACATGAAGTGACTTTTCCCACCAACCTCACATGTGCAATAAATGATTGGAAAATGATCAAAAAAGAAGATAATTGGCTTATTCTCATCACATGACAGAATTTAGGGTGAGTTCTAAGGTCGACACATAGAAACATAGGATTGGGTTTCCCCATAAGCCCCCTTCCTCTTCCCCTCTGGTGGAGTCATAGCCCCTTTGGTGCTCTTTACACAACCATTGTTGGACCATTCTATTAATTTCAGCATAATACTGACATACATTTCGAATTAGGCATAAAAGCCAATCATATGGTCTAAAATAGAAATATAACATCATACATGCCTAAATATTCACCAGTCGGGCTTTGGCCATGAGATCCACACTAGGAATTCGCACTAGAATATTTACATCATTTACATAATATTGGATAATTACATTCCAAGTCAAAACTAGGGGTATTACAGTCTTCTTCTTTTATCCTCACTTTATGATAGCCAAACCTCAAGCCAATCTTTGAAAACACTTTAGCTTCCTTCATTTGATCAAACAAATCATCAATTCTTGGCAATGGTTACTTATTCTTGACTGTCACTTTATTTAGCTTCCTGTAATACATAGCCTTAATTTCCCATCCTTTTTCTTGATAAATAACATTGGTGCTCCCCAAGTAGATACACTTGGTCTGATATACTCCTTGTCTATTAATTCCTGTAACTACATCTTTAACTCTATCAATTCTGGTGTGCTCATTCTATAAGGAGCTTTACAAATTGGTCTTGCTCCTGGAGATAGATTGATGGTAAAATCAATGTCTCTTTTTGGATGTGGAAGCCCTAGCACTTCATCAGGAAATACATCTTTGAACTCTTGCCATAGCTAGAAGTATTCCATCCTTGGTCCTTTTTCCTCATATAAATTTGATATGTGAATTGCATTTAACTGGCATCCCTTCTTATAAAACGTTTTCAACTGTAAGGATGAAATTTGTCTTACTGATACTTGCTTGGGAATTCTTCTTACCAATCTTGGTCTTCCCTCCTTATCAATGCATTCAAATACCTTTTCATAGAAATCTATATTGGCTCTTCTCCTTTCCAACCAATCCATACCAATTAGAGCATCATAAGATCCTAATGGAAGGAATCTCATATTTACTTTTGGTGAGGAATCCATTTAGCTCCATGGGACATTCCATCACTACTTCACTCAATTTTCTCTTGGTTTCGGTCGCTAACTGAACTAGCCAAGCCTTATTGTTCTTCGTTTTTCTAAGAGAAAAACCTTCAGCTACTTTAGGAGAAACATAACTAGGTGTAGATCCTGGTTCAATCAAGCAGAAATAGATTGCTTGGAAATCTTACCTTCAACTTCCACCACTGTTGATTGATGGCTTGCCTGATGATCATTCAAAGCTGCATAGATTTGTGGTGTTTTCCTTTCCATATATTCCACTATAGATTCCCCTTTTAAGTTGTGCAAGGTCCGGGGATTCTCCCTCTGGTGTGTACAATCTCTAAGCTTGTGGTTTTCTCCACATCCCCAACACTGAAGTGGCCCTTTTGATGCTTTTTCTGCTGCTATTGTTGGCTTGTTCTCACTTCTTGATTGTTGGTCCTATGAGAATTTTCTTGGTTGATCTTTGAATGATGACTTAAATCCACTTTTCCTTTTACCAAACCTCCCATTTGGTTTTTCTTTCCCTGCTAGGTGAACCTCTAATTTTCCTTTGCTCTGCTCATAACAATGTACTTCCATCCTAATGACTTCATCAATATTTGGTGGGTTAACAAACTCAATCCTATCTCTGAAAATTTGAGGCAGAATTCCAAGGAAGCATTGGATCTTTACCCTCTCATCTTTGATGTAGTCTACATACGTCAACAGTTCCAAAAATTTATGAACATGTTCTTCCATAGATTGTTGTCCCAATTTGAGTTCATTGAATTCTTTCCTCTTGATGTCATAGTACCTCGCAGAAAGGTCTTTTTCCTTGAAATGCTTCTTGAATTGCTCCCAATTGATCCTCCTTTTGTTGATCCTTTTTACTTGCATGAGGTATTCACATCAAATTGAAGCTCTTCCATTTAGATTTTTAATTCCAATTCTGGCCTTTTCATTTCCTGAGTAATCATGAATCCTGAAGTATTTCTTCATCCAAAGAAGCCATGCCTCTGCCTCTTGTCCTGTCTTACCTTATCCATCAAATGTGGGAGTCCTTGCCTTCCTGAACTCTCCCTGTTGAATTATTCTGAACTTACTTCTTTCCCCAATCCTGCTAGAAGTATGCCTTGGAATTCTTGGAGACCCTCTAGAGTCATATGACTTGCTGGAAGAAGATCTTGTGAAGGGTGTTCTATTCTTTTTTCTCACAGAACTCTTTCTTGGTCTTGGAGTACTCTTCCTAGAATGACCTCTAGAGAGACTCCCTGCATCTCTTCCTTCTTTTCCTACATTTCTTGGGTGGGAACCAAGGTTTATCTTCTATTGGATATCAGTGAGGCTCTGGAGCACAGCAGCATTGAGCTAGTTCTGCTCTTCTTGAGCCTTCATCAGTATTTCATAGAAAATTATCATGGTTTCAACCAAATTCTAAGGATTTATTTTCTCCCTTCTCCCATTGGATTCAGTCTCAGCATGTCCTCCTTGCACATTTTATCCTAGTACATCATCATCATGCTCATAAGGGTTCTAGGCATCATTCCCGGTCACCATTTTCTTTTCCCTGTATGTTTCCTCTGCTACAACTATTTAAGTTTTATCAACTGCAACCACTGTGCATTATAAAAGATATTTATTAGTCATTTTAGGAATGCATATAAAACATAAAGTGTCCAAATTTAACAGAAGCAATTCAAGGAACAATTTATAGAGCTATGATGCTTTCTCTCCATTTTTTCCCCATCCATGCAAATCTAGAAATTACCCACACGGACTATAGCAAATTTTTGTCAAACCGGTTCTCTTGGCACCTTTCCTCCTGTATGTTCATTCACATTTCGGCCCATGCAGTCCCAATGCTGCAAAACTTGGCTCTGATACCACTCTCTCACATCCCCGGCCACCCCAGTTCCCTTTAGAGGCAATGGGAGACAACCTTGGAAACACCTGTTATTTTTGTTTCTTATTTTCCAAAGGTTCCAAAAATTTGCACCTTCGCACAGCCGCAATGACCTTCAGTCGGCAATCTGCCATGCGGAATTCAGAAAGGAAGAACCACAATTCACAGTTTCTCCAAAACATCAATCCACAATCCACAATCTGCAATGCGGAAGTCCAATTCACCTTTTCGCTAAAACATCAATCCGTAATCCGCATTCTGCAATGTGGAACTCGAGAATGCGGAATGCCAATTCACTATTTCTCCAAAACATCAATCCGCAATCCACACTCTACAATGTGGAACTCGGGAATGTGGAACGCCAATGCAATATCCCTCTTTCTCTCCCTTTTAGATTTTTAAATGTATATTGTAAACTAAGAATGAGACCCTAGTGAGGGATCAAGGCCCAAGCCCCACCAGAGGACCTTAAAAGTATCATTACTTCTTTTCCTTTGTTGTAATAGTTATTTTGGACGGAAGTGATTGTTAGGATATTCCTACACTCCATCCTAGTCCTACCAACATTTTCATTATTTGCAGTTTCAGTCTTGCATGCATTTCTGCGTTGAGCATGCATTCTGTATGCATGCATGCAATTACATGCATCCTAGTCATCAGTCCCACACTTAGCCCTCAGTTAGCCAGCCCTCGGGAGCTTCTCTCATATTAGTTTTAGCCCTCCTAGAGCTTAGTGCACCCTTCCTCCTTGATTTAAGGAAGCAAAGGCACCCTCTCTCAGTTACCATTCAGTTGTACTTTAGTTACTTCAGTTATCTTCAATTCTTTCCTTGATTTAAGGCTAGACTGACTCTTAACTGACTGTATCACTCCGATTGACCTCCAGTGAGACTTGACTGCCCATTTTGAATTCAGTTATCTCCTCATACACCCTCTACTGAGCCTCCTTCATTCATTTAATGTATCCATGTGCCAATTACATTTAGTTACACCTACCACACTCAGTTAGACTCAGTTTGACTGACAGTTGACAGTTACTTGTTCATTGATGACTCCACTGATGATGAAATAGACTTCTATTTATGCTCCTATGATACTCCAGTGATCTTTTGATCACTCCATGAAGGCTAATTTGAATTTCCACCTTGGCATTCGAATCCTCTTGCATTGTACTACTTATTTGTCCATATTGTGATTAATGAATTAGTGTGTGTGAAGTTATTTTGCTTCTATCCGAGTTCTACTGTATTATTATTATGATGCTCATTTTATTGCATTGACCACTCTTAATCTTATTCATAAAAATTTTCATTATGAGGTATACATCAGCTGTGAGGATTTTCACATGGTATCAGAGCATGTTGAGAGTATTGTTTATCTCCATTCCTGAGAGTCTTTTGCAGGTTATTATCAATATTTCGAGTGCAGCAGTTGCAACAGTTTCAACACTTTTACAGCAGTAGGAGTTGCAAACATTTCTATTGTTTTTTGTAGGTCTTCTACAACTTCCATGTATTCACAAGAAATCCCTCTTCTTTCTCCATTCAACTATGATGAATGGAAACCAAAAATGATAGCATATTTGAAGAGCCGTGGTCTCTTTGTTCATTGTTTTGAAAGAGAGTTCGAATCCTCTGAAGAAGAGATTGACTGGTTAAATAAAGGTGACCATGTCCGTGCAACCATGATTTTTGGTATACCTCAATGCATGGCATATGACCTTCTTAATGTTGAATCTCCAAAAGAGCTATGGCCCACTTGGATGAAAGATTTGGTAATCAGAATAAAGGGATTGGTCCAATCCATTTTGAGAGCAAGCCCACTATTGCATTCGCTTTCCTTGATGATCTCATAGGTCATGAACCAGTATCAAACATATCTGATATTGAAGTTATCCACAAAGAAGAAGAACTTGCAGATTCTACACCATGCTCCAAATTTCTTCTATTTCGAATTTTGTGTCAGCTCACACTCTACAAATTGTAGAAGGTCCTAAATGATCTCTTGCACCAGAGTTTGTTGGTTTGCATCATGATCTATTCAATGTTTTAGAGGTAAAATCAGCCATTGGAAGTAATGCATTCACTTTCCTTGATCACTCACCTCTTAGGTACTTCTATAAGATCATTGTTTCATGCTTTCAGAAAGTTATTGAAGATTATGGTCATTGCCATTGGCTTGGGATAATTTCTAATGCATTTACTAGTTTTGATCTCACCTCTAATGGTTCAAAGGAGATCTCAAGAAACCATGATTCAAGTCTTGGATCTAATTTGGATTCTAAGCAATCACTACTTGGGATAATTTCTCATGCATATGATGGTTTTGATCTCACCCCTGTTGGTTCAAAGGATATCTCAGGAAACTATTCTTCAAGTCTTAAATCTGATTTGGATTTCAAGCACTCATGTGATGGTTCTTTTTGGCATAATATCACCCATGATGGTTCGAAGGAGAAGACAAAAGACTATCTGTATATTCATCGATTTGATCCTACCTCAGCTGATTCGAATCACAGGTTCAAGGATCATCCTCATACTTTTGGATTTGTTCTCATCACATTCGATCTGAAGAGCAAGTACAAGCACATGCTTTTTGAGCATGATCCACTTCTTCCCAAGAAGAAGATACCTCCAGACATATGACCAATCATCACACCTGCTTGAGTTTGGAGCATTTATTTTTGTGTGTGCCTTACAGTCTATTTTGAGAGGGGGTATTTTTCCCATGAGGTTTTCCCCATTTCCTTGGCTTATTGACTGTTATTATTATTCATTGTATTGGGTGACCTTTGGTCTCACTTACCAGGGGCCAAGATGGATTAATGGGGGGTGTTAGGATATTCCTATACTCCATCCTAGTCCTACCATCATTTTCATTATTTGCAGTTTCAGTCTTGAATGCATTTCTGCATGTAGCATGAATTCTGCATACATGCATGCAATTGCATGCATCCCAATCATCAGTCCCACACCTAGCCCTCAGTTAGCCAGCCCCCGGGAGCTTCTCTCAGATCCGTTTTAGCCCTCGTAGAGCTTAGTGCGCCCTTCTTCCTTGATTTAAGGAAGTAAAGGCACCCTCTCTCAGTTACCATTTAGTTGTACTTTAGTTGCTTCAATTATCTTCAGTTCTTTCCTTGATTTAAGGCTAGACTGACTCTCAATTGACTGTATCACTCCGATTGACCTCCAGTGAGACTTGACTTCCCATTCTGACTTCAGTTAGCTCCTCATGCACCCTCCATTGAGCCTCCTTCATTCAGTTAATGTCTCCATGTGCTAGTTACACTTACTTACACCTACCACACTTAGCTAGACTCAGTTTGACTAACAGTTGACAGTTACTTGTGCATTGATGACTCCACTGATGATGAGATAGACTTCTAGTTATGCTCCTATGACACTCCAGTGATCTTTTGATCACTCCATGAAAGCTAATTCGAATTGCCACCTTGGCATTCGAACCCTCATGCATTGCATTACTTATTTGTCCATATTGTGATTAATGAATTAGTGTGTGTGAAGTTATTTTGCTTCTATCTGAGTTCTACCGTATTATTATTCTTTTGCTCATTTTACTGCATTGACCACTCTTAATATTATTCCTAAATTCCTTCATTGTGAGGTATACATCAGCTCTTAGATCTATTGTGAGGATTTTCACAGTGATTTGGGGCATGGTATGACAAAATGATAAGCAACGGAGTCTAATGGACTGACTAGGAAATCCAAGAAGGTCTAAGACATAAATGATGGGTGTCATTTTGGCATCTAGGGAACTCAATATAAGTGTGAATCTAAGATGTTCACCTCAAGTCCTAATGTTCATAGGTTTATCTAAGATAGGTGAATCCGAAGCGAATTCACTACACACTGCACACTAGTAGTGAATTGCTATGACCTGTTTACTAACATATATCTAATTATTATTAGAGAATCCTTAGTGAGATTAAGAGAAATTCCCTAAATTATTATTGTTATGAATGCCTACTCTAATTCTGGCAAGGATGCCCTAGAAGTATCCTTATCCTTAATACTCCTATAATTGTTTGTTTACATTTAGAAGAAAGTGAGTAAAGGATTATTTTAAGCAATGACTTGATTACTCAAATAATTATTTTGTCGTAAATAATTATAGCTCCTCTTAGATTGAATTGAAAACATGTTATAATTCAAATAGTGTTATTTGGGCCATTGTAAGGCTTTAATACACATACCTTTTTCCAAAACTATGATTAAGAAGAGTACACTCAGACTAAGAGAAGGGATAATAAGTACTTTAATAAAATTGCAAAAGATGGACTTTAGTTAGCATGGCTAAGGATGACGGTGGCCACAATGGAGAGCCGAGCCTCACCTTTAATTAAACAACAAATTTATTCCTTTATTTCTGTAGTCTGTTCCTTGTCAAAGAAGGAGCATCAACGATGGACTAATAGATAGTCCACCTCCTGGTTAGTGGCAGAAAGAGAATACCCTTGGAATGCCATTTGTCACTTTAAAAAAAGAACCCGATGAACCTCTCGATCGAGGGAGGATGTTCCAAGGTAGAAAACGACCCTGGCGTTTGAGTAATGGGGGAAGAAGGGAAAAAAATCGTATATCATTTCAGGGAGTTCCAATCTCCATAAGGGATCTTCTCAATCCAAGAAAAATATTTGATGGTACTCGATCCCCATTTAATTGAAGGCCTAGATAATGTTTTATATATATATATATATATAGGGTAGTACGCTGCAATTGGGGGAGAGGGCAGGGATATTGTTTCCATATATATATATATATATATGTATGTATAAATACACTGCAGTGGGTTGCGATTGGAGATATATAATACTAGGATGTTGTTTGTTTATGGTTGGTGTTTTAAGTTTGAATGTCTAGTTTGAAAGGATGTTTATGATTATTGTATGCCGAGTTGGAATCGATTGAAAAATCATGATTTTCTGTTGTAGCATAGCTAGAATGCTAGTACAGGATCTTTGTTGTTGGATTCAGGATCTCTATGCTGAAATGAAATAGTATTTTTCTCTGTTTGTTCATTACCGAAACATAAATATGTCTTATAAGCTGAATGAATGATAGATCTGCCGCTAGGTGTATTGAGTGATAGTATAGATCTCTATTTTTCTTCATGATCTCTGTGTTGAAGTGACATCGCATTTCTCCGCTTGATCATTGCTGAGAATGCAGATCCGTTCTGTAAAATTTGAATATAGCATAGATCTCAGTATTTAGATCTCTGTGGTGCGTTGAACTGCAAACTGAGAGCCTTGTTATATGAAAGTCGTGTTTATGTTGTTCACTGCGGATTTTTGGATGAGAATACTAGATCTGTCCGGGATGTCGAATGGTAGATCGATGCATGTTATATGTTATTGTATTAATAGTAGACATAGATCCTTGTTAAATTGATTGTTGGTTTTGGAAATTATGGTTTGATGCCTTTCGATTTCATATCATAAATTATTATTATCCCTTTGCCTAATTGGAAGTTCTACTTTGATGCCAGGCATTTTCCATCGTTACTTTTTTATGCTACCTGATTGGAATTTAAGGTTTTGTTGCCTGTCGAAATCATATGGAGCAGAAATCCCTATTTTCGATTTGGCGAATTGTGATCTATTTTCGTATGCACCTACTAGGGAGATGCCGATTGGATCTGGATCTTTTATATAGATAGATCTGCTGTCGAGTTTCGTAGGGAGACAACTCTATCGAATTTGGTCGTAAACACTTTTAATGGTTGTTGATTGAAGCTTGAGCGGATCTTTAGTTTTCAGCTATGCGTTTTACTAATCTTTGTTTATAGATAAACGCTACGGTTTATAGCTTAACCAAGTCTCTTCTATGTGTTTGTTGATTGAACTGGTTTACAAGTTCTTACGTTTGCTGATTGAAACTTGATGGGATCTCGGATACCAATTAGGCTTTCGAAGTTATCGATTTAATCTCTGTCAAGTGTATGTATATGTATTCGGATCTAGATCTCAGATAGATAGCTAAACATCTTAAATGACGCTGATAGATGTGTTATATATATATTTGGTTTATAAATCTCAGTCAAGTTTATTTATATGCTGTGGAAATATTATGAAGGTAACTCTTTCGAAGAAGTATGTATGTGCTTTCGAAGCTGCTGGTTAAACCCCGTTAAGGATTAGTTACCTACTGTCAAAATGTTAAAGTATAGGTATATGCTTTCAAAGTCGGGGATATTTTTTCCAAAAAACATATATATGTACTTTCAAAATTCTAATTGATTTCTTTTTAAGTTATTTATATGATATCAAAAAGTTATAAAGATAACTCTGTGAAGGAGTAGGAATGTGCTTTCGAAGTTTGCTGATTGAACTCAGTCAAAGTATATGTGTATACTGTCAAAAATTACTAATCAAATCCTATCGGTCATTTATATATAGTCCTCGATCTGGATGTTATTCATATGTTGTTATTGTTAGGCTTATACATGTAATGTTTGTTCCCATGCCTACTAGGGCGATCCTGATTGGATCTAGAACATTTATATAGATAGATCTGTTGTCGCGTTTCGTAGGGAGACAACTCTGACGAATTTGGTCGTAAACTCTTTTAATGGATGTTGATTGAAGCTTGAGCAGATCTTTAGTTTTCAGTTACGCATTTTACTGATCTCTATTTATAGCTAAACTTTGCGGTTTATAGCTTGACAAGTCTCTTCTATGTGTTTGTTGATTGAGCTGGTTTACAAGTTCTTACGTTTGCTCATTAAATCTTGATGGGATCTCAAATACCTGTTAGGCTTTTGAAGTTACCGATTTAATCTTTGTCAAGTGTATGTATATGTATAGGGATCTAGATCTCAACTAGATAGCTAAACATCTTAAATGACGCCGATAGATGTGTTATATATATATTTGGCTTATAAATCTTAGTCAAGGTTATTTATATGTTGTGGAAATATTATGAAGGTAACTCTTTCGAAGAAGTATGTATGTGCTTTCGAAGCTGCTGGTTAAACCCTGTGAAGGATTAGTTATGTTATCTCCCCATATAAATTTGTCGATTTGATCAATTTTAGATGATAGGATGTCATTTAAAAATTCATTTCTAATTTTCTTAAGGCTCATTGTTCAGAGCTTTATGCAAAGTTTGGAAAACATTAGATTGGTTTTTCATTTCAAAAAATTAAAAAATCAAGTTTCAGTGGCGGACATTCCAATTGTTCATTATCCACCGAAAGCAAAGCTTTCGGTAGCTGAAACGCGAAAATTTGGGGCTATTTTAGCCACCGAAAGCGCGGAAACTTGGAAACGGTTAGCAGGTCTTGGGAAAAATCAATTTTCTCTACCGTGGAGAGGCCATTTTACACGCTCAAATAGTTGATTGACAACTAGACATTCTAAGCTTTCCAACTGTATTTTAGATCGGCATTTGGAGCTGGAGAAGGAAGTCAAAAGGCCCCCACAAGATGAGGCTACATTTTAAGAAATATGGCGTTTTTATTGTACTAAGTCATCATTTTAAAATGATGATTCTGTGCGACTGGAGAGTCATTTTGAAAAATGCTCGGACGTTTTTGTTCCTAAAATGTCATAGAACAATACCCTCTCTCCGTTTTCCTACAGGTGTTTCATATTGAGAGAATCAAATCCATCTCTGAGCCCTAATTTTCGGATCTCAAAATTTTCCTGTTTGACACATGTTTTCGAAATATAGATCTCGGGAAAATGAAAACAAATCTCAAGAAACTGAGAGAGGTTTTTTCTCACAACAAACCAATATACAATAACCACTTTCGGTTTATACACAAATGTCACATATTTGGAGAACTGAATCCATCTCTGAGCCCCATTTTTCAGCAGTTTGGCCAAATTAAAAAGGATCTTTTCCTAGTTTATTGGAAATGGTTTTGATCTTCTATCTTTGGTAAATTCGATCCAGCTTCTTAGGATCTGGAAAGATGTTGTAAAGGCTATAAAGCCTAGAACTTGAGATCAAGGTTGGACTTTGAAGACTCTAATACACTCTTTTTGTAGAAAGACTTCTTTTTAATATATTCAGTAATACAAGTTTCTTTCATTGTTGTTTTCAGACCATTAACTTCTTCTTTCTGTGCTTATGAGCAGAGGTTCTCTTGTCAATGTTTACTTCAAATCTGGTGATTGTCATATCACTTTCATATCAGTAAACTAGGATCATAAGTAGCTATTGCTAGTTATATTGACCCATCACATATATTGTTTCATATATGCATGTTCTGGTTAATATAGTTAGTTTTTCCCCACCGATCTAATTCTGCAAAACTATCTGATTAATGGCTTTTGAAGGCCCTGTCCTATCTGGATATTACTAAGTTGTCTTGAGTGAGGAAATTAGTGAGTGATTTATTCATCTTGATCCAATTAGACATCATCATTGAAAATAAGATTAAGTTACCAGGCTCTTTCGATTGCAACCTAGAAAGACTCCTGGAGAGCTAACATTTTGGCACCGTTGCCAGGGAGAGGAGATTGAAGCTCAGCTTCCTTGGGAGATGACATATTTCTAGCATTGATGATAGACAAAGCATGGACATTTTTTCAGTTGTAATTATCTATATGGTGACGCCATGAAGGATGAATCCAGTGGCGACTCCATTGTTCAAAAATATGTTGGCGAATCCATTGGTATGACATGAACAAAATCTTAGCAAAGATGTAAGCTTTCTGCGATTTTTCAAAGATTGTTGGTTTCCCTAATCTAGTGCCTAGTAGAGATGACTAGATCGTAGTATTACCAGTTTTCGAGGAGAAGAATGGGAAGTGACAACTGAACATTTGCTTGAATTTCATGATTGCATTCATCGGTTGCAAATTGTACATGAAGATGTTCGAATTAAACTATTTTGGTATTCATTGAAGGGAGCAGCCCTTGAATAGTGCAGATCTCTTCCAGACGCCAGTATCAACTCTTTGAAACGTTTTCATGATGCTTTCAATTTGTTCTATAAAGATAAATTTTTAGATGATGCCCTTTTTCCAGAATGTTGTCGTGAATATAATTTGTTTCATCAAATTAATGGACATGAAAAGTATGGATGTGCTGAAAAGTCTGTGGTTGAAGAAGATACTTTTCATAAAGATTCAAAGGTGTTAGATGACCTTTATTTCGACAGTAATTTTGTAGATACATTTGACATCATATCAAATGTATCTATTTTTCATAAAGACCAGGTCATTTCTTCTGAGATCTCAGATGATAAAGAGCAGACCGTATATGGAAGCATCCCTGGATCTGATTATGAGCATCATGAAGCTGATAGAGAAAAGTCCCAAAAACAATCGATGCTTGATTTTGTGTCAGCTATTGAGTAGTCAATATATGAGTTTATAGAACTTGAAAATGACATTCATGATCAGCCATTTCTTGAGACCAACTATGAGGAAAAGTAGTCCTTTGAATTTAAACAACAAAGTAAGATCATACATGAATTTTATGATCCAGTTGCTATATGGATGGAGTCATCATTTTCAGTTATGCCATATATTACAAAGTTTGGCATGATGGTTTGCAGCAGTAAACATGAGTTGGTTACAGTTTTCTTGTTGCATATTTTGTTTTCCTTTCATGTCATGTGCTGTATACATGAAGACAGGTCAAGCAATTTGTTGCTTAAATTATTTTTTTGGAAATTTGTATATACCTGAAGCATTAATTTGTAGCAACTAGAGTAGGGTGGCATAGATAAATAAGCTCATGGCTGAGCATTTCAAGTTTTCATAATGCGTGAGGCTTTCATTTAGTATTGTAGTTTCAGTTTTGAAATAAAGACTCCATGCCCAATGGATGAAAGGCATTGCTAGCAGTATTTATAGTTGAACATTTGTGGACAGATTGCAGAGATCTGGGGGCAGTATCAAATGACACCATAACCCCATAGATTATGAATAGCATCAAAGGTGAATTTTTGTAGAGACAGGGTTTTCAGGTTACAGGCAGGCTACAGGTTTGCAGAGGATCAATTATACAAGCCAAATGACTCCATGCCCAATGGAACACTAGACTAGGTTCTGTATTTTGTTTGTCCAGGAAAAGCATCATATCTGTGGTTCTTGAAACCTCGCAGGGAGGTTTTCATCCCCAAGTAGGAGCCAGATGTTATCTCAACAAATAAATTTGTTGAGTTGATCAATTTTAGATGATAGGATGTCATTTAAAAATTAATTTCTAATTTTCTTAAGGCTCATTGTTAAGAGCTTTATGCATGTAATAAAGTTTGAAAAACATTAGATTGGGTTTTCATTTCAAAAAAATCAAAACTCATGTTTCGGTGGCTTAGCCGGACATTCCAATTGTTCATTAGCCACCGAAAGCAGAGCTTTCCGTAGCTGAAACGCGAAAATTCGGTTCATTTTAGCCACCAAAAGCATAGAAACTTGGAAACGGTCAGCTGGTCTTCGGAAAAATCAATTTTCGCTGCCGTGGAGAGGCCGTTTTACACGCTCAAATAGTCGACTGACAACTAGACATCCTAAGCTTTCCAATGGTATTTTTAGATCTGCATTTGGAGCTAGGAAAGGTAGTCAAAAGGCCCCCACAAGATGAGGCTACGTTTTAAGAAATATGGCGTTTTTACTATGCTGAGTCATCATTTTAAAATGATGATTCTAAGCTACTAGAGAGTCATTTTGCAAACCGCTCGGAGGTGTTTGTTCCTAACATGTCAAAGAACAATAACCTCTCTCTGTTTTCCGATAGGTTTTTCATATTGAGAGAATCGAGTCCATCTCTGAGCCCCAATTTTCGGATCTCAAAATTTCCTTGTTTCACACATGTTTTTGAAATACAGATCTCGGGCAAATGAAAACAAATCTCAAGAAACTGAGAGAGTTTTTTTCTCACAACAAACCAGAATATAATAAACTCTTTAGTTTTATACATAGGTGTCACATATTTGTAGAACTGAATCCATCTCTGAGCCCCATTTTTTAGTAGTTTGGCCAAATTAAAAAGGATCTTTTCCTAGTTTATTGGAAATGGTTTTGATCTTCTATCTTTGGTAAATTCGATCTAGCTTCTTAGGATCGAGAAAGATGTTGTAAAGGATATAAAGCCTAGAACTTGAGAGAAAGTAAAGGTTGGACTTTGAAGACTCTAATACACTCTTTTTGTAGAAAGACTTCTTTTTAATATATTCAGTAATACAAGCTTCTTTCATTGTTGTTTTCAGACCATTATCTTCTTCTTTCTGTGCTTATGAGCAGAGGTTCTCTTGTATATGGTTACTTCAAAGCTGGTGATTTCCATCTCACTTTCATATCAGTAAACTAGGATCATAAGTAACTATTGCTAGTTCTATTGACCCATCATATGTATTGTTTCATATATGTATGTTCTAGTTAATATAGTTAGTTTTTCTCCACCCATCTAATTCTACAAAACTATCTGATTAATGGCTTTTGAAGGCCTTGCCCTATTTGGATATAACTAAGTTGTCTTGAGTGATGAAATTAGTGAGTGAGTTATTCATCTTGATCCAATTATACACCATCAGTGAAAATAAGATTAAGTTACTAGGCTCTTTCGATTGCAAGCTAGAAAGACTCCTAGAGAGCTAACAAGTTACCTACTGTCGAAATGTTAAACTATAGGTATATGCTTTTGAAGTCAAGGACATTTTTTCCAAAGAATATATATATGTACTTTCAAAATTCTGATTGATTTCTGTTTAAGTTCTTTATATGCTATCAAAAAGTTATAAAGATAACTCTGTCAAGGAGTATGAATGTGCCTTCGAAGTTTTTTGATTGAACTCAGTCAAAGTATATGTGGATACTGTCAAAAATTACTAATCGAATCCTATTGGTCATTTATATATAGTCCTTGATCTAGATGTTATTCATATGTAGTTATTGTTAGGCTTATACGTGTAATGTTTGTTCCCATGCAAGGAATTGGAAGTCTATTCCTGTAAGACTCTTGGAGTAAAAAATATATTTCCATGTGCTATTTATGATCATAAGTAAGATCGTATCGGTAAGACTACTGGGGACAGACCTTTGGATATATGATGCTATCTCCATAACATCTAATGGATAAAGTGGGAAGAAGTTATGGCAACCTGTTTTTTGCGAGATGTAGTCATTCATTATCATTATAAGAAATATATGATGCAACCTTTTGTGGACGTAGCCGTGGATAGGGTGAACCACGTGATATTTTTGGTGTCTCTTTCATGTGTCCTATATATTGTTATGAATGGCTCTGTTTTTATATATATGCATAAACGCATTTTGTCGAATGTTTTCGTTGTAAAAGAATATTGCCATGTTGTTCATTGTTCATCGGTTATGGAGATGTTTATTCCTTAAAATTTCAAGCACATTTAAGTCTTATAAGAATTCCATGAGGATCTTGTAACTTAATATGTATTTAAGGAATTGTTTAATTTTTCTTTATATAATACTAAGTCCAGAACTTTGGGGATGTCACATATGGTATCAGAACACAAGTGGCAAACACTCGGGCTTATTTGGGCTCAGTCGAGGAAAGAACATAAGTTAGTGAAAGGAACTCCATCGATAATATGCAAACATAGAATTTCATTTCCAAAGGATTGACAAGACGTCTTTTAAATCGCAAGTTGGTATGCTCCATTTGTTGAAGCGTTATAAAGGCAAAGCATTGTGGATATGTGAGCATTTTATATGTGTAACATCCCAAAATTTCGTAAAATTTTAAAAAAATTCTAAGCATTAGATTTATCAATAAATGTTGTGTGGAAGTAATAAATGTCTATTAGAAATCTGAACTAGCTAATAATTAATTACAAGAAGTAATTATATTGAAATTTTTTTAATTGTCTTATCGACAATTAGGTGCATTAACACCCTCTATCATTTTTACTATTATAACTATTAATTTGTGTCATCACTTACTGCTTGTGCATATTGATTCATGACACAAAAGTACTACGATACTCTAACTATAATTATGAATTATTTAACTTCTAAAATGCTGCATGATATTTATCTTAGTCCTATGTACAGCTGCAAACATAATATGACGCAGTTGTACTTTTGTGTTAATGTCTGATAAGTGGTACTTGTACTTTTTATTGTTTATTTGCATGCTCTTATTTACTTACCTTCTTGTTGGCAGCTTAAGTCTGATGTACGACTCGAGGCTTACTTAGATTAAAGTTAAAGCATTGTCTCTTGACTGTCCAGGTTACATGTTGCATGCTCTTGGTCTTTGTTAAGATAGTGCAATGATTTATATTAACCTAGTGTGAGAATTATTATAGACCCTATCTAAATTTAAATGTAGTGAATTTGTAAAACACCAACTACAAATTACATAGTATGTTTATAATCAACATATGATGTTTGAAGTGTTGATAAACGCCATATTAAATATATGCAAAGGTAGACTATAGTGTTCCTAAGCAATATATCGAGGCATTAATATTTTCCATGGTCTTAAACTATGGAATAGTGGGTTATAACTTTCAGCCAATGCTCTATTAATTCATGCAATGGGAACTATGATAAAAACTATGTCAAAGTCATTCAACCCCAACGGCCATAACTGCTTATCATTCAACCCCACTCGTCGTGTTGGTTAAGAGTTGTAGCGTGCTAGTTTGTGGCAAGTTATGGTATGTGTCGTGCATAGGGTGTCCAACTTTCGGTTCTCTCCTCGGCTTCGAGTTTGTCAAAACCAAGTGAGCTGTGTTTAGAGTCTTGGAACCCTCATTTGAGTTTCCAGTACTACGTTGAGATTTGTTTTAGGTTTCAACCTATTTTAAAGTTCACATTTAACTTTGATTTTCGTTTTCGTGGCAAGCTAAGATTCCTTAAAACTCCACTGAGGTTGTTATGACAAAGGGATACCTGCAATGGTGTATTCACCAGTAAGCCTCGGTTGTTCCAAGTTCCTCTGTCAACAAGGATGTAATGAAAATGTTTCTCTTCATCAACCGCCTACTCCATTTTTCATATGGTTTTTGGCTTTGTTACTACCATAATTGGTTTGCTGGGTAGTGGCCTGAGATGGGTTTTGTAGTGTTGGTAGGGAGTTTGTCTATACAGGAGTGTTGTTGGTCCTACTAGCAGTTAGACTATGATGTAAACATACATTATATAAATACAATGTTGTATTCTTGGTAATGAAATCTACTCTTTGTGTATAAATGTTTGTCGATCTTTTGTTGGTAGATGGAAGGGATAAACCCTAATTTTGATTTACAAAATGTATGATGGAAACCTACAGGGTTTAAACCCCTATGTTTTTAAATGTTAGCTTAAAATTGTCTTATTATCTAATGTGTTTAAAAGATGGTACCTAGGCGAGCCGAGACTCGAGCCCGTGACCTAAAAGATTTGTTGTGGGTCTTACCAATCTGTTTATAAGATGTTAATGCTACGTAAAGGTTCTTCACTATGTTAGTTTCAAAGTTTTGTATGTGTTACAGCTAGAGTGAACTCGTGTTGAGTCTCAAACCCTAGACCACTTGTGTGATGGATTTTGTTTTTCGTTAATGATTCTAAAGTCTGTTTGGTTCCATCTTTTATGAATGAGGTTACGTGTCACCAACTCTAGGAGTTGGTTCTAAGTTTATTGAGCTGTTACTTATAGCTTGAGCGAGCTTGTGTTTGAGACTTGAACCCTTAGTCCATTTATCTTGTGAAATGGGATCTGGTGTCATCAGTTACTTTGCTATAGCAACTAGTTTGGGTTTCGTTTTTAAGTGGAACCCGATCTACAGGGTTTGGACCTAAGCTTATCGCTGCATGAATTTATATGATAATAATTTGTTGAAACTTACATTTTAATGTAAGGGTGAACTCCCAAATAGGGACTCAAACCCTCGAATTAGCCTATATAGGTCTTGTTCGGGTAAGAGACTTGGTGAAGATGTCTGCAACTTGATCATCTATAGGAAAAAAGAGTACTTGAAGAACACGATCATGAACAAGATTTTTGATGAAGTGCATATGAATCTCAATGTGTTTGCTACGTTGATGTAGAACTGGATCTTTGGCGAGCTTGATGGCAATTTGATTGTCACACCAAAGTGGAGTAGGCTGTTGCTGCTCGAATCCAAAGTCTGAAAGGATCTGTTGAAGCCATAAAGCTTCCTAACTGGCATTAACTGCTGCTCTATATTCCACCTCTGCTGAAGAAAGAGAAAGAGCTTGGTGTTTATTACAAGCCCAAGTGATAGGTCTAGATCCCATAATGAAAACATAACCCACAGTAGACTTTCAATCATCATGATCGTCGGCCCAATCTGAATCAGTGAAACCAACCAACAAAGGTTTCCCCCCTGTACTGTAATGAATCCCAAACTGAATTGTACCTCAAATATATCGAAGTATTCTTTTAGTTTCTTTCCAGTGACTTTCATGAGGTGTTTGCATATAATGGGAAACTCAACCAACGGTAAAGGAAAGGTTAGGATGAGAATGAGTCAAGTATAAGAGACTACCAACAAGCTGACAATACAAGGTGGCATCTGCTTTAGGTGAAGTACAAGTGGCAGAAAGTTTGACTCCAGACTGGAAGGGAGAAGGGGCCAGTGTACAATCTTCCATGTGAAAGCGACGAAGAAGGTCACAAGCATACTTATACTGAGAAAGAAAGATTCCTTCTTTGGTTTGTAGGAATTGGACGCTAAGAAAATATTGCAAGTGTCCTAAGTCTTACATTTCAAAATTTTGCTTAAGACTGGATTTCACATGGGCTATAAGCTGAGGGTCACTACCAGTAAGAATAGGATCATCAACATATAGAACAAGGATGATGAGATGGTTTCCTACTTTCTTAGTATAGACATTGGGGTCAGAATGGCATCTAGAAAAACTAGTGTCAAGGAAAAAGCTATCCATTTTGGCATACCAAGCTCTAGGAGCTTGCTTAAGGCCATATAAGGATTTCTTAAGGCGGCAGACAAGGCTAGAGTTATTCTGAACATATCCAGGAGGTTGTTCCATGTAAATTTCCTCCTGTAAATCACCATGTAAGAAGGCAGACTTGACATCCATTTGATGGACTTCCCAGTTATGTAAGGCTGCAAGAGAAAGAACAAGGTGGATGGAGTTCATTTTTGTGACAGGAGCAAAGGTTTCATTGTAGTAAATCCCTTCAACTTGTGAAAAACCTTTGGAAACTAACCTTTCCTTAAGTCGTTTAGCACTTCCATCTAATGCATACTTAGTTTTGTAGACCCATTTACATCTAACAAGTTTTCTTCCTTTTGGAAGAGGAACAAGATCCCAAGTATCGTTCGCCATTAAGGAACGATATTCTTCATCCATAGCTGCATCCCAATCTGGATTTCCTAAAGCTTCTGCAAAACTTGCTAGATCATGATTCTCGGAAACTTGAGTCAAAAGAGAAGAGGCTCACTGAAACTGAGGACGTGTTCAACATTGATCTCTAGGATCACCGGCAAGATCACCAGTTGCTTCACATGTTGAACAGACCCATCGAGGAAGCAGTTGTGTTGGTGTAACTGGAGGAACATGAGCAGGCGGAGGTGGATTTCTCACTGTCATCATCAGAAACTAGAGTAGGAAACCTATCAAGGAAGTTGGAAGAAGAAGAAGGCACAATCGCCGAATCAGGCTCGTAGGACAAACATGGTACAATCGCCGAGTTAGGCTCGCAGGCCAAGAGATTTTAATCAAATTTAACATCTCTTCTAATTATTACATCATGAGAATGTGGTTGAAGAGGTCTATAACCTTTTACATCTTCATAATATCCAACAAATATGCACTTTTCACTTTTAGGCTGCAATGCTTTCCATTTTTCATCCGGAATGTGAGCCCATGCTTTACTACCAAACACACGGAAGTGACTTACATCAGGTTTAGTTTTACTCCATGCTTCTTCCGGTGTGATACCCTATAAAGCTTTAGTGGGGGTGCGATTAACTATGTAATTTTCCCAATTAATGGCTTCAGCCCAAAATTGAAGACTTAGTCCCTTAGATTGGATCATACAATTAGCCATTTCTTTTAAAGTGCGGTTCTTTCGTTCATCGACACCATTTTGTTGTGGTGTATATGGAACAGTGTGTTGTTGTTGAATTCTTTGTTCAATGCAGAAAGTAGTGAAATTTTTGTTAACATATTCTCCTCCATTGTCAGATCTAAACTTAATAATTTGATGACCATATTGTTTTTCAACAAGGGCCTTGTAGGCCAAGAACATCTTAAATACATCGCTCTTAATTTTTACGAAATAAACCCAAGTGCGTCTGGTGTAATCATCAATGAAAGTTAAGAAATACTTGAAACCAGAAAAGGAAGCAGATGGAAGAGGACCACACAAGTCACTATGCACAAGCTCCAAGGGAACCAAGGCGTGCCAAGAGGCATGTTTGTCAAAACTATCCCAATGATGTTTTCCGAGTACACAACCGAAACAAACACTATCCCTGCAAGATACCATCGGAAGACCTGTCACCATATTGTCTTTACATAGTTGTTGCAATGAGCGATAATTTAAGTGACCAAATCGCTCATGCCAAAGTTTGCTCAAGTTATCACTATGAGCAACAAAAAATGAAGGAAAAGGTGATGACCCAAAGTTGTCAAATTTGTACAACCTAGTAATATCATAAACAATTTCGGTAGCTAGGACCTGTTGAGGATCTTTAAAATCCTTGATTACAACTTGGTGAGGTGTAAATGTCACAGTTTTACCTTCATCAGAATGAGTGAATTGATAGACTGAGAACAAATTGCACGAAATTCTTGGAACACATAGTACATCACTGAATGAACATTATCTACTAGAACTGCTCTAGTTCCTACAACACTCAAAGATCTATCATCACCAACAAATATTTTTTTGGTGTTACATTCATGCATAGTAGAAAAGATAGCTTGATCCTTAGCCATATTATAAGATGCTCCAAAATCAATGAGCCATTCATTTGAAGTAGAGGAAGAAGATGCATTATAAGAATAACTAGAAGCACAAAGTGCATGTCCATGAGAGGAATATTCTGAAGG